>ML776686.1:561872-654866 GCA_009831015.1 Picea engelmannii | reverse complement strand
ATATATATATATATATATATATATATATATATATATATATATATATATATATATATATATATATATATATATATATATATATATATATATATATATATATATATATATATATATATATATATATATATATATATATAATTTTGAGAATGAGGATGCAAAACATATTTGTTCGAAAATTTCAAACCACACAATCGACAAAGTGAGCGATTTCCACCAAACCATAGGTAATCCTTTATGGAAAACACCCCCCTATATGGGCTATGATACCACCAAGGAAAAGAAGAAATTCATAATACTTATGCTAGTATCTAGAGGATTTCTCAACCAATAATTCATTGCTAAGTTTTTTAAGAGAGAGAAGTTCTTGGTACCCACAATGCTTGCCCACAAAACACAAGGGGGTCTCTTTTTTCTATTCAATAGTCCCTCAAAAGTATCATCCCTTTAGTGTTATTCATCTTGCATGGAAAGTTCCATATTGATGTCCCTCAAATACAACAAAAATTATCTTGATTAAAGGCTTTTCCCCGAGCTCTCATGGATTCCTTTCATGATTGTTCTATCACATGCTATGGCAACATTTTTTTTTCAAAAAGAATCCTCATTTTTCCTAATTTCCTTGCTTGTTGCATGAGGGAAACATGGAAAGATATTCCTAATTAAACTCTTCAAAGTTTCAAGAATGTAACGGAGACAACTTGCTAAATGTTAGGAAAGGATGGATTAAATTGAGGAATTTGTTTCCTCCTCTCCTCTTAACCTCTTTTATCTTGGAAAATCAAACTTTAAGATGGGTGAAGGTTTAAGGTAACATAAGGTAGAAGTTTTTAGGTATAAACTCCCCTTAAACCCACTCACCTTTCCCCTCTTGTGGTATCATATCCCCTTTATGTGCCCATGCTCAACCGACTTGGTCACTTTTATTAACTACAAAAATAAAATGATTATAATATTCAAGAGGGTCGAATTGGGATGTTACAAATGTTGATATTATGGTATTTTTAGGAGGTATTAACCTCCACATGTAACCTTTGACAAGACTAGAATATTCTAGGAAGCAAGAGAAACCCTAAAATGTTGGATAATAACCCTAGAAGACAAGTCAATTCAAGAGAATACTTAATATTAAGTTATTATCCTACAAAAAGAGAAGTCAGCCAAGTCAAGTGAGATAGAGAAATATAAATAGAGGGCGCTAGAGCTCATTTAACACTCACTCACTCACAACTGCATAATACTAGTGGTGCGCAAGTTTGGAGAGGGAGTTCAACTGCAACTTCTACAATTGTGATTTTGGATTTTGGTTGGACTTTCTCTTGGTTATGGTTTGTACTTTCTGTTAGAACATATTCTTGCAAGGGAGTGTTTTCCCTTCGGTTTCATCCCTTGGATTACCAAGTGTGAAGAAGGGGGGCTTAAAATTACCCCACAAATGTGTTTCAACCAAAGTCAGGGCACGTTCTACTAAGTCATGCATGTATCGGGACCAAGGAGAGTGCCACTTCAGGAATTTTGAATTTGAGAAAGGAACATAGAATATCTGGGTCGTCCAACCAAGAGGACACATGGCGCATGATTGAAATTTCATGATTTTGCGAGGTGGAGCGATCAAGGAATAGAGTTTTAAAAACTCTCGAAATGTGAAATCGTGAAATGATCTAAGTCGCCCTTCTTAGCAGGACATGTGACACACGATTAAGCATTTCATGATTTCAGGGAATGGAGCAATCAAGGGGCTGAGTCTTGAGGACTCATGAAGCATAAAATTGTAAAATGATCAAAGTCATCCGATCAAAGAGGGGTGTGTGTCAGCTGATCTGAGTGTCACGATTTTGCGACTCAGGGTTTCGAGCATGGAGCACAACGCAAACTCCCTACACGCGAAATTGCAAAGAGCTCAAATTTTGGGCCCATGGTCATAGCCCGTGTCCCTATGGTATGTGGGTCTGAGAAGGAGATTAGCACCTATTGCATGGAGATGGTGACATGGGGTCTTCGGGGAAGCAATCTTGGTCGTCAATTTTAGAGCAGATCCAACCGTCGATCTGAATTTGACGATTTCATGATTTCAAGCATCGTGATGTTGAGAATCAAGTGGAGTGAGAACTCTCGATATGCGAAGTCTTGAAATTCCAATTCTTTAAGCCTGAGGTCACGGTCTACAGTTGCATGGGGCAATGGAAAGGAGCTTCACAAAGGTTGGAACGCCCGAATGTATTGCAGAGAAAGAACTGCATGGCCTCGAGCCACTAGGATTCACTCAAATAGTTTGCATTCTCACCTGAACATTCATGGGTGTCTGGGCTCCATCCCAATATTAATGCAGTTAGTTAATGTAAATGGGAGAGGTAGTTGAAACCTTGTTTCATCCCGTAAATGAAAAGCATGGAGGACTTGGCCATGAAAAATAGAGTTGTCATCCCATGGTACCCCTGCGAGTGGTTTCTCTTGCAAGACCGCATTGATCTGAGATCACGTCTGAAAGAAGAATTCAAGTGTGGCCTGACAGAGGAAGATGAAGACACCAAGCCTTGGATACAGTGACCAGAGCGCGCTTCTGTAGGGAGCCAGTTCCAAGTATATATAGGAATTTTTTCCATTTTTGTACGGGTCGATGGTAGAGAAAATCTCTCGAATTGTAAAGTTTTAATGAACTCTCTGGTTATCTGGTTATGTATATGCATTTGATACCTCTTTTTTAATGACAGTCAGCTTCCTTACTCCCTCTTTTTTTCCTCTGAGGCTAAAAGAGTTCATGATTGATTGATTCACTTGAATTATTGTGATTGCATTATGATGAAAGTTTGATTATAGTGTTGTTACAGTTCCTTTCAGTTTCTTTGAGATTTAAATTTGAGAAGTTCTTGTGTTTAAATTGTTCCTCCATGGGCTGCCGAAAGACTTGATTTCCTTCACATACCTCTACATTTTCTCGCCGAAGCCTTCCTCCTACTCACCCTTACTACAACTTCCTGTCTAAAGTTAAACCAAGACCTCACCTGCTCGTGCACATCAGTCTGGTTTTCTAATTTAACATGATATTTTCTTGAGACTATGCCCATTTGACCCTTTTATAACCAATTTGTGACATAAAATCTGATGGGTATCGTGCTTACCTCTGTCACAATCCAGGGGTGACTTCTAGTGTTAACATTTCTGGCACCGTTGCCGGGGACGAAATTGAATATTTTCCCTGGGTAGAAAGACAACGAACTTCTGAGTCTGAAGGTGCATCAGACATCAAAATATTTGAATATTTCAACTATGCACTTGGAAACTCCACTGAGATGAATGCATTGTCTCAGCTCCTCTGTTTCAGTGTGACTAGTTCTAGCTACACCTGGTAGCCCCCTAGGAGAACACAATGATTAGAGTTGATCTTTGATGGTGGACAAAGACCGGACACACTCATTTTGCATATCATCCACCTAACGAATCCATGGTTGAAGGAGAGATTGGCGACTCCACTGGTTTGAAATGGAAAAAATCCTGGCTCGGAGGTTTGCTCCCTTTAATTTCTCTGTTGTTCCTGGTTTTCCCAATGTTTTTCCTGCTCCAAATTATTTTCCTATATTTAGAGAGCGCAAGGAGGACAACCCTGCTCATCATCTCCATGATTTTCATGAACTCGTGCACCAATGGGAGATACATCATGAGGATGTATTGATGAAGATGTTCTTTTTCTTGTTAGCAGGGGATGCTCCTGAGTGGTATCATTTTTTACCCCCTACTGGCATCTCCTCTCTGGAGCAGTTTCATGTACCTTTCAATGCTCATTGTCATAAGTTTTATCCCTCTGAGTTAATTTGTCATAGCTATTGTGAGAGATACAACAATTTTTTTCAAGATATAGTTGCTTCTTACGCAGGCTGTAAAGATGAGGACCATGAAGAATAAGATGCTCTAGGCGAAGTAATGGAGCTGATTAAATCTCTCTTCCAAACTAGAAAGGTTGGAATCTGGAGAAAGCGCAGAGGATTTCCCATCTCTTGAAGAGGATGTTCTTGACAACCCTACTGATGATGATAGTATTGAAGATTTTATAGATGTAGAGGCCCTACCTTATGATCCTAAGATGCTTGTTGTCCCTAGGTTTGATTATTATTCAGATGAAGAGAAACAAAGCCCCATATTACATTTTGTTGACCATAGGAGCACCCAGCCTGTATATGACAACTACGAGTCAAATTTCAAGCTGGATGTGTAGGATTTCCAGAAGCATGCAACTGAACCCTGTCCTCTATCCATTAGTGAATATTTTCATGAGGAAATTGTTCAGCCTAAGCAACATGACAAAGAGTAGAGTTTCCCCTTGGGTCCTTTCTATGATGATTATGATTCTGACCCTTGGGAGAGCCAAGAAGAAGAACCAGAAGAGCTAGAGGAGCAGCAGAAGGGGTAGTTTTTCCACTGTCCAGATCCTGTAGGTGAGAAACCTTCGCCTGAGATCAGTCATCCTGTATCGATTTCTCATCCACCTCTACCTTCCAATAATATTCATCTCTGCATGAGAAGCTATGGAGCAGAGAAGGTTTTCTACTACTCATTTTCCATCTTTTTCCACTCATTCTACGAGCCTGTCAATGAGTATATAGAGTGGCATTTCCTTCATATCTTGGAGCCGCCCTATTTCATCTCAACTTCATCATTTGAAAGGGAGCTGGAGGGTGTAACCACTCTGCTATCATGGTTGCATCAACTTCTAGTGATCACCGACAGAGTAAAGGAGCTTCCATTTAGGAAGTTACTTGGTTGGCTATGGTGGAAGTTTTCTTTCACCTAGCACAATGTATTAAAATCAATTAGTTTAGGATTGTACATAAATAATCTCCTTGGAGCATGTGTGTTTTGTTTTGTTTTACTTATCAGCCAATATTTTTCAGCAGGATGTTTTGGGGTTCGACTCCATAGCCCAACAAAAGGCAACTAGAACTGCAAAAGGAGATCTTAGAGCCTCGCAGGGAGGAATCTATCCCCCGTGGAGCCTAATGTTAGCAAACATTCTTGTAGGGAAGTGTTTTCCCTTCAGTTTCGGCCCTTGGATGACCAAGTGTGAAGAAGTGGGGCTTAAAAAAACCCCACAAATGTGTTTCAACCAAAGTAGGAGCGCGTTCTGCTAAGACGCGCATGTATCGGGACCAGGGAGAGTGCCACTTTAGGAATTTTGAATTTGAGAAAGGTGCGTAGAAGATTTGGACCGTCCAACCAAGGGGACACATGGCGTGCAATTGGAATTTCATGATTTTGTGAGGTGGAGCGATCAAGGAACAAAGTTTTAAAAACTCGCGAAATGCGAAATCGTGAAATGGTCTGAGTCGTCCTTCTTAGCAGGACACATGGAACACAATTAAGCATTTCGTGATTTTAGGGATTGGAGCAGTCAAGGGGATAGGTCGCAAGGAATCATGAAGTGTGAAATCCTGAAATGATTAGATTCATCTGATCAAAGAGGGGCATGTGTCAGCTGATCCAAGCGTCATGATTTTTTGACTCAGGTTTTTGAGCATGGATCACAACGCAAACTCCCGACACGCGAAATCATGAAGCGCTCAAAGTTTGGGGCCATGGTCATAGCTTGTGTCCCTATGGTGTGCGGGTCTAGGAAGGAGATTAAAACCTGTTGCGTGGAGATGGTGACGTGGGGTCTTCGGGGAAGAAATCTTGGCCGTCAATTTCATAATAGATCCGACCATCGATCTATATTTGACCATTTTGCGATTTCGGGCATCGTGATGTTGAGAATCAAGTGGAGTGAGAACTCTCGATATGCGAAGTCCCGAAATTCCAATTCTTTAAGCCCAAGGTCATGGTTCGCGGTTGCATAGGGTGATGGAAAGGAGTTTCACAAAGGTTAGAGAACCCAAAATTATTGCAGACAAAGAACTCTGTGGCCTCGAGCCACCAAGATTCACTAAAATAAGTTGCATGCTCACCTGAACATTCATGGGTATCAGGGCTCCATATCGATCTTAATGCAATTAGTTAATGGAAATGGGGTGGGTAGTTGAAACCTCGTTTCATCCTGTAAATGAAAAGCATGGAGGAGTTGACCATGGAAAATAGAGTTGTCAGCCTGTGGTACCCGTGGTTTCTCTTGAAAGCCCATACCGATCTGAGATTGTGTATGACAAAATAATGCAAGTGCGACTTGACAGAGGAAGATGCATATGCCAAGCCTTGGATACAGTGACTAGAGAACACTTCTGTAGGGAGCTAGTTCCAAGTATATGTAGGCATGTTTTCTATTTTTGTAAGGGTCGATGGTAGAGCAAATCTCCCGAATTGTAAATTTTTAATGAACTTTCTGGTTATCTGGTTATGTATATGCATTTGAGACCTCTTGTTTAATGACAGACAACTTCCTTAGTCCCTCTTGTTTTCCTCTGAGGCTGAAAGAGTTCATGATTGACTAATTCACTTGAATTATTGTGACTTCATTATGGTGAAAGTTTGATTATAGTGTTGTTATAGTTCCTTTCAGTTTCTTTGAGATTTAAATTCGAGAAGTTCTTGTGTTTAAATTGTTCCTCCATGGGTTGTCGAAAGACTTGATGTCCTTGGCATACCTCTACATTTTATCTCCGAAGTCTTTCTCCTACTCACCCTTACTACAATTTACTGTCTGAAGTTAAACCAAGACCTCACTTGCTCATGCATATCAGTCCATGTTTCTAAGTTAAGATGATATTTTCTTGAGACTGTGCCCATTTGACCCTTTTATAACCAATTTGTGACATAAACTCTGATGGGTATCAGGCTTACCTCTACTACAATCCAGGGGTGACTTCTGGTGCTAACACTTTCTGTTTTGTCTTTGGTTATTCTTGTTTGGTGCGCTACCCTTGGAGAAATTTTCACTACCTTGGTTGGCTATTAGATTGCTTCCAGAATTATTTTTTCTGTCAAGGTTAAGGTGCTCGAAGGTGGTCTTTATGCCTATGGTTGGGTGACAATATTGATATATTGTCTATGGGAAGATGAGCACATCTCTTTATTTCTAATAGGTTATGGGCCCACACTATCTTCAGACAGTCTAACCAGTGGAAGATAGATTGGGAAGTTATTTGTTAAGCTCGTTATGACACCAGTTACATCTACAACTACATTTTCTGATTATGCAGCTGCAACACACCCTAACCCTTGTGTTCAGGCAATTCTGGTGAATCATTTAACCTAATTTCTTGACACATTAGTGTTCCCCAACCTAGCACACCTCTTGGTACCCTCAACTAGCAAAAATGTCAGGATTGAATTTTTGGTCAAAGTCAAAGTCAGAGTTTGACTAGTTAAAGTCAAAGGTTGATTAGTCAAATTCAAAGTCAAAGGTTGAATTTTGTTCAAATTGATTTTGTGATCAAAGTTGAAAATTTTAGATTTTATGTCTTGTTCTAATCATTGAATCTTCTGATTGAGTTTCTAATCTCTTCTTATCAAGATAGTATCTAGTTTGAGATTGGAAAACAAATTGGATGATGCTACAAGGTTTCAAAGGTATACACTTGTTATAGCATGATTTTCCTCACCCGATGAAACTTTCTTAGAAGGACTTTTCCATTTCCCTCTGAAAACTTGAAGTCCCCTTTTTCACTTCCCAGGGCTAAAAATCATATTTTTCCACATACACATACCCTATTAGTTATACAACATGTGTATACGCAGGTTGCACCACTACAACCCACGTACATCGATTTTGGTGATAAAAAATAAAAATTGTGTTGGGTTTCCATGTCACGTCACGAGATCCATGATCCTTGACCTTCCATTTACTAGAAACATTCCAACTCAGCTCTTCAGTTCCATTTGAATGCTATAAATGGGTCATATCCAAATCGTGGAAAGAGAGAAGAATTCAACTTTTGAGAGAAAAGTTACTCTAAAGAAATTATTCACTTCATATTGAGTCTACATCCCTTTATCCTTTAAAGTTTGAACACATTGTTCAATCCCCAAGCTCTTCCCTCTTTTATGGACACCCTCATTCTCTCTCTTATATGAGCTTGCCTTTATTGAAGGATTGAAGTGGTGGAGGCCCAGTTGGAAGGGACTTAGATTATCGGTTCTGAGACTTGCCGACACATAAGTTTGTCATTCATACACTTTTGTTGATCATATTTTAATATAAATACTCTTTTCTTATTCAATTGATGTCTTGCAAATATTTGAATTATTATTCCATGGGCGTATTTGTTATGAATGTTAATGGATTATGATATTGTATGTGCTAACTTTATATATTATCACCATATTCTTTCGTATATTGGTTGTTGAGTACAAGTAGCAGGTATAAATCTTTGATTCGAGTGCTCAACAATGGTCTTCATCGAACGTCCAGATGAGATAGGCTCTTTATCTTGTCTTGTTATAATTTACATTTATATAAAATACTTGAGATTAGATTTGATTTATGCAGTCATTCCATCTGTTGAGGTTTACCCCATGCCATAGAGTGATTTTCCTTGTAACAGAATTGGCGACCATACTGGGGAATGAGTCTTGTTTTTGGGGTTTGGAGTGGTTCTCTTCTTTGATTGCTCTTGGTTAGGTTGAGTTTCCTTGTCGTCTAATTGCTTGACAACCTATTTTCATTTTGAGTCTAATTTTCTTGGCCTTATTCTTAACTTGACAGTGTTTTAATAAATATATATGATTTTTCCCTTGACCTACGTGTACATATGCGAGATGTCATTCTATAGGGTGCATACATACATGTTTTTTTCTTAAACAATAGCATACATCAATATTTATTAATGATTGTTGAGTTTGGTGTTTGTTGGGTGAGTATTGATAGTTGTTGAGTCTTCTTGGGTCTCTGTCATAACTATTGAACGCCTGCAGAGCGATAGGAAAACTTTCTTTTGTTGAATTTTTGGGCGGTTTTTCTTTCTCATCATCTTTTTAATTGGTTTTCATTTCATCTTGGGTTGAGTATTTGCTTCTTGGTATCCTTCTTGGTTTGTCTCTTTTTTCTTACAGTAGGGTCTATATATCAAGTTGTTATTTAGTCCTTGCATTTTCATTCCTTTATATTGAAAATACAAAATATACATTTTTCATTTTGGCATTTTCTCTTTTGGGTTTTTTATTATTGATATTCATACATGTATAAAAATATTTCATCTTATTGAAATTGCAAAGTTGAATTGAAAGTTTCATTTTGAAAATCTTATCATATTTTGAGAATTGAAGTTTAGGACTTATATTTATGCTCGTATTCATTTCTTTTATTTTCTAAGTCATAACATCATCAATTTCATGAACACATCTTTTGAATAAACAAATCCATTAAAAGTAACACTGATAAATTTAAAATTGATTAGAAACGATTTTATTTTTCAGGGTACACAAACTAGCTTAAGATATAGAACCTTGGAATAGGATTTTGTGAATAAACTTCTCCAAGGGTATTAAACTCAACATATGTGTCTGACTAAGAAAATGGTGAAATCTATTGTATAATTGGTGACATCAGGAGGCTTCGCTCACATCAAAGTTAAGCATGAGGTTGCGCGAAGTTGGTTGCAGAGATATCCCTCTAATACCTTGTTAGTGTTAGAGATATTTATGGGGATCTATTCATATCTGGGTGTCTTGCTAGTAACTTTACCTCTATGAGAGGCGGTGCTTTCAAGATTTTGAGATTTTTTACCTTGCCCATATGGTGGACCTGACTTACGAATGTTCACCTGCGCATTGGTTATATCATGGTGGTTTTAGCTGCTTGAAATAGGTAGCCACATAGGTTACTTGTAGGGGTTATTCTATAGGTACCCTGAGTTAGATAAGGTTTGGAAACACAAAACCTTTATGGAGGATTACCTCTCCGGGGGGATCTGACTGACTGCATTGTTAAGCCCACGAGGACCCTTATAATTGATTCTGATACCTCCAATCTTTTGAAGGGAGTCTCAGGCCCCTCTTGGGAGAGACATATATACTCTAGTGAGGGAGGACGCTTTCAGCCACTATATCATGTTTGTGTGCATTGGCATTTTTTCTTTACTTTGGTGTGCTCTCTGATTATTAGTTGGCCTCAGGATTTTGTATTGTGTCGTGATTTTTCATTGTTATGGTTAGTGGAGCCCCCGTGACTTCCTCAGTTAACACTACCCAACCCATGGTCTTTTCTCATTCCATGGGGATGAATCCTTTTGTATTTTCGAGTGGTACGTTGAATCATGATATTCAACCAATACCTTGGGCCTCTAATCATTTTTCTCATGGTATGTTATACATGTCTTCGCACTTTCTATCCTTTGTCACGTCACCTTATGTGAATCCTAGTTTTGGGTCTCGAGGCATGATGCCTTCTTATTCTCCTTTTTCGTTTGGTGGGATTCATATCCCTCAACCAACTCTTACGCTAGGAGGTTGGAATATTCCTTCCTATGGATCCAATCCTAGATTCACTTTTCTAGGAGAAAGTGCTCAAATGGACAATCATTCTACTTATTATATCTCATCCATCTATCCTTCTTCCACTATGTCGGTTCCTATGAACGCTTTTCACATGGAGGACCTCCATCTGTCCTCTGGTGTTTCATCCAAGGGGAGTCAATTTTATAGTATGGGAAACCCCCTTCACGAATTTCCTTCGCCTGGGGGAAACATATATCCTCACCCGAGTAACCCTTGTCATGTCACTTTATCTCCCTCAATGATGATGCCCTTACAACCCTTTATGAATCAGTTTGGAGGAGGATACTTTCCTACCAAACAGGGTCATGGTGTATACCAGAACCCTTCATGGACCACAATTTCTCAAAACCAGTCTTTCCTGGAACCCTGGTCTCAAATGTCGCAACCATTCGCTGCCAGTCTAGTCATTGTAAGTCATACTGGCATTATATCACCAACCTCTGCTAGTCATGTTGGAGATAGGTAAACAACCTATGCAAGTATTGTTGAATACCAACAACCAGTCGTTGCAAGTCATGCTGGGGGCACAACTCTAGTCACTTATATTCAAAATGCATATACATCACCAACCTCTACTAGTCATGTTGGGCATTCATCACCAACCTCTGCAAGTCATGTTGGAGATTTTCTACTAGCCTCTGCAAGTCATGCTGGGAGCATGTCACCAGCCACTGCAAGTCATGTTGGGGGAATTCATACGATTTAGAAGCCTCGACATATAATAAGTAATCCCAAGTTCCTTTGTAGTATTTTCAAAGGAGATCACCTTATACATTTGTGCCATGCTACTGCTATGGTACAAGAAGCATGGTCCTTGACTAGGGTCCCTTTGGGTTTTGAGTCATCTTTGGTTTCCAAAACTTCTTTGGTTGATATAGCGATCACGTCGATGCAATATTCAGCCGACACGACTCCTATTTTTCGGGTTGATGTGTCTCTTGACCATGTTGTCTCACATCTTGTTCAACCAACGGTCGTGTCGATGTGATATTAGGTCGAAACCACTCCTATTTTTGGGGGTGATGTGTCTCTTGAAATTGTTTTCTTTCATCCTATTCAACCAACGATTGAAGAGTTGATCATGTCGATGAAATCTTTAGTCAATCCCACTCTTCTCTTGGAGAGTGACAAGTCTAAGGAAGTGATATTGTTGATGCAATATTCGGTCAATCCCACTCTTCTTTTGGAGGGTGATGCGTCTTTTGACCACGCCCTTCACATTTCTAGTCCTATACCTTATGAACAAGGGAGCATTCCAATCTCTTCCAGTACGCTCCCTCCAATTCCTAAGGTGGTTTCCTTTTATTGGAATGATCTTGTAGATCCTTGAATTCCTTCTTCTACACCCTTCTAGATAAGGGGCATTCTTCAATATATTGTAGATAAGATAACCTATGCAAGTATTTTATCCTCCTCAAATTGGAAAGCTTTGGGTTTTCCCAAGATTGTGTCATATATCTGTGAGTTGTTGACTTTCGAAAGAAGTCCTACACAGGAGCCTTAGCCTCCCCCATTATATGCTTCTTAGAACAACATCCCACCGAGTCTTTTTTAAGCTCTTTTCTAACTCTCTCAAAAAGATAAAATATTGTTGAGTGAACTTGTCTCTTTCAAACTTGTTAATTGGATATGAAAGGATGTCTATTTGGTGTACGTTTAGCCCTTTTTCAGACTAAGTAGACTAATTTTAAAAAGTAATATTCTAGTTAGTAGTGGCTAGAAGAGTTCTCCTGAGTATTGTTTATACTTTTTCGGGCCTAGGGGACTAAATTCATGAAAAAGGAAATTCTTTGGAGTTAATTTGTAATTGCATCTCATTCTCTTACTTGTAGTATTGAGCCTATTTCTGGTTCTCGATTTTTCATTATAAGCCTATTACCTCATCATTTTGCATCATCAACCAAGCCTATACTTGTTTATATCCTTTGCAACTTGACACCCTGTACCCTAAGAGGAAACATTCCCCCGAGTGTACATGTCTTACATGCACCTCCTTGCATTGAGCATAGGTATGTTCCACTGTTGGAACTAGTTGCTTACTTGTGACACTAATTTCCTCCTTGGTATCATAACATTCATTTTTTTATGAAAAAACAAAAAAATATGGGTGGGAAAGGAATATTATCTCATATTGGAAGTAGTTGTGTCACCTTTGAACAGAGAAAAAACTTTTGAGTCCACTTATCATCCAAATTTTGGGTTTAACATGACCTTAGAAAGTTGAACTCGTTACTTAGAGTTTACTCCTATGACTGGTTACTCTTCCAGTCCCTATGGAGATTTTGATTGGTGCCTCCTGCATCACAAAGTTTCATTATCAAGTCTATGTTGTCAAAGTCCTCCATATGTATCATGATCATGTTCAAAGGATATCTATAAGCCTATGTCGAACATTTCTCATAAATCTTGACTTTTCATGTCAATCATACCCTCAGTGCATCTCACAGTTACATGAAGTTGTAGTTCTACTGTGCACCCTAGTCCTACTTTCATTATGGGTAGGTAACCTTGAACCCAACATTCAACATATCCTCATTGGTAGTTCACTTGGGGGTTTTCATTGTGTTCAACAACAAGAAATCTATTCACACATTGGGATTTGTGCAGTGTCTTGGATGTTGTTATCCTTATTGGTGGGTTCCTCACATTTTTTGACAATTTTCATTATTGGCTGCTATTTAGAGGGTCTTTTTCTTGCACTGCTTGCATTTGCTGCATGAAAACGATGCACATGGCCATTGGTTCATGAACATGTTCTTTGTCCAAGTTCCTCCAAGTAATCAAGCTATTTCTTTGTACCTTGTGCTGAATGATGAGAAATGCCTTAATTCTCTCCTTTTATAGGGTCTCCTTCCATTGAATTCAACTCATCTATTCTGGAAACGAGAACTATAGTCCTATGAGTACCTAGAGGCTTCCAGTCATCAGTGGTAGGTTCTCTTGCTATCGGCAGTTGGGAATGCATCATTGTATTTTGATCGATGGATTCTTCAAGTGTTCAACCTCAACACCTTTATTCACATTTGTAAGAATGTACTTGGTGCCTTGATACCTACTTTCATTATCAGTAGGTTGTCTCACGTTTGTTAATGGTATAAATTAATGATCGATAATCAAACGAAGTCTCATTATGTTCGAACTCAAATCCTTTATTCACATGATGTGGACTTGCACCTTTGGCAGATCGTGTAGAAGAATTGAAGACGTCATTTTATAGTCGCATCTTTCCTGAGTTGTTGCTATCATTCATTGGACCAATACCTATATGACTTCATTGATCATGGGAGATGAGATTGTACTCCATTGTATACAGATATCTTCATATTGATTTTGAGACTGGTTTTCATTGGGCCTTTTTCTTGACAATGACATACTATGGCATGTATCTACTTTGTATTTCCTATTCATGTCGAGGAACAATTGTTGGTATATTTCCACATGGATCTACAGTGTAATTCAAATTTGCAGCCATGTGTACAAAGTCAATATGGATTGTAATATTCTCATGATAAACTAGTTCATCCAGCTGGGTATCCATTACTCCACTTCTAGGAATTATAATGTATTTTGGCCATCACAGATACTTCTCTAACCTCACACATTAGGGGGAATATGTTATAGCAAGATTTGCCTCACCCCACGAAACTTGCTCAGAAGGCCTTTTCCATTTCCCTATGTAGACTTGAAGTCCTCTTTTTCACTTCCTAGAGCTAAAAATCATATTTTCCCACATATATTCTCCCTATCAGTTATACAACATGTGTATACGCAGTTTGCACCACTACAACCCGTTTACATCGAGTTTGGTAATAAAAATTAAAAATTGTGTCTGGTTTCCAGGTCACGTCATGAGATCCATGATCCTTGACCTTCCATATACTAGAAACATTCTGACTCGACCCTTCAATTCCATTTGAAGGCTATAAATGGCCAATATCCAAACCATGGAAAGAGAGAATAACTCAACTTTTGAGAGTAAAGTTACTCTGGAGAAATTATTCACTTCATATTGAATTTGCATCCCTTTGTCCTTTAAAGTCTGAACACATTGTTCAACCCCCAAGCTCTTCCCTCTTTGATGGAGAACCTCATTGTGTCTCTTATATGAGCTTGCCTTTGGTGGAGAATTGAAGTGGTGGAGGCCCAGGTGGAAGGAATTTTTTTTCTCAGTTTCGAGACGTGCCGACATGGAAGTTTGTCATTCATACACTATTGTTGATCATATTTTAATAGAAATACTTTTTTATCATCCAAATGATGTCTTGCAAATATTTGAATTATTATTCCATGGGCATATTTGTTATGAATGTTAATGGATTATTCTATTGTATGCGCTAACTTTATATATTATCACCATATGCTTTCATAGCTTGGTTGTTGAGGACAAGTTGCAGGTATAAATATTTGATTCGAGTGCTTAACAGTGGTCTTCATCGAACGTCTAGACGATGTAGGCTCTTTATCTTGTCTTTTTATCATTTACATTTATATAGAATGCTTGAGATTAGATTTGATTTTTGTAGTCATTCCGTCTGTTGTGGTTTACCCCATGTCATAGAGTGATTTTCCTCATAACAACACTTGTATATGCTATCTAAGTTATATCATCTAGAAAAACATGAGTGTGTTAGCAAGGAAAGTACCAAAGATCTTGTCCAATATGTAACAGTGGATTCAGTGCATTCAGAGGAACAAACACATCCTCCATATAAGTTGAGGCTTTAGGTTCCAGGTTTGATTAAATTGTTAAGCTTCAAATTTGTGTATATCAAGGGTGATAGTTGCTACATTACAAATTGTGAAATAAGTCTTTGAAAAATTCTATTATTGCTAGGTGCAATGAATACTCGACTGCATATGAATACTATTGATATAGATGCTTATTGTACTTGTTCTCAAGTTTAACTAACATCTCCTCTAGATATATATTCATGTTTTTTCTTATTTCTCTTGTTCTGGGAAGGTAGCCTTGTGAAATAGCCTTGTGAAAAATGTTTGATGAACAATCATTTCAGAATCTTTCATAAAAGAAGTTTATGAGGATGACACAATTTCCATATGGGAAACAATCATAACAGATATAAAAAAACTTAAAAAGACTGAGAGGATTCATACTTGAAGGAAGTTATAAATCAAAAGGAAACCAGAACAGGATTGTGACACTTTGTAGAAATAAAAGAGAGATGCAATAGACGAAAGCATGGACTCTCTCAAATGGAGGGAGTTGATCACAGAATTCCAAAAGAAGAGTATTCATATTTCTCATTCAGGAATGAAGTCAGGATTATGAGGAAGCTAATCCCTAATGATATGATCCATTGAATAAAAATACGTAAAAAATGTGAAGTATCCATTCATGTTCTTCATTGGAAGTAACCGTCATGATAAACAACACATGTTCATTTTCACTCTAGAAGAAGTCTTCTTCGAAAACAAGCCTTGAATATCCTTGGTTGTCCATCTACATTTATTTCCTATGGAGGAAGGTTGGAGCCTTTAGGAAATAAGGGCATGTAATCCATAGAAGATTCCATGGACTCCAACATTGAAGAGAAACATGAGGAAGAACATGAAGATTCCCAGAAAGAAAGAAAAGTCAGAACAACCAGTTGAACCAGTTTGAACCCAATAGAAGCAGCCAAGAAGAAGGAATGGATGTAAGTTGTGATGAAGAACAATGTATGTGAGAAATTGTGAAAAATACTTAAGAATTGATAGATACAAGGTGAGACTCGGGGCTAGAGGGTTCTCACAGTAGGAGGGAGAATACTACGATGACATTTTGTTCTAGTAACCAGATATACCTCTACCTGATCCATTATATCTCCTACAATATCCATGGGTTGGAGTTTACATCAAATGAATGTAAAGACTGTTCTTCTCAATAGAGTAATTGAAGAAGAAACATATCTAGAGAAACCTCAAGGTTTTGAGGTATACTAGAAAGAGACACTTGTATGCATATGGAAGAAAACCTTGTATGGATTCAAACAAACTTGGTGTAGAGCCTCTCATGTACAACAAAAGCGTGGTGAAAACTTCCTATGACAGAGTAAGTATATTGAAATGGTTCTTCAGAAGTCCGGGATGATGGATTGCAAATCCATGGAAAAATCCCATGATGATAGATATAAAGAAGTTGAGAGACTCTAATATAGTAGACCCATCCCTGTATCAATAATTGAATGGCTCATTAATGTATTTGGAGAATATTCAGTCGAATATTTGTTTTTTAGGACGTTTGAGTTATGATATATCGCTGCATGGATTTATCGATTCAGATTGGGTAGGGAGTGAAAATAAAAAAATAAATGTTTCTTGGATATGTTTCAGTTTGATCCTTGCCATGATATCATGTGCTAGTAGGAAACAAAATTCTATTGCACTCAACACTGCAGAAGAAGAATATATTGTAGCTTGTGATTCTTGTACGGAAGTAGTGCGACTCTGTAAGTTGGTTTCTGGACTAACTGATAAGGTGTTGGATTCGACCATGATATATTGTGATGATCATAGATCTATGAATCTTTCAAAGAACCCACTGTTCCATGACAGGTCGAAGAACATTGAGATCAAGAATTATTTTCTCTATGGTAAAGTCCAAAGGGGAGAAGTGGTTCTCCAATATATTTCCACAAATGAGAAGATAGGAAATATTTTGGTAAATCCTTTGTCCAAGATGAAAAGTTTGTGTACTTAAGGGACAAGTTGGGGCTCATGGAGATGAATTCCTGATTGAAAAAGGAAGTAATTACTCTCAGGTTGGGAGGGAGAACTGATATGTCATTGATTTATGGATGGTCATTTTCCAATTCGGAAAATGGACCAGGTTGGGAAGTTCCTTTCCAGTCCAAAAAGTGGTTCAAGATGTCTGACAGACAATCATTTTCCAGTTTGAGAAATGGTCCAGATCAGATAGTCATTTTCATAATGAAAATGGTCTGATAGATTGTTGATGTATCCATAGACAGTGATTCCCCTTGTGTCTAGTGTGGGGGAATGGTCTAGGAAAATCATTCTTCTTGGTAGTCACTTTGAGTAGTGGTTAAGTATAATGGTCTACCTCATCGGGCAATCATTCTTTCAAAGTTCATAGTTGTGAGAAATTTCAAAGAATGGTTCATTTTGGAGGTTGGTGTAGGACAGTCATTTCCATAGGAAATGGTCCAGAAAATCATTCCCTAGGGAAGACTCATTCTCTCCAGGTTGCACTATGATTAGTGCCGGAGTGATCCAAAAATGATATTTAAAGACTTGGTTAAGTCTTAAGCATGAGTTGATTTACCACTTAGGAATTAAGAAGAAGTAGATGATTTAATGAAATAATATTGTTGCCATATGAACACATAAAGAACAAAAAATGAACAATAATAACAACAAACCATAACACCAAAGATTGATAACGAAGTTTGACACAATTTTTCCTATGTCTCTAGACCTTTGTCTCAGTGGGGGAGGATTTATTATTAATCTTCAATGATTCAAAATTTCATCAGAAAAGTGCCAAAAGGATTACAAACTAGTGTGGATGTATTCTTCTTGACCTCAAGAATCCAACACAACTGATGACACTGAAAAATGTTAAGCGTGGCTCTCGAACGTGGCCCGCAAAGTTCCCCTCCTCAATGGTTTCCCTGCATAAAAATGGATTTGGCTTTCAAATTCCTCGAAATTTATGTTGTTATGAACCTCCCTAATGCTGTTAAGAACCCTTTTTTTATATATATTTGGAGTTGGTATCAACCTCCCAACTTCCTCCCAAGATCTGGCCTCAAATCAGGCTCTAGATCCCCCAATATTGGCTAAACTCCATTAAAAACAGTTGAAAATAACCAGAAAATCTTATTATATGTTCAAAAACTCTAAATTGGACAAATTCATGGCACATCGCCCTTCTCTCGGGCTCTTGGTCACATGTATCCTGCCATATGGCCTCGGGCTAGGCTGGCACGCTGGTATTTAACCCCTGGTCTACGCTGGTGGTCATGTGAAGGCCATGTGGCCACACCCTTAAACTCCACGTGCCATCCACATATGGTTGTAGCCCTGTTCGTAGCCCCCCTGGTCGCATGGGGTGCCATATGGCCTTGTGCTGGGCCCCACTGACTATGGATTAGCCCATAGTCCCACCAAAATGAAAATCAAAAGGATATTATGCCACATGGAATAACAAGTCACACATTTTCCCATATGGTTAGCCCAAGGAGGTTAGTCAGTTGGTCGCCCGGGAGGTCAAGAGTTTGACCCCCGCAAAGTGCAACAAACTTTTTCCTTAGCCAACATTGGAAAATTTTGGAGTGCCACGTGGGGTCCTATGATTATGCCATGTGTCTCCTCATGATTAGTCTATACCATACAGTCATCATACAGTCAACACATAGTCAACATGCATAGTCAGTTTCCATGTCACCATCATACAACCCAGTCAGCTGCCACATCATCATCCGTACAACCTAGTCACCCTGCAATGTCAACATCTGTACAACCCAGTCACCTTTCCACATCAAATTTTGTACAACTGAGATATCGTCCACACTACCACGTGTGAGCCTATCATTGGGCCACGTCATGTATGGACTACCACATTTCATGTCCATACACTACCATGTGTCAATTTTGTACTAGTCCAACTCAACCCGAAAATGCCAAAATCGAGTGACACGTGTCACTTCCTGGTGATGCCATGTCAACATGATGATGTCATCATGATGTCATGATGACATAACCTGTCATATTACTGATGTCAGAAGTACTAACTATTTGAATTTGACCAATTTGACTTTTTACTTATTTGGGAAATCGATCAGAACGCGATATCTTTCGCATATGGCGTCCATTTGCGAAAAAAAATTATATGGATGGAATCAAAATGATGAGTCGGACGCAATTGCGCTAGTTTTGTATGATTCCGAGAAATTTCATTTTTATGCCTTCTTGGATCCATTTTGGATCACGGAGGAATGGCCTAGTTAGGTGAATGGTATAGGTTCAACAATCATGGACATGCATTCTCTAGGAAAAACTCATTCTCTCCAGGTTGCACTATGATTAGTGCCATAGGAATGGCCCAGTTGGGTAAATGGTCGAGGCTCATAAATTAGGGACAATTATTCTTCTATGATTGGGAAGAATAGTCTAGATATCTCATGAATGATCTTTTACTTTCTAATGGAAGATGCTCTTCCATATCTCATAGATGTGAGTGGAAGAATGGCCCAAATGACTCAATTTGTATCATGATATTGTTTATGTAGGTTGATATCATATGATATGATTGTTGTGGAGACTATGTGTCTCTGGACAGTATTTGTAGGCTACTATGGTGGATGTGATCCATTGGTATTGACTATGTGTCATTGGTTAGTAGCATTGTGCTACTAGGAGTAGTTGTGTACAACTAGGTAGTAGTTGTGTACTACTATGGATAGACACAATTGTGTTCTATTGGATGGAATTGTTATGATTTCCATGGAGACTACCACTAGTGTTGGAGATGATTTACAACTAGATGGATAGTCAGTGTGTTGATGGACAAACATTCTCTAGGAGGAGAATGATCTAGGAAGGACAGATTGTTGATGTACCATGGACAACTATTCTTCTAGGATGTATGTTCGGATTAGAAGAACGATATGTCTCCCTAAGTTCACAGTAGTAACCAAAGTGGAAAGATTGGTACATGACAAACATTTTCGCTGAGTTCACAGTAGTGGTCGGAAGGAAAATGGTCTAGGACTGTCATTCTTCTAGGGCGTATGTTTGTATTAGAATAATAATCCTTGTATCCCATGTCTTAACTTCCAACATCTATTGTAACAATTATTCTTCTAGGACATATGTCTAGATTATAAGAATGGTTCTTGACATCTTATATCACTCTGTGGAGTGAGTGACTTATTCAGCATCATGCCTGATTACTCAGATGGAGTATGGATTCGAGAGATGATGCATTTGATGCTAACAAATGATACTAATAGTGATGATGTTGCTTGTGATTTCATCTACGTGATCATAAGATAACATGTGTGGCTATGATGATGCTACCGATTGAATGATTGCTTTTTGCTCAATACCATTACCTTTAATACCTCCCTATCTAGATGGGAGTGTTGATATTATGGTAGCTTCAAGAGGTATTAACCTCCACATGTAACCTTTAACAAGACTAGAATATTCCGAGAAGCAAGAGAAACCCTAAAATGTTGGATAATAACCCTAGAAGACAAGTCAACTCAAGAGAATATTTAATATTGAGTTATTGTCCTCCAGAAAGAGAAGTCAACCCAGTCAAGTGAGATAGAGAAATATAAATAGAGGGTGCTAGATCTCATTTGACACTCACTCACTCACAATTGCATAATACTAGTGATGCACAAGTTTGGAGAGGGAGTGCAGCTGCAACTGTTGTAATTGGGATTTTGGATTTTGGTTGGAATTTCTCTTGGTTATGGTTTGAACTTTCTGTTTGGTCTTTGGTTATTCTTTCTTGGCATGCTACCTTTGGAGAAAGGTGCACTACCTTGGTTGGCTATTGGATTGCTTCTAGAATTATTTTTTCTATCAAGGTTAAGGTGCTCGGGGGTGGCCTTTGTTTCTATGGTTGGGTGACAATATTGCTATATTTTCTATGGAAAAATGAGCACATCTCTTTATTTCTAACAATACATTCAAAACGAGATCTCCAAACTCGTCCATCCTAGTTGAAGTCTTCTAAAACACATAGTATTGTTCATATCAAAAGGTATTGTGAAATATTAAAGTTCACAGTTCTAGATTGACATGTTACATATTCAATTATTTTAAATATAATGTATCAAATGAAGACTACAATCCGTTGCTCATCCACCAATAAATTCATGTAAAAACTAATGATTCTTAGGTAAATGAAGGCCATATTTAGAATTTTTTTCCCATTGTTTGGTTCATCTCTCTAAATACATGTGAGAGATACGTTATCCCTTGAGATGTTCTAGGTTGTAAATGGAACTATGCCAAGGCACCCCAGAGGATAAGACCCAAAACGAATCTTAAAGCCATGTTGATTTAAAACATAAATTATGCAAAATTTATTGAAATTCTCTCTTTCTCTCTTGTCCAAAACTCTCAGACCTCAAACATTACCATAAATAATATCAAGATGTTTTACCTAAAGAGGCATGTGTCCATGAGTGATTTAGACAGTTTTATTTTAGTTTGAAAAGGAGGAGAATTTGGAAGAAACAAAATATAGATGCATGAGACAACTTTAAGGTGAAACTCATGGCCTATGGACAGAATAATGTGTTGATAAATTAAGAATTCAACAATTTTTACAAATATATCAGATCATTAAAACATGCATCAAGAAATAAATATTTTCATATATCTAAATCTATGGAATCACCCTCTGCACATCATTAAATACATGAAAAAATGACTTGAAGTGGTCATACATTCAGAGGAAATCACTTCAACATCATAAACTAAACAAAAACCAGTCACATTGTACATGTTATAAGACTTTTTTCTCAAGATTTTATTAATGGGGATCTGATACAAGAAGCCATGGAATGAGAGGGATGGATTTTACAAGAGCACATACACAAAAAGAAGCAGAGACTAAATCATAACATAGGGGATGAATCTCCTATATCCCACGGCCCTGAAATTGGTCTATGTCTAAGGGGGGTTTTGATCATACAACTTAGGTATAAGACACTCTTTAATTCCCCAAAATTTCGACCCTACAAATGAGCTTCTTTTGTCGATTTATACTCCTCACATTTCTTTCAAAATCACTTCTTGATACCGCTTGCGACCCCCTGATTCCAACATATCGCTATGTGAATTTCTTTCGAGTGTTAAGTGTTGGAAACAATTCTAATAGAATATTCTTTGGAGATCTTTTTACTAGATGCATCGAGAACCATTTCCCCCACTTTGCCTATTTGTGGGAATATTAAGTAATCGTCACATGTATGTTGGAAATTTGGTTTTCATTGATGTCAAACTTGATAAATATGTGAAGTATCATTGATTTATTGGTTTGAGAAGCATTTTTAATATGAGACATATTGTTATGAAGGTGACTTGAATGTCAATCATTGTCAATATTGGACATAATGTTATGAAGGTGACTTGAATGTCAATCATTGTCAATATTGGTCATAATGTATTGTATGAGCTTGATACACTTATCCTATATTGTATAAGGTTGAGATTGTGTCACTAACATCCATGCACGAAAGAATAAATTGTGAAGAAAATGTCCAAATAAAAAGGGTAAATGGGTAATCCAATATGGATCCATACAAATCACAAATAAAGAAGTTAATAAGACATGGTTCATTAAAAGTGATTCATAAAATCTCAATTGAAGAAGAGTCTAGAGATGATACATAATGTCAATGGTGGATGTTTGGTGAGGAAGCATTGACACCATTGAGTCACAAGTCGAGTCAATTCAAATAATAATAAGGTCGACTACCTAGAAATCGATCAACTGCAAGACTAGTCGACCGACTACAAACCTGCAAGTTGACAGAAGTTGGAGAAGACAATTTGATTGATTTCAAGGCGAGTTAGAGACAAGTTGACCAACTTAAGGTTGAATTCGAAGGAAAATTGAGTCAGGAAATACAAGTTGGTCAAATCAAGTCGAGACGAATAAAGTAGAATTTCTCAAGTATATTTTCTTCCAAGTCGAGTCAGACAAGAAAGAAGTAACCTAAAGGTTGAAGTCGAAGAAAACTTAAATACAAGTCGGGTCGAGGTTGAATCAAGATGGGTCAAATAGAATTGAAATACTCAAGTCAAAACTTCTTCTAGTTGAGTCAACCAAAAAGATGTTTTTCGGTCAAATGAGGAAGCAAATAAGAAAAAGGGTGAAACCAAGTCAAATATTTAGTGACTAGCAACTAAGAGGGAACCAATTTTAATATAACCATCAAGTAAAATGTTTACAAGTTGAGTTTAAATAATCACCAACAAAGGAGATATGTGGAGGTTGATTTAGACATTCACAAAAATGTAATATGTACCGAAGTCTATCTTGCATCTGATGACGAAAGGAAAATCTGGGCAAGTTTCCTTCAAAGAACCACCTGTACCAGCCACTTGGCACACTTTCTAGGGACATTTCCTGGGATGCAGCTAATTGGGAATGTTCTATAAAAAACCCATGTCGTATAATTTTAAAATTCATTTCCATATGTACAGAATCTTCATATCAAAATCACTATCTAAATTGGTGTACGCAAATCCATTAATAAAAGTTACCATTTGTGTTAATTAAATGAAGGGGTGCAATGTTTCATTCCAAAAGGAAACATTGTTTCAAAGTGGAACCCATTGGAGGACTATATAAGTAAAGGAATATGAAGGGAAGAATGTGTCTTGGTGGATATATATATATATATATATATATATATATATATATATATATATATATATAATGTATTGAATGAAAGTTCATTCTATCAGGTTGGTGCCTATTTATAAGCTGAGTCTTGTCATGAGGATTGGATTCCTCACATCTCAGTTGGATATGAGATAAAAAAAGATGGGTATTTTTATGAGGGTTGGATTTCTCATTTCTCAGTTGGATCTGATAACTACAAGCTGGGTCTTGTATCAGAGAGCTAGATCTATCATATTCAGTTGAAGTTGAAGATATTAAAGGATTGATTTTATTTGTATTCATTCAAGTTAAATAAATAAAAAGAATAATATTTTATCTACTTCATATAGTTTTTGTTATACATGTTTATGAATAATTAATTGAACTGCATATATCTTATTCAGTTAATTTAGTTAATCTATGAAAGTGTGAAAAGTAGCCAAAAGTTCCATACATTGATTCACCCCCCCCTCTCTCAGTGTCAGTGTGTGTTTCAACAATGTAGTGCCATGAATTTCCCATATGATAGTTAGTTTTATTCATATTTCGGACTATCTCTTCTAGGTTGGTATATGTCTCATAAGAGGGTTGATGAAGGTTCCTAAACACCCCTTTCAGTTGGTGGATAATTTCAAAGTCCATTGCAAGAAAATCCATGATGTCTTCCCCAATCAAGACTCTCGTTAGCCTATTAAAATACATGTCATCATTTATTTTATTCTTTGGTAGCTCCACATATGTTTGTTTAAAGTGAATTTCTCCATTCTCATCCCAAGGGAGAGGTAGTCCTAGGATGATGAGGTCTTTGAAAATCGCCTTGAAAGATGATACATCACTCACCATCTCCTTCATCCTATTCTCAACATTTTGTAGTTCTCTCCTTTTTGTAAGGACCTTCTCAGTGTCGATGATAAGGCTAGTTCATCCTTTTATGTTTAGATCTTGAAGTTTATCTTTGGTTTTATCATTCAAGAATTTGATGATTTCGTTGGCAAGGTCATCTTTGTTCTCCAATTCAAATTCCATTCAAGCTATATCAACCTGGTTTTCATTAGCAAGTTCCATCTTATCTCCTATTAGGGAGAAATGTGTGTTGGGTATGTGTTATATTCTTTGCATGAGTAGTAGTTTCTACGTTGCACAGGTTGCAACACCCTCGAGATTTGTTTTTTTCCTATGGAAACGTGTCACAATTTTGTCTCATTTTTTGTGTTGCCCCGATTTTCATGTCCATTGTTGGGCAATTTTTTAGCACATGGCATTTTGTCGATGGTTTTCTATTTCCAGTTAAGGAATTAGGGTTGTTGACTAATCTGGGTTATTGGGTTAGGGTTTTGTATGTCGTTAGCTCCTATATGTATATTGTAATGTAAATAATGTATCACTATGAATAAATATATAATATGTTGGTTTTCCCGGTTTGGGTTTCCAAGGGTAAAATATTTGTGTAATGTTTGTATTGCCATTGTATCTTTTCTGTTCTTTTACTGAAAATATGTTTGCAGTACATATTATACTAGGTTAAAATCTACATTTGGTATCATAGATTTTTTGGCTTCAGGGGGATGCCTTTGTGGTCAAGGGTTTGGCTCAGGACTGTGATAAGCCTTGTTATAGTGGGAGATATGTGGTATTGATTTTCCAGGTGAAAAGAAATGGCGAGCAATTCAAAAATGGAGATAGAGAAGTTTAATGGGAAATTTTTTGAGCTATGGAAACTCAAGATGGAATATTTGTTGGTGGATAGAGATCAGTGGATCATGGTATATCCAGGTACTGCACCTACAAGAAATTCAACATATGACTGGAAAAATTTGGATCAGAAGGCAAAGAGCACAATCTGACTGTGTCTCTAAGATTCAATATTACTGAATGTGTCAGAGGAAGCTAAAACCAAGGATTTATGTGATAAGTTGGGGAAGTTGTATCAATCTAAGTCCCTAGTAAATAAACTATTATTGAGAAAGAATTTATACAACATGAGGATGAGAGATGGAGACTCAGTGGCAGAGCATTTGAATGCCTTCAATACTATGGTAAGTCAGTTAGTATCTGTTGAGATTAAAATTTCAAATGAAGATAAGTGTATCAATTTACTGTGTCCTTTACTAGACTCGTGGGATAATATGGTTGTGTCCATAGGTAGTAATACAACTTCCTTGAAGTTTGATTAAGTGGTCTCATCCTTGTTGTAGGAGGAGATGAGACGAAAGAATATGGAAGGACAAAGCACATATGCATTATTTGCAAGAGGATGCTCCCAGGAAAGAAATAGATCTAAGTTATCAAGTGGGATATCTAATTCTAAGGATATATCTAAATCTCCTGGAAATTTTGTAAAGGTATGTTGGAGATGTAGAAATGAAGGGCACTACAAGAAACAATGTAGATCCAAAGTTGAGAAAAAAAAAAGGATCTAAAGAATCTCCTTCTATAGAAGAAAAGATCTCCAAAGAAGAAGGAGAGGATGTGTACTTGGCTTCTTCAAGCACACATGCATATCATAAGGCATGGTTGGTTGACTCAGGTGCATCCTTTCATATGACTCCCCATAGGGAGTGGTTCTATGAATATGAAAGGTATGATGGAGGTAATGTTTTCGTAGGTGATGACTCGACAACCAGAATCATAGGTCGAGGAAAAATCATGTTGAGGCTCATAGATGGAAGGATTAGAACACTACCTGGTTTTCTGCACACCCCAGGATTGGCTAGAAATTTGATTTTTGTAAGTAAAATTCACGATGCAGGGGTAAAAACAATATTTGAAAAGGAAACCTGCAAGATGGTTCCAGGAGAAATGGTGTTGTTGAAGGGAGTGCAGTTTGGAACTATGTATAAGTTGCAAGGAAGCTCTATTGGTGATGGGTTTAATAGTTCCATTGTTCCTGATATTGGATTTGAAGAAGAAAGAAATCCTATAGTCTCTGGAGAAAAGGTTATGATGTGGCATAAAATACTGGGGCATATCGGAGAGAAGGGTCTTCAACTACTACACGGTAAAGGTATGGTTGAAGGTATGTCTAACTTCTCTCTGGATTTTGATTTCTATGAAAATTGTGTAAATGGGAATCATAAACGGGTAAGATTCCCCTTTGGTACAACGAGGGCAGAAGGAATTTTACAGCTAGTTCACAATGATGTTTTTGGACCTGTGTCGGTTCCATCATTGGGAAAATATGTGTACTATGTCTCATTTATAGATGAATTCTCTAGGAATACTTGGATATATTTCGTCAAAAAGAAATATGAAGTATTTGATAGGTTTAAAGAGTTTAAGGCTCTTATTGAGAATTAAACAAAGAAAATAATTAAGGTGTTGAGGACAAATAATGGTGGAGAGTTCTGCAGGAATGAATTTGAAGAATTATGTAAGAAGTGCGGTATAGCAAGGAATACGACTACTCCATATACACCTCAACAAAATGGAGTTGCATAAAGGATGAACATGATGCTAATGGAAAAAACAAGGTGCATGATCAATGGTTTTGGGTTAGGGAAATAATTCTGGGGAGAGGTAGTGGGTATTGCATGTTACCTAGTCAACAGATCACCCTCATCAATGTTGGATGACAAGAATCCACAAGAGGTATGGAATAGTAAGAAAACCTTCTCTCACACATCTCAAGGTATTTGGTTGTGATGCATATGTTCATGTTCCAAAGGAAAACAAGAGTAAGCTAGATAAGAAGGTTGAAAACTGTATCTTTATTGGATATAAAGATTGTCTCAAAGGTTATAAGATTTGGAACCTAGAAACTAAGAAGGTAGTGTATAGCCGAGATGTGGTATTTAGAGAAATGAATGGTGTTTTGAAATAGGAAGTCCTACCAAGTAAGGAAGAACCAAAGAAAATAGAGTTTTATTTAAAGGATGATGAATCAAACTCTACAAAAGAACATGAATAATAAGAAGAAGATCCTCATACTCTAGTATTGAGGAGATCAGTTTGAGAAATAAGGCTACCAAAAAGGTATACTCCATCTGATTTCCCTTCAAATTTTACTTTGTCTATTATTGATTATGATCCTAGAACTGTTAGGGAGGAAGTGGATTCATAAGATGAAAATATCTGGAAAAAGGATATGAACGAAGAAATGGAAGCCTCAGATAAGATTAAGGCTTGGGATTTAGTGGAGTTGTCAACTGGAAGAAATCCCATTGGCAACAAATGGGTATTTAAAAATAACATGAATGCATAAGGAAAAGTGGAGAAATACAAAGCTTGGTTAGTAGCAAAGGGTTATTCCCAGGTTGAGGGAATTGTTTTTGGTGAGATTTTTTCTCCTGTTGCCAAGTTAACCTCTATAATATTTATGTTATATGTTATTGTTGCATTTTATTTTGAAGTAGAAAAAATGGACGTGAAGACAACATTTCTACATGGGGATCTGGAAGAAGAAATATATATGAAGCATCCAGAAGGATTTGTTGTGAAGGGAAACAAGGAGCTAGTATGCAAGCTGAAAAATTCACTGTATGGTTTAAAACAATCACCAAGGATGTGGTATCAAAAAATTGATACTTATATGTTGGGACTTGGTTTCACAAGAAGCAAAGAGGATCATTGTGTGTATTTAAAATTAATTGGTGATCATTTGATTTATGTGGTCTTGTATGTGGATGACATTTTGTTGATATGAAACAATAAGGAGATTATCCAGGATGTGAAAACCTAGTTGTCCTCTAAATTTGACATGAAGGATATTAGTGCTTCAAATTTCATTTTTGGCATGGAAATTAAAAGAGATTGGAAAAAGAGGAAACTCTGGTTAAATCAGAGAAAATATGTTGAGACAATATTGCAGAGGTTTAATATGTCGGAATGTAAACTGATCATGGTTCCTATTCTTGTTGGTGTAAAGTTATATGTGGATCAGTTTCCCAAGACACAGGAAGAGGAGGAGGACATGTCTTGTGTTCCATATGTGAGTGTAGTTGGTAGTTTGATGTATGCAACGGTCTATACTAGGCCGTACATTGCACATGCAGTGGGAGTTTTGAACAGGTATATGTCAAAACTAGGGAAGGAGCATTAGACAGTAGTAAAAAGGGTTTTTAGGTATTTGTGTGGCACTGCTAGATATGGATTGTGCTACCAAGAAAGATCGATATTGGAAAAAGTGGTGGATATACATGGATTTTTGGATGCAGACTGGGATGGAGATCTATATCATAGGAGATCTACAAGTGGGTATGTGTTTAACCTATTTGGAGGAGAAATGAGTTGGATGAGAAAAAGGCAGGATGAAGTGGAACTTTCAACTATAAAAGTTGAACACATGGAAACCACTCATGCAAGTAAGGAAGAAATATGGTTACTAAGATTGTGTTCAGGTATTGGGTTGGTACAACAAGCTGTAAGGATAGATTGTGACATTCAGAGTGCAATGTTTTTGGCAAAGAACCCGAATTATCATTCAAATACAAAGCATATTGATATTCAATATCACTTTGTGAAAGGCATGGTTGAGGAAAATAAAGTGTTGTTGATGAAGGTGGACGCTTTGAAGAATTTTGCAGATTCATTAACAAAATTTGTGAGCACTGGGAAGTTCTCTTGGTGTAGAGGATCCATGGGAATTATTGCCCTGGATTGTTGACTATGTAACCCTGTAACCTCCTGTATACAATGAAAAAAACAAGTGGGAGAATTTTGGGTATATGTTATATTCTTTGCATGAGTATTAGTGTTGCATTTTTTCCTTGTTTTTTGTGTTGCCTCGATTTCTGTGTCCATTGTTGGGCATTTTTTCGGCACATGGTTTTCTATTTTCGATTAAGGAATTAGGTTTGTTGACTAATACAGGTCATTGGGTTAGGATTTTGGATTTCTTTGGATCCTATATGTATATTATATTGTAAACAATGTATCACTATGAATGAATATAGAATATGCTGGTTTTCCTGGTTTGGGGTTCCAGGGGAAAAATATTTGTGTAATGTTTGTATTTTCCATTGTATCTTTTCTGTTCTTTTACTGAAAATTTGTTTGCAGTAAATATTGTACAAGGTTAAAATCTACAATGTGCCCAACTATTTTTTACCAAATTAGCTATTTGGTCCCAGATTACATGTTTACCTGCCTTTAAGGAAATCTTCCCCATGGCCCTAACCTGTAATATTTCTATCTCTTTCAGAGATTTATCTTTGTATGCACTCAATTTTGAAACTAAAAACTCTATGGTTTTAACATGTTCCTCTAACTCTGTGATTTTGGAACTTTTACTCTTCAAATGTGTGTTCAGGGAACCTAATTCCCTTTCTTTAATGCTAAGGTCAACCATTACTTTCGTTAACCCTTCTCTTGGGTTTTTTCCCTCAATCAAATTCTCCCCTTGCACAGAGGTGTGAGTCATGGTATTCTGATGATTTTTCAACAACTCATTCTCAATTCTCAAGATCTCAACTTCCCTTTGCAATTGTGAATTTTCTTCTTCCTTTTCTTTCAGATATAAAAACAATCGCTCGTTTTCTTCAGAATTGGGTTGTAGTTATGGTGTTTGAACATGTTGAGCTTCAAGAATATGTAACTTATTTTTCAAGGCCTTGATATTGGTATCTTTTTTCTCCATCAGTTCTTCAAGCACTTTGGGATCTTTAGTATATGCACCTAACACCACTATCTTATTTTCCAAATCAACTACTCTGGTTTTGTTAGCTTTAGTGGATATCCTTTCTTGCCTCAGTTTTTGTATATTTTAAGTGCAATATATTTCTTTTCCCTTTCACTTGCAGAAGACTATAGAACTCCTTGATATAACACTCACTGACTTATTGATGAAAATCAACCAATTCAAGAGATTTGATGTCCTTAGTCTTAAATTTGATCCGGGCCATCTTGTAGTCTACTGGAGAAAGTGGATTTTGTACTTTTGCGTCCAATAAATCCAAATTCAAGATACCTTCTTGATCATCTATTGTTTTCATTAATATAGTTGATGGAGCCTCCTATCCTCTTGCTAAGGTGTGTGATTCTCTCTAGGATTCCTTACTGCATGCTTTTATGTCCTTTTAGTGAGAGAAAATGGTGGTGGCTTCTTCAATATTCCTTCACTGGTGTTAGCTTGTTGGAGTGTTCCTACTAACATTAGAGCTGGTGGAAAATGTTGGATAACAATGGGTGGTCCTTCGAGCCCTATATCCTTTTGGGCCATCTATAACACCCCTTTATCTCTACTTAGGAAACACAAAACACATTCTTCTTCATATTATTCATCTTCTAGGTCCATTCCTTTAATATTTTTACCCTAATGTTGATATTTCATTGATTCTAACGAAAGAATTGACAATGGACACTTTTTTTCTTTAACAGGTGGCACATAACCATCTTGAGAGAATAAAATTAATGAATCATGGGATTCCTTTTCCAATAGCTCTCTAACTTCATCCAAGGTCTCTAGGTTTGTGACATTCTCCATTTCTCCTCTCGTCTCATGCTTATAGGAATATTTTTTGTCGGTGATAATTCCATGAGGGTATTATACCCACTTATGTTATTTATTGAAATCAAGGAGATTCAATAATTATTCATCCCTTGAAAAAACTATTCTTTGTTGCACTAGAAAACGACCGACTTCTTGAGGCAATGTAAATGTGATTTCCTTCCTATGTTGGAAAAAAAGGAAATGATCAACTAACAACCTTTGTTTGATATACTCTAGGTCCATGAGTCTGCGTGTAATAAAAGATGGAAGTCTAAAAGGTTCCCCCGAGAAGCTGTAAACTCTAATGACAGTAGAATTTTTAGCCAGATACCAATATTCGGTTATGGTTTCTTTACTCAATTGGAGTAATCATTTCATTTTTTGGAAAACCCTTGATGAGGGTGAACCGTAAATAAGGGTATATATGGATTTCATGCAATGATTAGCATAACAACTGAAACCCTTATTGCATTCCTTCTTTTTAATACTGTGAGGCCATTCCATTGTAGGCTTGAGATTCCCCTTTTCATTAGTGGCCTCTATTCCCCAACCTTTAAATTAAGTATGGTTCTAAGAGATAATGAGGTATATCAAGTAGGATTGATACATGAAGCTTTTGGTGTTGTGAAAATATTCTAATTGAACTTGGATGAATTATTTTAATAGTGAGAAGAAATATCACCTTGGAGGGGCTATAGGGTCAACAAAAATTAGGTAAGAGAAGAGTCCTAGAGTGGTATCATCCATTATCCTCTCATGGTATCGAAAAAAAATATGACAAAAGGATGTTAGGGTGTGCTGAAAATTTTGTGGGAAAATGTCAGCTGGGCGGCCAGATGAAAGAGTATGTAATGTAGAATTAGGGATCAAAAGGATTTGTAGTAGGTTTTCTCTCTTATCTTGGGGTAGGTATTGGTATGTAACTTCTAGGGTATGTTCTTATAAACTATGTGAGGTTTATTGGGGGTAGGGAATCATTTTGGCTAGGGTTTCAAGTGATGAAATAAAAATGACTCGTTGTCTATTTGTGGTCAATATCTTACCTTCATCGTCTAACTAATTTTCAATGCACCAATGAACAAACTCAAGAAAATTATAGGTTTGTAGTACATTAGAGATGACCAGGTTCGACTCCCACATGTGCATATAATATTCACCATACATGAAGTTTTCCTGCACTAGACTAATAAGTTGGTCTAATTCTGGGTAAGACAATGTTGGGTTGTATATTTCACCATCTCAATTAATCAGAGGTTTGTCCAATTCGGGTGTTATTTTAATAGGTCAAGACTTATTTGGGTTGGAAATGGAAGACATTTTGACAGTATACACCATGAGGGAAAGTAAAGGATTGAACAAAAGAGAATGGGTTACGGACTACCTCGAACTGATATTTGCATAAATGGGCTCCTGTCAAAGACCGTTGAGCTTCATCCTTCATTCGAAATTGGAGATGAACAAAATTTGGCACCTTGGAATGAGAAATATTCTCTAGGCCTAGAGGATTTTATGCTAATACCTCCTCCCTTCTAGGTTTCCACACATCATCTTTGATTTGGGCACAAATTTTGATGAAAAACCTTAAATCTTGTGAGTTTGGGTGAATTTGTTTCTGACATCATCATGATATGAGGACATATGTCTATAGCCGGTGCTTTGGCTAAACCAAAATAATGTTTTTGTGACCCAACGATAGTGGTTTACGTCATCGTACCTTTTTCATGCGACACCATTTAATGTTTAAGACATAACAACTTAAAACCATTATCGCACCCTGATATTGCACTGACTTCCAAACATTTTTTTGATGTGATATATGTCTTTCGTCGTTGAATGGGATTGCTTACATCTGTTGGATGATTGGGCCCATTGTCTCACCCATTCTCACCTTTTATTCCTTGGTTGTATGACTTGTTTATGTTTGATCAATGGCTTAATCTTATTTTGAGTGATATAAGCACCTTTCATGCTCCTGATAAGTGCTTGAGCATTGAGAATGTGTCTCGGGCACTTAGGGCTTGATTTTTTGTTGTACATTTCTTGGTGGTCGACCATATTCTCTACCTATTTGTTGTGTGAGCTATGCCAGATCCCTCTCTTGATCTATTTCCTTTTAATTTTAACCCTTGAATATCGATAGTGATGCAGGCTAATGACTACAATAAAACCAATACTAACATAGGATCCAACGGGGAAAACATACCCCTGTGGTCTATTGAGAACTGTAGACCAAATTCCTTCTCTTGTTGGGTTATGGAGTCTACATAAAAATGAATTATTTTCTATTCATCTGAAAAATTGATTTGAGAAATGAAAAAAAAGTACTGAACAACTTAAATTCTGAAAGCCTAATTCTTACTTGTTTGGAATATGGTGAATGAAGTAAAATTAAAAACATATAATAGGAATGGAAAAAGATTTATTTATGTAAAAAGCAATGAAGTTGGATACATCCAATACTATAGGAAAGGTTTGAGGACCCTCCCATTGATGGGAGCTCCAAATTCCTCCTTGTCTAGTCATGCAATATTAGAGGTAATTTTCTCTTGGGGTATTGTGACCTTAACCTATTCCATCAGGCATTGTAACCTAGTTAGTTTTTCAAAAAAAAATCTTATGTCACTACACCCCATTTGTTCCTTTGAGTGCATCCCATTATGATATTTTCCTTTCATATCATGGGATACTCTATATTCTTCATTTACTAAGAGACTGCAACATCTTATGTCTTCATCAACAACATATATGGGGTGATTTATAGAGTTATGTTGGTGACTGACTACATAAGAAAACTTTTTTTCTATGTATAATCTTCTATTTTCTCCTCCAAAGACTGGTACAATGACATAGGTTATATCCATATGCATCGTACCACCCAAATTTATAGCTCATATTATGGATAACAACATCCCATAATTCACAGGTGCACCAACTACCACCACATCCACCATAATTCTCTTAACAGGAATATAAGCCAAAGTAAATACCATATATTTAATTAGTCCATCACACTTCACTTTCCTAACATCAAAAGAGTAGAGGTCATGGTAAGGCCTAGTATTTCTAACCTTGATTTCTCCATTACCACTTTCAACATGAGGTTATGAGATGCAATAAAGTTGAGCATACAATTGTGTAGAATATTATCATGAATATTCAAGGTCATATAGAAAGGTGAAATGACTCCTCTTTATAATCTATATGAGTAAAAAATACTAGTAGGGGATTCATCTTGTAGATTCACAGTGTCAGGTGGACTGGCTGAGATTTTCCCTTGTATAAATTTTTCAATCTACTTGTGGTATTAGGGATTTTTACCTAATTCGGCCAATGGGACCGAGATCTTGATCTTGGAATTTTTTTTCTCAAAATTGAAGGATGAAACTAATTCCTCAAGCTCCTTCACTTATTTTTCCTCTTTTGAATTTTCATCAACTTCTTTAACCTTGATGGTTTTTTTTAGTTCTTTGAATTTATCCATAGAAAGACTTGGGCTCATATTCTTAGGTTGATGTTGAATGTCCTTGTTGGCCCTTGACCAAGTTTTGAAGAATACTTGGTCATATTTGACCAATTTTGGGACTTCGACAGCTTGCCAAAGATGGAGCGCAATAGGAAGCGAAAATTAGGGAAACTAGACCTATTTTTGGGTCCCTTTAGGGTTTTGGGTTAATGTAACAGGAAAGGGATGTCGGCCTGTGGGTTCACCCACGCTTAGGCCCATTTTTGTAATCTATAAATAGATACTTAGGCAATTTAAGGAGGGAGTAGTACATCTATGTGATGTATAGTTGATGGCTTAGTGACAGGAATTGGATCTATGTGATCAGATCTATCTTGTAAATGATCTATGCATGATTGTAAGAAGCTCGCAAGTCGTTTCGTGCTAAAGTGCAAGGAAGAAGGATCTAGCGAGCTGCGTAGATCTTTTGTCCTGTGCAAAGAAAGGATTGTTGAAGCTCTGTGTTGTAACTACTTGGATGAGATAATAAATAAGAAGATCTCGTGGATGTATCCCTAGGGTGGGGGTGAACCATGATAACTTTGTGTATTGTTCTCTGTGCTTCAACCTAATGTGTTTATCTCCTTCTTGGCTAAGTGATTGATGTGATTAGATAGATTCATTTATGCTTTGTGCTTCTGAGATAGGAATGGATGCTAGATCTGATATGTAATATGCTTAGTGCTTGATCTGCAGAACCCGATCTATCTTCTTATGGCTAAGTGATGAATTATATTAGATCTAAGTACTCATTGTGATACTCTGTGAGATTTGTGAAGTGATGTAAGGGTTGAATATTGATGGATAAACCATGCTAGATGATTACTAAGTGCTATAATCATAGACTTGTATCCCAGCTAAGTTTGCAGACATATGAGTCCTGCAACCACCCCTGCCTCTACCTCGGGTGAGACTTCATCTGCTTCACAGGTGTTGCCGAAAGGGTCGGTAGTTATGGTTTTGTTGGTGCGTTCTTGAGCGTTGAACCCTGGGTCTACTCCTGTGCCAACAAATGGTTCTGTTGTCGGGACATGAACCTGTGATTGCTGGGAACTAAAGAAGAAAAATCTTTGTGCGAAATAAGCTCTATCCCTAGATTTGTTTCCCTAGTGCGCAGTATTCTACAAAGAGGTTGATACTGAAGAAAATAAGTGATATCTGAACACTTTGTGCCCTAAGAAAGGTAAAAGTAGAAATTTCTACAGAAAAGAGGTAAGATCTGTAAGCTCTATCCTATAGTAAAGGTAGGAATAGTTCAAGTTTTAGATCTGAAAGCTTTGTGCCCCGTGGAAGCAAATAAGTGAAATTTTTTATTTCTAATATATGGATTTAGGTATGCTTGATAAATTTTGTCTCAGCTTAAAAACTAGAGCATTTTTATATAAAATAAAGTTTGATATGAATAGATCTGATAGGAATAGTGAAATATATGTTATACCTATTCATAGAAAGATTTTTTGGACTAACCAATGGATGCAGGACCCTAGAAAGAAATTTTTGCAGGATAGCCCTTATGATCCTAGCACGCAGTACAAAAAGAGTTGGGGATCATTGAAGAGAAAGAGATGATTAACTCTTTGCTACAATTGCAGAAGACTAGGACATCTTACTAAGGAATGCCCTGGGAGAAACCCTAACTGCCTCTGTTGTAAAGCTATGGACCATGAAGTATTGGATTTCCCTAGAATGATTGCTATAATTGAAAAGATGAATATGGAACAAGCAAACTCTGGAGGATTTCAAGAGAATAAAATTATAGAAGAACCCCATAAAGAATCAGAGATCATGTTACTGAAAATAAAAGAAACCCTGGATGACCATAAGGATGTCAGTTTGTCATAGATCTTCAAAGAAAAGGATAAATCAAAGTAAGAATAGGAGACTTCAACATTGACTGTGCTCTGGATGAGGGAACACCGATGAAAATTATGACATAAAGCACTTGGGAAACCCTAGGAAGGCTTGCTCTGGTCCCTTCACTAGGAACCATCAGATTGTTTAAAGGAAAAATGGTAGCCCTATGTGGCATAATTACCCAGATAGCTATGAGTACCCATGGAACTTTGACAGAGCAAGAATTTGAAGTTATTAAATTTATTGAGGACCACACCCCATTTCCATCTTTGTTAGGCAGGATCTGGATTGAAAAAGACTAGATATGGAGAAAAGAAAAGGACGCTCTAGAAAAAAAGAAGCAAGAACTCATGGAATTTATGTCTAGAAGGATCTCTTACTTGATGAAAGAACAAGAGGACAGACCTAAGCCATTGAACACCAAGGACTTAGGTATTGAAGTTATAAGAGAATTAGAGGAACCACAGAAGACCGAAATACCTAATCCATATGATGAAGGAGTATTACCCTTGGATCTGAAGAAAGAACCTAAGCAGCGTGAAGTGACTATGTCAAGAGAAGATAAGAATCAGAATGGAAAAAGGATGACCAAGATGAAGCTTACTGGGAAAAAGGATAGGAAGCTAAGTAAGAAGAGGGACAAAATTGGAAAAGTACAGAAGACCCTAGGGGAAACTTCGCAGAAGGAAAAATCATAGGAATCGAGCTTCGTCACGATATCAGAATAGAGACCTATGGAACTTCGCCATGGCACAGAAATATAGTCATTGGAAGCCAATATAACCATTCAAATTCTGCTCTGAATGGGTCAAAAAACCTTTATGGCTCACCACTAGACCGTTAGACCGTGCCATACAGACAAAACATCAGTTAATGTAACCTCTTACCTGTTGCAAGCCAACCGTTGCTAATTTTCCCTACTTAGTTCATCGTGTTAGAACATAATCATGTATGGGGTATTTTCCTAAAAAGAAGTGTCCCCTTGGGTGAAAAGAGAGGTTTGGAAAACCCATTAATCCTGAATTTTAAAGGGTTGGTGTGTCATTTTAACGAGAAGGCATATTTGGATAGTCAAGATGTGACCGCCTAGATCTGTGGCCAAAGTTTCATTCTGGAGCCCCCTCGTCATTCTATCTTTAATGGAGGGGGGGGGGGTCAGAAATTGGGTGAGCATATCTCAAACGTTCAATATTAGGGTGCCCAGATCAACGAAGCTCAAGCCATTCTTGACCCCCTTTACCATTTTTCCTTTAATAGGGGGGGGGGTCCAGAATGGAATGGTATTGTTATGCGCACCCCCTCCTATCATGTCACCTCCTATGTCATCTTCTCCCCTGCCATCTGTTCTCCACTTGTCTGCATGACATGGCCCACTTCCTTTCACTCCTCCTCGTCATCCGACATATGTCCCACTCCCGTCCACATCGTCCTGCCATAAGTGACATGTCCTCCCTGGATCAATCATGTCCTCATCACCTCCTCATTCGTTGTTTCCCTCCATCCCTGCCTGGTCACCACTCATATACCACTTCCAATCATGTGCCCCAGTCTTCGTATCAGCTTCCATGCCTCTTCCATTAGACCGTTCAGCCAATCCAGGTGGAACCGTGAGAAGACCTCCACGTCCAAAGAATGCAGAGTTGGTCGGGTCGTTCCTGATCCCAAGGAAGCAGTTATTGAAGTTGTTGGAGGTGGTTAGACATCGTCTCCACTATAAATGGAAAGTTCGGCAAGGGATTAAAGGCATGTCGATTCTTCCGCAAGGTTGTCAGGAGTCTGATTATGTCTATCATAGATGCACGATCGTTCAGAGTCTGTATGTGCAGACTGCCAGTAGACATGAAGATGTAATGTTTTTAATGCGATGTCTCATTTTTGTTGTTGTTGTTTTGCTATGACTATATGTAGGCAATTTTTCCATTTTTGTAAGTGTCGATGGTTGAGCAAGGCTCCCGATTGTAAAGTTTGATGAAGCACTGGTTGCTCTGTTCATGTATTAACATTTGAGATTTCTTGTCTTATGAATGTTAGCCTCTTTCCATCTTTTTGTTTACATTGTGTTAGAATAGCTCAGAATTGGAGAATCTAGTCGAGTTGTGTTGTTATAGGATGATGTAGGTTGGATCACTGTAATAGTTGCATAGTTTCTAATCAGTTCTTGTATTTTCTCAACGCTGAATGATTTGGAATTAGAAGATCTAGTTGAATCACCTTTCAGTTCCTTTGAAACTCTGAACCAAGAGGATCTTGTATTTTGAGTTTTTATTCCTCAAGCTGTTGAAAGGCCTGATGACCAAGGTGGTCTTGCTCACTCCTCCTACTAAGTCTTCCATCTGCTCATTTTATAATCGACTCACTGAGGGAAGTTAGATTAAGACCTCTTCTTCTTTACATACCAGGCTGCGTTTTCTGAGTTAAAGCGATACCTTCCTGGGTCTCTATCCATTCGACCACCCCATTAAATTATTTGTGACATAAACTGATGGGTGTCAGGCTCTGCTTCTGCTGCAATCCAGGAGTGACTTATGACACTAACATTTCTGGCGTCGTTGCTAGGGACGAAGTTGAATATCTTCCCCGGGATTGAATGACAATGATTAGCTGATTCTGAAGGTGCATCAGATATCAGAACTATTGAGATTGCTACTGTGCACCTGGTGACTCTACTCATGTGACTCTGCTGGGCGACTCCATTGATTCGAACCCACAAGCGACTCCATTGTTTCAGTCGTGTCTTATAGAGGCAGACATACAAGGTCTACTCCTCAGCTACCGTTAGCACCACCTAAAGCTGACCCAGAGAATATTATCATAAAGGGAAATTCCTCTGGAAGAGGTACTTCTACTGCTAAACCATGTATTTCTGATGATTTTCATGATTTTATAGAAACTCCAACACCTTCATCTCATCCTATTTATTTACCCTCTATTGGAGTTTTACGTAGTCTAAATTTTGGGAGTGTTCCTGCTGAGTTTTCTCCTCCTGATCTTGAATTGGTAGGAGAAACCCATGTCACTCCCTTCTTCCCCGAGGTGGTACCCTGGTTTAGACCCAACACCTCTCAATATTTTCCTACCTCGGGTTTTACCACCCCTTCTCCTATTACTATTGTTTTTGAAGAAAGAGAGACTTATGTTCCTTTTGGCTCGCCAACTAGTTCTCCAATTTTTTTGTTGATTCCCTCCCATCTTGTCAGCTCAATTCCTGTCTTTTTGATTCAAGCCTCCTCTCCTCCTAGTTATCCTACACCTATTGTTCCTATGGCAGGTGCTAATCCCCCTATAAACAGAATGGATGCCATAGTGGCTGCCAGATATGCCCCCTTAATCCTACCAACCTATGAATCCTCTCCCTACTGAAGATTACCTAAAATATATGCCTAAATACATTGGGGAAGAGGACATAACTGTGGAAGAGCACCTGGCTTCCTTTTACAGTTACACAGACAACCTGAACATTGAAAATGAAGATGTCTGGATGAGAGTCTTCATCCAGATCCTTGATGGTGAGGTAAGGAAATGGTTTAGGGGATTTTCCCCCAGATCTATTGCTGGGATTGAAGCTCTGGATAATGCATTCGTGAGGCAGTGGGGAGATAAAAAATATTGCATGCATTACATGATAGAGTTTGGGTCTTTGAAGAAAAAGGAAGGAGAGTTTTTCTCTAACTTCTCCAAAAGATTCAATAAGATGTATTATAAGATCCCTGTTGAGATAAAACCCACAGAAGCCTCTTCTAAAATCTCTTGCGCTAATGCATTCGACCCTGACTTCTTCCTTCTATTGAGAGAGAGAAGAGCTACCTCCCTAGTTCAAATGCAAGATGCGACCATAGAGGTGGAATCTAATGTATTGGCAGTTGACAGACTGAGAAATAAGACCGATGTAGATAGGAGAAAGGGAATATTTGAAGCCTTGACTTCTGGTCCCTCTATGCCTCACCCTCAAATGGATGAATTGACCAAGATAGTGAATTCTTTGTCTAGTGAGATGGATAAAATGAAGGTGGAGGGGAAGAAAACATACAGAAATCCTCAAAATACCGAAAACAGAGGGAATTTCAGGAGGAAAAATAATAATGCTCCCCAGATTATGCAAAGGGACTAGAGGGGAAGATATAGAAAAGATCAGAAGATTCATCCCCCTCTTCAAAATAATTTTGTAGCTAATGATGAAGAAGGGGAAATAGACGGGCTTGATCCTGAAATCCACTACTTCATAGATAATTCTCCTTTTCCTCATCTTACTCAATCAACATATGAGGAGTCTCTCATGGATAGTAAGCTAAATGAGTTGAGTAAGGGAAACAAGGCTAGAAGTAGCCAAAAAAAGTATAACCTAATATCCAAGAAGAAGACAGGAGCACCTGATGTTCCTGAACAAATCATTAGAATGGAGAAACCTGATAGTGAAATAGCAGACAACAACAAAGGTAAGAAGGCCCAACCCCTCTCTCTAATGGTCCAGATTCATGTTCCTGAAGTAAGGGAAATCCCAAAGCTTGTATCCTCTTTTAACTTTGAGCATGAAATTCAGAAAATTAGGATCCCTATGCCCCTCTTTGAACTGATCAAACATGAAGTGTTCAAAAAATGCCTCTCTGAACTATTATAGTCTGAAACCTCATGCCATCCCACAAACTCAATCAATTTTCAAGATAAAAATCCTATAGTCATCCTAGGTCCTATGGTAGAATACATAAATTATTCATGCCCTCCCTTCTACACATCCTTGAACATACATGACAAGGTGTTGCACAATTGTTTGATGGATTCTGGGGCTTCCCACAACCTCATGCCCAAAACTGTCATGGAAGAATTAGGACTAGAAGTCACTAGAGCCTATCATGACCTATATTCCTTTGACTCTAGGAAAGTTCAATGTCTAGGAGTCATCAAAGATCTGGTTGTGACCTTGTTTCAGTGGCCCATGAAAAGTGTGGACATGGACATTGTAGTGGCTGATGTTCCCCCCAAGTTTGGTATGTTGTTGTCAAGATCCTGGATAAAAAGACTTGGGGGAACCCTGCAAATGGACCTAACTTATGCTAATATTCCAGTGTTTGGGGGGGAACATAGGAGACTATACAGAGAAGCCCAGTTGGCCTACATAATCAGTGACGAAGCCAATCCTACCAACCATCCTATCTTTTCTCTTGACACTGATTTAGGCTCCATTTTACTACAACTCACTAACGCTCCTGAGCCTCTTCTAAAACTCAGAAAGCAACCCAATATTTCTCATGAAATTTCTCCCCCCATCACCTCTGTCTGGAAAATGTTCTTTGATGGAGCCTCTTCTAGGGAAGGCGCTAGAGCCATAGTGTTTTTTGTATCACCTGCTCAGGAAATCGTATCTCTATCATACAAGCTAGAGTTTGAGACAACCAACAATGTGGCAGAATATGAAGCTCTTGTTTTAGGTTTAAGAGCTACAAAGGAAATGGGGATTCAAGAGGTAACAGTATTCAGAGATGCAGAATTGATAGTTCAGCAGGTCAAAAATGCTCATCAGGCCAAACATCCTCGACTCAAGAGTTACAAAAATGAGGTATGGGACCTAATCGATAGTTTCTTCTTAGCATTTAACATTTCATTCGTTCCACGAGAGAAGAACACAGTGGTTGATTCTCTGGCTACATCAACAAGCAATTTCAAAGTGCCCCTACCACCCAAATTTAGATATGATGTAGAAGTAAAATACAGGCCCTTCATACCTGACAATGTCAAACATTGGAAGGTGTTCGAGGATGATCTTGAGATCAAAATATTCTTGGATACTGTTGAAGAATTTCCAGTGCTGCATATTGACCAAGACCTTGTTTTCGAAGCAAATCTTGATGATGGTAATTTTCTGAGCAAGATTGCAGAGTGTGACATTATGCAACTGCCCAACAATCATATTCCAAAGGGATTGGTTCCTTTGAAAAGAATTTTTGATAGAAATGATGTGGCATTGAAGGGGAAAATCTCAGATGATGATGGTGATACAACTCAGTGCAACATTGGCACCGAGAATGAACCCAAGTTTGTCAAATTGTCAAGAAGTCTGACAAAGGAGAAGAGGGCCGAGTACGTTGAATTATTGAGGAAGTTTGTGGATGTTTTTTCCTGGACCTATGAGGACCTAAAAACTTATTAAACTTCTGTCATTGAGCATAAAATCCCATTGAAAAAGGAGACAAAGCCATTTAGGCAAAAACTAAGACAGATCAATCCTATGTCGCTACCTATCATGGAGAGAGAGGTGAAGAGGATTCTACATGCCCAAATCATCATGCCATTGAGATATTCAGAGTGGGTGGCCAAATTGGTCCCAGTAAGGAAGAAAGATGGAGAAATCGGGCTCTATGTGGATTTTAGAAACCTGAACAGGAGCTCAAGGAAAGACAATTACCCCCTACAAAAGATGGAATATATATTGCAAAGGGTGACAAGATCATCCAGGATTTCCATGATTGATGGCTTCTCTGGCTACAATCAAATCTATATTCTACCTGAGGACAGAGAGAAGACAACGTTTACCACTCTGTGGGGTACATTCATGTATACTAAAATGACCTTTGGATTGATGAATGTGGGGGCAACTTTCCTGCAAGCCATGGACATAGATTTCATTGGGGAAAGAGATAAGTTTGTGGTCATATATCTAGATGACATTACAGTCTTTTCCAAATCTAATAAAGAACATTGTTGTCATCTCAGGAAGGTTTTTCTGAAATGAAGGAGTTTTGGCCTTTCATTGAAACACAAAAAATCTTTGTTCGCCATGAAGGAGGGAAAGTTATTGGGCCACATAGTTTCAGCAGTAGGAGTCAAGATTGATCCCAACAGAGTTGAAGCAATCCAAGCCTTGTCAATCATAAGATCCAGGAAAGAATTCTAGTCTTTCCTTGGTAAAATTAATTTTCTAAGGAGATTTGTTTCTAACTTTGCTGAGATGTTAAAGATCATAAAAACCATGTTGAGAAAGGGAAATGAAGTAAGGTGGACTTCTGAGTCTCAAAATACCTTTGAGCAAATAAAGAAATCCTTGACCAAAGCTCCTATGCTTATCAGTCCTGATTACTCAAAGGATTTCCTTATTTTCTCCTTTGCCTCATCTGACACATTGGTTGTTGTTTTACTACAAAAAAATGAGGCTGGGTTGGAGCAGCCTATTGCCTATTTTAGTAGAGCGTTAAGGGATGTTGAGGTTAGGTATGACATCATGGAGAAGCAGGCCTATGCCCTGGTGAAAGATCTCAATTCTTTTAGAGTATATGTCCTACAGTCAAAAAGCATTGCCTATGTTCCTTTAGTTGTTGTAAAGGACATTCTTATTCAGCTTGATATAGACGGGAGGAGGAGTAAATGGATAGCCAAGATCCTTGAGTTTGACATGGGGATAAGGCCTACCAAATTGATCAAAGGTAAAGAAGTTTTCAATGGCCCTGTGAATGGGAATTTCTTGAAGATATGTTTCTCTTGAGCCAAACATGGCTCTTCTGCGTTTGTAAATATTGTTTTTCTTTTATCTTTAAGTTTTAATAATGACTCCATAGCCCAACAACAATGAACTGAAGCTACAAAAGAGTTCTCGGCAGCCCATGGGGGGTGTTTCGTCCCCCATGGAGCATAATGTTATCACATAATCATGTATGGGGTATTTTCCTAAAAACAAGTGTCGCCTTGGGCGAAAAGAGAGGTTTGGAAAACCCAATAATCCCAAAGTTTAAAGGGTATGCGCATCATTTTAACAAACAAGCAGATTTGGACGGTCAAGATCTGTGGCCGAAGTTTCATTCTGGAGCCCCCTTGTCGTTCTATCTTTAATGGAGGGGGGGGGGGTCCAAAATGGAATGGTATTGTTATGGGGCCCCCCTCCTATCGTGTCACCTCCTATGTTGTCTTCTCCCTTGCCATTTGTTCTCCACTTGTCCGCATGACATGGCCCACTTCCTTTCACTCCTCCTCATCCTCCGACATCTGTCCTGCTCCCATCCACGTCGTCCCGCCATAAGTGACGTGTCCTCCCTATATCAATGATGTCCTCGTCACCTCCTCATTTGTTGTTTCCCTCCATCCCTGCCTGGTCACCACTCATCTACCACTTCCAATAGTGTGCCCTAGTCTTCGCACCGGCCTCCACACCTCTTCCATTAGACCATTAAGCCAATCTAGGTGGAACCGTGAGAAGACCTCCACGTCCAAAGAATGTAGAGTTGGTCGGGCCATTCCTGATCCCAAGGAAGTAGTTATTGAAGTTGTTGGAGGTGGTTAGACATTGTCTCCACTATAAATGGAAATTCCGAAAAGGGATTAAAGACATGTTGATTCTTTCACAGGGTTATCAAGAGTCTGATTGCGTCTGTCATAGATGCATGATCGTTCAGAGTCTGCATGCGCAGACTGCCAATAGACATGCAGACGTAATGTTTTTAATGCAATGTCTCATTTTTGTTGTTGTTGTTTTGCTGTCAGTATATGTAGGTAATTTTTCCATTTTTGTAAGTGTTGATGGTTGAGTAAGGCTCCCGATTGTAAAGTTTGATGAAGCACTAGTTGCTCTGGTCATGTATTGACATTTGAGATTTCTTGTCATATGAATGTTAGCCTCTTTCCATCTCTCTATTTACATTGTGTTAGAATAGCTCGAAATTGGAGGATCCAGTCGAGTTGCGTTGTTATAAGATGATGTAGGTTGGATCGCTATAATAGTTGCATAGTTTCTAATCAGTTCTTGTATTTTCTCAATGCTAAATGATTTGGAATTGGAAGATCTAGTCGAATCACCTTTCAGTTCCTTTGAAACTCTGAACCAAGAGGATCTTGTATTCTGAGTTTTTCTTCCTCAAGCTATTGAAAGGCCTGATGCCCAAGGCAGTATTGCTCACTCCTCCTACTAAGTCTTCCATCTGCTCATTTTATAATCGACTCACTGACGGAAGTTAGATTAAGACCTCTTCTGTTTTACATACCAGGCCTAATTTTCTGAGTTAAAGAGATACCTTCCTGGGTCTCTATCCATTCGACCACCCCATTAAATTATTTGTGACATAAACTGATGGGTGTTGCGCTCTACTTTTGCCGCAATCCAGGAGTGATTTCTGATGCTAACACGTCGCACCAAGCATCAAAAATAATTTTTCTAAATGAGAATTTGAGCCCAAAACTTGAGATTAATTCACCCTACGATCATTGCCTTGTTCCCATACTATTCATCGTAGTCTCTGAATTCATTTTCACACCCAATCTAGTTGGCCCAAGCTTGTATGTCAGACGAGCTCAGTGTTGTTGAGAAAGTAGTTGAAGAAGTTTTGATTGACTTAATGACTGAGAGAGTCATGTCAGAAAGAAGGATGTCTGCAGGTGTGCAAGCATCATCAAAAGGAGGAGTCCAAGCTTCTCCCTCCATTGCTTGCAGAGCAGGACTTTCGTAGAACCATGACTGAGACAAGAACAAAGCACAGAGACAATATTGTAAACACCAAGCTGATCCCACGCATTTTGTCAGTTTACATACCACTTTGAGTGACAAGATTAACCATGATAGTGTACCCAGAGACTTTGAGTACACCTTGATCACCGCGTATCTTCCTAAAGGGGTGCGCGCAGTACATGCTGACCAAGATAAGCTCGCAACACTGAAATTTAGTGATTTTAACCTTGGAGATCACAAAATCTACAGCATGTTAGCTCCGCATAAGTACTTAACCAAGACCACAGGCATAAATCCTAAGATTGTCCCACAGTCCTGGACCCAGAACCTTGCATAGTCCACATTGCTCAACGTAATGAAGATCCCTCACTTCGGCAGACACCAAGAAGTCAACGCATGCATCAAGTTGTTGTTTTCTTGCTACCATGATGGATACTTATGGTTGGACCGTCGCATCACTGTGGATCTGACTCTGATCATTCAGATCACATGACTTATCATGCAAGGCCCTGACCCATAGGACTTTTACCCAGGAAAGACCTCAGACCAAGAACTAGCACAACGGATAAAAGAAACTTATGGAGATGTAGAGAAGGGTATGTCAGGCTACAAGGTAGCCTCTATATAGAGTGGCACAGTGCGCCTTGCCTGTCAGATGATCATGGGAAAGTTAGTTCGTAAGAACAGACCAACACAGGTGATTGGCTTCATAGTTGACCTCGCAGAGAAGTGCGTCGAGGGACTACAGATGAATTGGGCACAGTATCTTATAAACTGGTTAGAGCTGGATTGTAGAGGAGTGCAAGACCAAGGGTATGAGTTTCACTTTAGTTGGTTTCTCATACTCATCGCTTTCATCGCTTGGAAACTACCAGAGGGAGCCACTTTTCTGGAGATTGAACCTTTTGAACCACTAGCCACAATTTTTTTTACATTGTGGTACTCTAGAGACATGAAGAAGCAATGGCAGTCCAATGTTTTCTTCCATACCTATTTCAACCAATTGAAGAATGCAATTCAATCTACACCGCGAATCACCCAAAATGTACTTCATGGGTTTAGACATTTGATGAAATTCAACATGGACCACCACTTCACCTATATTACAGCACGTGGTGATGAGCACAACCAGCATCTCCAATCCTACTACAAGTTTATAGAAGATGACTTGGAGGAGATTACCAAGGAATGGTCACCAAACCTCCTTGTTGCAGCGAACCCCGCAGACATGTCCGACGTGGAAATCCCTGAAGCTATGCCAGATACACATGGGCCAAGCAAGACTAAGAAGGATGACAAAGTTGAAGATGTCCCTAGCATGTCCACGAAGACTACTTTGATCTCACCTACATAGGGAGGTTATGGTAATGAACTAGGTGGCACAAAAGTTGAGAAAATTAGAGGCGAGGTTACTCTGCCTAGAGAGGAGGAGGATCCCTCCATGAAAATAAGGATTACACCACCAAATCCCTCCTCCCGAAATAAATCTAGGGCCACCCAGACTACACTTAAAACTACCCTTACCCCAGATGACTTAGACTTCTTAATTGCTACGTTGAATGATGTTTCACTAGAGATCGCAGAAAAGAAAGAATGAAAGCAAGAGGAGATATTCAACCGAATCAAGGGAGAAATCCAAGAAGTGCAGCAAGCACTCCAGTCTAGCCGAGCAATTTCTACAGCGCCCTTGATAAGTGGAACATCAGGAATAGGTGATGAGCGCACTCAATTACACCAGATCACGGATCAAGTCGAAGTTCGCCTTCGACGAGCTCAAGAAGACACCGCACAAGCCACCCAGGCTTCGATGCAAGCACATAACGCACTTCTAGAACAACAGAGTGAGGTAGAATGGGAAAATATTTCCCTGAAAGCAAAGTAGGATGAGGAAAAGGCATAGTTATAGCAACACAAGGACTAGTTGCTAGCAAATAAACTTGAAGTACAGGAAAGGGTTCACAAAGCACTTCACGTTGTGATGGTTATAGAAGTGAAGATGGAAGATTGTCTCCCATAGCAAGTGACCCAACTGGAAGAAGTAATCCAACAAATCCAATAGTGCATCACATATCTGGAGCTCTGCACCATGCCTGAGACCCCCCAAGAAACAAGAGATCTAAGAGAGGCCACTTCTCGAAGCGTAGTTGGACGATTAAAAACCTTTGCCTTGGAATGCAAGAAACTGAGCGCTAGAAGCACCCAGACTTATGAAGCCCTCGCAGAGAATCCATAATTGTAGACATTGGAGGCACAGCTCCAAGAAGCAAAGCAGCATGCAGACACGCTACAGGCGTAGATAAAGACTTTGACCCCAATCGAAAGAATAAAGAGGTTTGCAGAATAATGCACAACCCAACAACAGGTACATATGCTGCAAAGTAAAGTGATGGAAGTCTCCCAACAACTTCAGCCAATCTAAGAAAAGGCATGCCAACTGTTCACTGAAATTGAAAGCCAGGGAGTTGAACTTGAACAAGTTGTCATCACTGCAGAACAATTCCTGGAAGGACCGCTCAATGACACAGTGATCCAGGAATTCACTGAGCAAGAGGTTGTCGCACTGCAGCAGGTTGAAGTAGCTCAAGCCAAGCTCGAGGCATTCGAGGTGGAATTGATCAGACTAGAGTGACTTGGGACACGTCATAGGTGAGTGTTCAGGGCCTATTGGCCCTTGACCAAGTTTTGAAGAATACTTGGTCATATTTGACCGATTTTGGGACTTCGACAGCTTGCCAAAGATGGAGCGCAATGCGAAGAGGAAATTAGGGAAACTAGACCTATTTTTGGGTCCCTTTAGGGTTTTGGGTTAATGTAACGGGAAAGGGATGTTGGCCCATGGGTTCACCCACGCTTAGGCCCATTTTTGTAATCTATAAATAGATACTTAGGCAATGTAAGGAGGGAGTAGTACATCTATGTGATGTATAGTTTATGTCTTAGTGCTAGGAATTGGAAATGTGTGATCAGATGTATCTTGTAAATTCTTTGTGCATGATTGTAAGAAGCTCGCAAGTTGTTTTGTGCTGAAGTGAAAGGAAGAAGGATCTAGCGAGTTGCACAGATCTTTTGTCCTATGCGAAGAAAGGATTGTTGAAGCTTTGTGGTGTAACTGCTTGGATGAGATAATAAAGAAGAAGATCTTGTGGACGTAGCCTCAGGGTGGGGGTGAACCACGGTAACTTTGTGTATTGTGCTATGTGCTTTGACCTAATGTGTTTATCTCCTTCTTGGCTAAGTGTTTGATGTGATTAGATAGATTCATTTATGCTTTGTGCTTCTGAGATGGGAATGGATGTTAGATCTGATATGTAAGATGCTTAGTGCTTGATCTGTGGAACTCGATCTATCTTATTATGGCTAAGTGTTGAATTATCTTAGATCTAAGTACTCATTGCAATACTCTGTGTGATCTGCGAAGTGTTGTAAGGGTTGAATATTGATGGATAAACCATGCTAGATTATTTCTAAGTGCTATAATCACAGACTTGTATCCCAGCTAAGGTTACAGACATCTGAGTCCTGCAACCACCCCTACCTCTACCTCGGGTGAGACTTCATCTGCTTCGCAGGTGTTGTCGAAAGGGACAATAGTTAGGGTTTTGTTGGTGCGCTCTTGATCGTTGAACCCTAGGTCTGCCCCTGTGCCAATAGTCTTGGTTAACAATTTTCTTCCTAAGACTAAGATCATACTTCCTGTGCATTTATGTTGGTAATGCATCAACAAACCTTCTATACCGAGTAGAAAACAATGCTTCTTCAATGGATTCATTTTTTAGGGTTTCCCTCACGACACTGAGAAAGTCCTCATAATTATTTTGAGTTGGTTGTTGTTAGCTTTTTAGCTCGAGAGGTACTCCACATATTTTGTCTTGAATGTGGATGTTACCTTATGTTGACACTACTAGGCACTTAACTTTGTAATATTTTTTTTATAAAGTTATAAAACGGGTCTTTTATTAAAGTGACTTTTTAATAAAGTGTACCTTCTAATTTTAAAGTGACTTTATTTAATAAAGGACACTTATGTAATAAAGTGAAATCACTTTAATATTTTAAGTGATTCATTTTGGAGGGAATGGATCATGACCCTTGATCTTGAAAAAGGAAAGACCTAATCTTGGCCTTTGGATTTAGGGTTGGGGAAGGTAAAAAGACACTTTGGAGGGAAAATGTCATTTTCAGATTTATAAAAGAATGCATTAGGTAGTGTGCAAGACACATCGAGAGAAGATTGAGAGAGATTTTTGAGTAGGCTTGAGAGAGGAAATTTAGGGCAGCATTGTGGGCACATTTCCCAAGAAACAAATGGGTACAAATCCCAAGGAAGATATTTGTTTCATTGTTGGGTTGTTTTTCTGCTGTGGGAGGCCATACTATATGGATCCGTACAGTGCATATAGTCTGTACAATAAGTGAAAGTGGGCATGGAAATCAAGGTAGTCTTTGGCACAATTTTCGAGATAGATTTCAGACTTTTAGTTGTTGTTTCTAGGTCGTACAGAATAGTCTATACAACTAACTGTTGGTACAGATTTCGAGGTACATAATAGGTCGTACAACAATACAGATTGGCACAGATTACGAGACATATTTTGGGACTTTTTTAGTGTGTTGTAAGTGGATTTTTCTTGGTTGGAAATTGTGATTTTGTTGTTATGTAATTTACTGAAGCTAAATAATAAGATCTCTCTCTCTCTCATTGGGTTTCCCCACATGAGGGTTTTTCTCTGGCTTTTGTCTAAATTTCTGAGTTTTATGGGTTTTTTTCCATTGTGTTTGTTTATGCTGCATATTTGCTTAGCAATGTGTATTTTTGCTTATGGTAATTTCTGAGTATGGGTTTGGGTCATTTCAGAAGTTCATGAAAGACAACTCTCTAGGTTGCTAAGTGTTTGACATAAATTTTAGCTTGTTGATTTTTGTCATTAAAAATCTACATGGTATTAGAGATTTGTCTCTGAGTGACAATGGGCAGTGTCATTTTTTGGGAAAAGTTGAATAGGGAAAGGGTGTGATTGTTTTCCTTGAGTTGTGACAGGGAATATGGCTGGAAGAATTAGATTTGAAGATTGGTTTAATGACATTTCCAACTATTTGCAGTGGAAGGTTCGATTTTAACTTGTTCTCAAGGAGAACAAAATTTATAACTATGTCAACTCTGTTGTGGTAGCTCCCACAATAGATCATGTTGCTTTGGACTTGCATGAGGTCAAGGAATCCAAGGATTAGAGGATTATTCTGGATGGGGTGAAGGATCACCTTATCCCACACTTGGCTGAGAAAAATACAACCAAGGAGATGTGGAATGTGTTAGTGTCCGAAGTCACTCCTGGATTGCAGCAAGAGCAGAGCCCGATGCCCATCAGTTTATGTCATGATTTGTTTAAAAAAAGAGGTGATCGAATGGAAGTTAACTCAAAACAATATTGTTCTAACTCTGAAACTAGGCCAGGCATGCATGGACAAGTGAGGTCTTAGATAAACTTCAGACAGTGAGTTGTAGTAAGGGTGAATAGGGGGAAGACTTGTATAAGAGAAATGCAAAGGTCTGTCATAAACATCAGGTTTCTAATAGACTATAGGAGAAAACATCTAAACGCAAGATCTTGTTACATTCAAACGCCAAAAACTGGAGAATACAACAATGCAACAATAAATCCTTTATCGTAACATAATTGTAATAATTCGTGTGAATCAGTCAATCATGAATTCCCTCAGTATGAGATGAAAATTAGATGGGGTAGGAAAATTGTCTGTCATTAAACAAGAAATCTTACATACAGATGCATAACCAGAGGACTAGAGTGTCTATTAAAACTTTACAATCAAGAGCTTCGCTCTACCATCGATGCCTCAAAAAATATCAAAACTAAGTATATATACTCCTAAACATTTTCCCAACAGAGGCCTCCTAGACTTTCGGGATGAGGCACTTCTTCAATCAAATCTAGCCTGCACTCCTCTGTCACACGCCACCTTAATTCTGCATGGATCATTGTTGGTAGCCAAATCACATTTTTCCATTTTTCTTATAAGCTACCTACACCAATGTTTGCAAACATCGATTTTTCGTCGCAATTTTTAGATGAACGACACTTTTATTCTTTGCATCTTTTGCGGGATTATTTTCATTTTGTTTTCACGACTATAAGCGTGAAAACATTGGTCTTTCGAAGCCACGCTAGAATCATTGTTTGAACTGTCGTCATCCTTCTTATTGATATGCCCTTTGCGCCTACATTTCTCTTATCATTCTATATTGGCAAAACTTTCTCACTGTACTCATTGGACATTCTTGTATTGATTGGGTAATTTGGTTCTATAAGTTTGTAAGGCGTTGACTCTTGGATTTACATGTTTTTATTTGGCCTACTTAACCATTGGTTTCACAAAAATGCACTGGTGTTATGGTTAAATCTCTCACATATATCTTTGATATGATACCTATGTTCGTGTTTATAAAACTATTGGCACGTTGGTCAAACCTGTTGATATAAATGATTATATGACTACCTATTGGCACATTGGTTAAACGATGGATATGAGCTGTTACAATGCAATGGCGCATGGTTAAACATATGCTTTTAGTTTTGAATCATATGATTAATGGTTTCAAACTTTGTTATAACGTTGATTAAACGCGTTGTTTATACACTTACCATTGTTTCATTGGGCAGCTAAGTAACATGAGTATTGAAACCGGTGGTTGTACTTTGACCATAATTGTTATGCATGGCAGTGAATAACTCCACCACCTTCACACGATGGCATTTATGCCTACCACTTATCACCGTTCACTTCTGCTAGCTCGCGCATCTCTGCTCCTGTGTGAGTATTGTGATCCAAACCCTCGGTTTACCATGTGCTCGGCTCTATGGCACCAGTCGTGCATATTGAGCCTAACAACAACCAAGCTCTGTTAATGTTTGATAATGCTTGCCAAGATTTGGAGGAAAATGGATGGCTCACCTTCATGAAATGATTTGAGGGTTTTAATCTCTGTGTAGAATGACAGTTTTCCATGACCTTCGATGGATGTAGAGCCAAGGTCGGTGATATACAATTGGAAATTGATGAGAAATTCATCAGTCTTGAAACAGGACAACGTTGGTTCAATAATTGTAAGGTCGAGGAAGTGCCTTGGACATTGTTGTTCTTCTCGCGCAAAGTCACCTCTTATGATAGAGGTATTCCCATATCTGCACTTAAACCATGATGGCACGATACATTAATGCTATTCAAGTAGTTTGTGACCTGTGAAGGTCGATACGGGCTTGTGTTCCTCTACCACCTGCGTTTGCTGATGATTTTTATAGGGTATCCTTTAAACATGCCTTTCTACTTTCAACGAAACTTATATAAGATGTCTAAAATATTTAAAAGACAGAAGGCTGACAACAACATGTTCCATCATGGGCTTATTAATCTCATCGTTGTTTATCATTTGAGTTTGCATGGTGATAATTGGAGGGATTTCATCACCCGTAATGGCTTTGAGGACACAGACCCTGTACAGGTTGATAAACCTGTGGTAATTGAAACCAAGGCCGAGCCGCCTGTACCCTTACATGTCCTATTTCCTAAACCCTCGACCAACCCTCCTGTTGACATACCCGACACTGTAACTAAGGGTGCAGAGGCCATTAAAAAGCCTATGAGAAAAAATCCCAAGGAAAACCTTACTATCAATGCCAAAGGGAAAAGGAATGCCTGTCTCATTTCGAGAATGGCCAGAAACAAGCCTAAACCCTATGTCGAGTCCAACCCTATCATCCTAAGTGAGGATTTTGACTCTGATGTTGAATGTTTCTTGGCCAGCGAGTACCCCTACTCGCAGGGTTTATGTCCTGAGCTCCCTTTTGATTTCGTATCGAACCTTCCCCTCTGCCTAAGAAATGATCCTAGCTACCCTAGTATTAAATTGCCTCATGAAACCCTCAGTCATTTGGATAAACCCTCGCCTGCTCTTTCTAAACCCACACAGTCACCCTGTGACCAATGCGGTTCATGGTTGGAACGATATTACACTGATGTTCCCATACTCCAATCGAAGATTCAATCACTGGAAGATCAAATTGCAGTGCTAACCAGTCAAAAAGCCAAGATCCAAGCAACAGATAAAAAGGAAAAGACAATCGGCTCCATCCTTTTCAAAAATGTGGAATCAGCCACGGCCGTGGTAAATTCCAAACTGGCATAATCAATGCAGCCTCGTCGCTATACAGGTATGGTTTTGACATCATTTGTTTTGTGAATAATTTAGGTTAATATAATGATTTATATTCTGGTTTTTAAATAGTTTAGTCACTCATCCAAATGCCTCTGTCATTCGGTGATCATCCTGTACATGGTTTCATTTTGATAAAAATAGAAGGAATTCTAATTTGGTATATGATTTGCTCATAGATTTTTTTGGATTTGAATGGTTATTCGTTTGGATTTCATTTGCTAAGTTTGTCTGAGTGAAGTAACGAAAGTAATGGTGTGTTTTCAATACAATTCATTTTGTATCCACTCCTCACGGGAAGTTCCATACTCAATTTAGAATACGATTGTGCTCGGATTCGATCTCGTCATCATTTGTATGTTGTGATTGGTAAATATTTTCAGGAGGATACTTGTTACAATACACTGTGTTATATGATTTTCCAAATCAGAAGTGCCACTTTGTTCAATTCATTTTGGTTAGAAGTACTCTGTTTTTATAAAAATAGTGATCTCATTAAACCTGTGCAAATACGCCTGAATTATGGAACAATGACTATTGTTAAATCCAACCGATTGATTCGTTTGATCTGATCGTTGTTAGTTTGATCATTTTTAGGAATTGGATCTCGATTATGGTTACTGCTCTGTTTGGTTTTAAAATTGTAAAACGAATTGGTCAAACCCAGTTGTGACTCATTCGATTGGAACGATTTCATTTTGATCAAAGTCGATCAATCCCATTTGCCCAATTTGCAATAACAAATTATGAATTCTGTGGCTAATCAATTGATCCTGTTACGATTTTATTTCAATCCATGTTCATGCCAGTTTGAATCATTCTATTCGTGGCTATGTCAACACAGTGATAACGATTTGATAAGGATTTCATTTGGCTTTGATCATAACCCTTGCTGATAGGATAGCATATCGATTGTATGCGATTCATTTTGATTGTGTCGATTCCAAATTGATATCATACAATTTCACTATGTTTGAATTATGTTTCTGTTCATTCGATTTTGTGATGACACAAGAAACATAGTACGACTATCTTTGTGATCATTCAATTGATTTGGATCCTGTTCGATTTTGAATTGCATGACAAATTCAAATTAAATGATTCGTTTTCAGATTGTTATTGGATGTCAATTGAATTGAAATCTTTTAAAATATTTTCGATTAATTTCAATGTTGATTATGTACCTTATTTAGACTAGCTACAGAATAAGATGATTTTGTAGCTAGTCTATAGAATTAGTTTTTCTATTATTTTAGTAATGAAAAATCCTTCTAATTTGTTCATTTTTGTCCTTTTCAGGTGATTTCGAATTTCATGGGATTTGATGGACAGTTTAGGGGATATTTGATTGTTTTAATTTTTATTGTAGTTTCCTAGTTTAGTTGAACTTGGGAGATCTTCCCAGATTTTTGTAAACAATTTTATAACTTCCACAGGGAGGTTTTACCCTATGGAAAAACTTATAAATACTTATTATTTTTGTAATAATGATCATCCTCATTCATGGGAGAACAAGGATATGGATTTCTAATACAATAGAGACAGAAGTTGATGTTCTGCTACAGCTTTTGCTTTTCATAATATCAATCTTTTGTTTCATGTTTATGTTTATCAATTTGCATTTGATTAGTGACTACTTTAGCTATCTTAGTCTTTTGCAAAATGATATGAGTTAATTAATTTGATCCATGTCTGATTTCTTTCAACATTTAAAAAACACAATAATTAGTTGTTCAGTAAATGAATGGAAGATTTCTCTTCTTCATCAATTGAACTCTTATGTATAGATCTTTGCATACAGGTTTACCTAATTGTTAAGATTTATAAATTATATGATTGTTGTAATTTTTATGTCTTGTTTGTCCTATAAACAAACTTAAAGAGAATTGCAATTTATCATTTATGAGAAGCTTCTGGATTATTCGGTGCGGGTTTCCTCCCTCCGATCTGCTTGAACAGTCATCATACACAGGACAAATTTGGAGCATTTCTAGGTCAGTTTGTTGTTTATTTGTTTAGTATATTTGTTAGTATTTTAGTTAGAGATATGTGTAGTTAGTATATTAGATTGTTTAATTTTAGTAAGTTTTATTTCTTGTTCATAAAATTATAAAATCAACAAAAATATCTTTCTCTGTCTTAGGGAAGAATGCAACGAGTTTTTCAGGTTTTATTTAAATCTTTGAATTGTAGATACTGTACATTTTGTGAATAAGTCATTTTTTAGTTAATAGTTAGTATAGCATTGGTTAGTAGATTGTATTTATAGAATAGTTAAATTAGTTTAGTTTGTTTTAATAGTTAGTATTAGTTTAGTTTGTTTTAATTAGTATTAGTTTAGTTTGTTTTAATAGTTTGTTTTAATTAGTATTAGTTAGTTTAGTTTATTTTATTTAGTTTTAGTTAGATTAGTTAGTTTAGATTAGTTTTCTTTTGTTCTCTTAGGACCTTATATCAGCTAATAGAGACGTTAAACCCGTCAGAGTGGTTCATCCCAAATGGCTTGGGTTATTAGACAACCCCGGACTGGTTCCACTCTCTCAGTTGACGGATGGTCGATTTTTCCTGTCAAAAAATGGTGCTAGAAGGAGGGCCTAAACTTAATTAATGGCACGAGGCGGTCGCAAGACTCTTCTAACCCCTAATCGCTCACCTATAGTGACTAGAAGCCATTCAAACGATAATATTCCCCTTCAAACAACAACTACTTCAACCAATGATCCACAGATCACAGTTGAGCTAGCAACCCCTAATCCTACAGGTGGTGACATACAAGAGATTGTATGCCAATCTCTTATCAAAACACATAGTGCCTTAGCCCGTTTGAGGCAACCAAACCGTCCATGGGGCCAACCTTTGGATTTCTCTAATATCAGAGAACAATTAGGAGGCATTGATCCTACTGTGAATCCTTCAGATCCAAAATCCTGCTGCAGGAGGATCTGGGATACCTCCTTCACCACCTCCATCATATCCTTCCTCTTCTGGAGGAGATTCTTATGACGAAGGCAATTCACCTTCTCAGCCTTCCACAACCACTACCCCAATTGCAAATAAGAACAACCCTGCTAGACCCTGGCTTGATCAGGATGCTGTAACTGTACGTGGAGCCCAGCACCCTTTACCTAAACACCCAGAGAAATGACTTCCCAAGTTTGATCCTGACTCAAAACAGATCACTGAAGATCACATTAAAATGTTTATGTTAGCCATAAGACTCCGCAATGTCAAACATGAATATGTTTTCTGTAGGTTGTTCCCTTATACTTTTGAGGGTAATGCATCCACATGGTACTTTGCCCAACAACCCCAAACCATCGTGTCTTGGGAAAAGTTTGAGTCATGCTTTTTGGAAAAGTTCAGAGACAGTAAACCTCTGGAAGTCCTAGTCATGGATATTTCTATCTTACGAATGAACCCAAAAGAAAAAGTTAAAGACTTTAATCAAATATTCTTAACACTTAAAAACCGAATCCCTGCAGATTCTATGCCTGCTGAGAGTCTTATAATAGCTTACTACACTAAAGATTTGCATCAAAGTATAGCTATTTGGGTTAAATGGTCTAAGAAAGCCACGTTGATAGAGGCCTTCGAAGAGGCCAGCCAGATTGAAAAAGATATACTTAGCCTTAAGGACTCTTCCAGCAACGAAACAGAGACTAGTTCTGCTCCCAAAAAGAAGACCAAAATCCTCTCTAGACCCACTCAAAGTAAAACACAACCTGAAAATTCTGATTTGGAGAACTTAACTAAAGTTGTTCAAAAAATGTCAAATCAAGTTATCGACTTAAAAAGGTCAACCGAAGAAGCTTCCTCGAGTAAAGGACCCTACAAACCTCCTTTTCTGGAAACCTTTTTCTTCCAACCGACCCAGTCCAACCACCGAGGGCCTTAACCTAGAAAGTTTGCAATGTGCTCTTCAAACAATTTTAGAATCCCAAGATAACTTGATGCCTCCTGAGATTCCTGAGGAGGTAGTTGAACAAGAGAAAGTTCAAGAATAAGAGTCTACTCCTAACATCTTTGGACACTTCTCAGATAGCATCTTTCAAGCTAACTTCGAGACTGTTCACCCTTATAATACTAGGAGTAAGACAACAAACAAACCTTCTACCGAAAACACTACAACTTCACCTCCAAAGCATTCTAAATCAGCTGAGACTAAACAGAGTAATGTGAACCCCAACTTAGATTATGATGTTGTTGAAGATCTTAAAAAGTTAAGGGCTAACATTTCTATTTATGAGTTATTGAAGTTTCCATTTCTACTTCAAAAAATGTTGCAAAATATTTCAGAGAACGACAAAAATGGTAATTCTATTGGTAACAAGGTTGTGCAAAGAAAAGTTCCGCAGAAGAATTCCACTAAAAATAATCTTGAGCCTCAAGATAAAGGAAGCCTTCCTGTAAATAATGTAAATAATGTAGATAAAGTAGCTTTAGAATCTGCGAGTAAAAAACCCCAAGCTACTACCCTTAATACTCGCAAAAATGTACCCCCTTTCCTGTTAACTTTCGAGATTTTTAATAGAAACGTGCATAATTGTATGGTAGACTCAGGAGCGTCATCCAATGTGATGCCTTGGTCCATTTGCTAGAAAATTAATGCTGAAGTTGAACCCTCGATTTTAAAAATCATACAGCTTGATCAGACAAATGTTAAAGTTATAGGCGAACTAAAGAATGTGCTTATCATATTATCGTCTAACCCCAAGGTTCATCAAGTTATTGATATAATTGTTGTGGATATTCCAGAAGTGTATGGTCTGTTTTTGAGCAAGGACTGGTCAGAGTAGATACACAGTTACTTCACGACAAATTGGTCCCACCTATGGCTTCCAGAGAACGACAAGCCTAACAAGATCAAAGTAAATCGTGAGCGCTACCTTAAGTTCACGGTCAAAGATTTAAACGATCCCAACGAACCATATACACCTCCTACGGATACACCTGAAGTACAAGGGATGGACACCTTCTTCGACAACTTCATGGCTAATTTTTCACATGTCACCAACCGAGAACAATAGTCTGAGATTGCAGTATACGCACAGCCAACAACTTCCACTCAACGGTCTCATGAATTCGATGAAAATCAAATTTGGTCTTTGTATTTCGATGGGTCAAAGTCCAAAGAAGGAGCTGGAGCAGGCTGTGTCATTATCGATCCGGCAGGTAAAAAAACATTGATAGCTTGTAGGTTGGAATTTGAATGTACCAACAATACCGAAGAATATGAGGTTTTACTGCAAGGTCTCAGAAAAGATTTGGATATGAACATTCTAAATCTAGCCGTCTTTGGCGACTCTGAAATAGTGGTTAGATAGGTAAGAGATTCTATCCACTATCTTTCTCCGCATCTCAAAAGCTACCAATCTGAGGTATGGAATTTAATGAATAGATTTTTCGCTTTCAATATATATTCTATCCCTAGACTGAATAACTCTGAAGTAGATTTATTGGCTAATGTAGCTTCTAAACTTCTTCCCGCAGAAGGCTTATCCCCAGACGCATTCTCTGTTGAGTTGTTGTTTCGGCCATCCGTTCCGGGCAACATCACGAACTAGAGAGTATTTGATGATGATCAACAAATTATCAACTTTTTGCACATGGAAGAAACCTTTCAAGGCGTGGTGATAGATGAACGCACGCATGATGACAATTTGCACGACTTTACGGTAATACCCGATCCGAAAACTACTGAATCTTTATTGGATATGGTAAACTCGATACCCAAATCTGTAGTTAGATTAGAGAAGTTTTATGATTTTGAAGATAAATTTAAAAAGACGGTCAACTGTAAAACCAACAGTTCCTCATTATCTTACGAAAAAGTGAACTTAGGAACTAATGAAAATCCTCAATGCATTAATCTAGGCTCGGGATGTTCTCGACATGAAAAATTTTCATTTATTAAATTGTTCAAAGAATTTAAATATGTCTTTGCTTGGACATACGATGACCTCAAAACTTTCGATCCCAATATCATACAGCATGTCATCCCGATGAAACCCCAAACCTTACCCTTTCAACAAAAACTGAGGAAGATGCACCCCAAACTCGAACCGACCATCCAAAAAGAATTGACTAAGCTCCTAAATGCTAAGATAATTTTTCCTGTTAGACACACTCAATGGGTTTCTAACCTTGTCCCAGTCCGAAAGAAAAATGAGGAAATCCGAATTTGCGTCGATTTCTGAAACCTCAATAGAGCATCTGATAAAGACAACTATCCTGTCCCGCCCATGGAACAGATCCTTCAGTAGGTATCTGGTTCTGAGAGGCTATCCTTACTGGATGGTTTCTCTAGATACAACCAAGTCCTGATGTCTCTGCCAGACCAACTCAAAACTACCTTCCGTACTCCATGGGGCACTTATGCTTATCGCAAAATTCCTTTTGGATTGATTAACGTTGGTGCCACCTTTCAGAGAGAAATGGACATTGATTTCCGAGGCTTAATCAATCAGTTTGTTGTAGTTTACTGAGATGATGTGACTGTATTTTCTAAAAACAAAAATGATCATCTAACTCACTTACGAGCTGTCCTACTGCGATGTCATAAATACGACATCTCCTTGAATCCCAAAAAGTCCATCTTCACAGTAGAGAAGGGTAAACTCATAGGATTCATTTTTTCTAGTGAAGGGATGATTATTGACCCCGAAAGGACTCAAGTCATCGCAAAACTTCCCCCTCCTACATCCAAAAAATCCATGCAGTTTTTCTTAGGCCAAATTAACTTCATGAGAAGATTTGTCTCCAGCTTCTCTGAAATGGTCCGACCTTTGCAGAACCTAATTAAGAAAGACACCCAATATCACTAGGGATCCCTGGAAAACTAAGCTTTTAATGTAATAAATAAGGCCATAATAGACGCTCTGTCTCTCATGAGCCCAGATTTTTCCCAAGACTTTACACTCTACACTTTTGATTCTAACCGTTCCTATGTCACCGTCCTAACTCAGAAGAATGTTGAGAACCATGAAGTACCCATCGCCTTTATGAGATCCGCTTTCAAAGGCATCAAAATTAATTACCCAGCAGTAGATCAGCAAGCCTACACTATTTTCAAAGCAGTTAATCACTTCTGGTCCTATATTTTGAAGTCAAGGACGAAAGTCATTGTCCCCTACCCAACCGTTAGGAACCTGCTAGTGAAAAAGGAACTAGGAGAAAAGAGAGACAATTGGGTCACCTCCTTGCAGGAGTATGACTTAGAAATCACCCCATCTCAGATAGTGAGAGGCCAAGGGTTATGCAAGTTAGTTGTTGATTCAATAGCAGAACAACAAGAATAAAGTGATACGTCAAACCTAGGACAAAGTGATCAAAGTCTAATCTGTTTCACACAAAACCTTGTTAGTCCTTGGTACGATGATATAAGATTTTGTCTTGAACACAGATCAGCCCCTCGACACCTTGACCCCGCCAAAAGAAGAGCGTTGAGACTGAAGTCTACCTCCTTTCATCTGGTTAACAGTGTACTGTTTTGTCAGAATTTTGACGGCATGCTGATGCGTTGTCTTGAAAAAGATGAAGCAGAAAAAGTCTTGCTAGAGATGCATGCAGGAGAAGCTGATGGTCACTTCGGTGGTGACACCACTGCTCATAAAGTTTTAAGAGCCGGTTATTACTGGCCCACACTTTTTAGATATGCCCATGCCTTGTGTCGTAAATGTATCATCTATCAGAAAGCATCAGGGCGGTTACAAAAAACAACCTTTTCTTTGCAGCCTGTTTCAGTAGATTCTCCTTTTCAGCAATGGGGCCTTGATATCATAGGTCCAATTAACCCTCCGTCCTCACAATAGCACAAGTTTATTGTGACATCCATAGATTACTTTACTCGATGGTCTGAAGCTGTTGCGTTAAGAACTGTTAACACCAGTCAGGTAATTGCCTTTCTAAACTCGAATATTATCACTTGTTTCGGTATCCCTGACTGTTTAGTCTTTGACAACGCTTCATACTTTTCTTCTCTTGAGATGAGTGAGATTTCTTTGAAGAAATGAATTAAGCTGAAGTATTCTGCTAGTTACTACCCCCAGGGCAACGGATTAGCAGAATCAACAAACAAGAACTTGATTAAAATTATCAAGAGAACTGTGGTTGAAAATCAAAAACATTGGCACAATGCACTGCTAAACGCGTTGTGGGCTGATAGGGTTATGCCAAAAGATTCTGTAGGTAACTCCCCCTTTTTTCTCTTATATGACAGAGAAGCGATTCTGCCACCTCACATTCTTCTTCCTTCACTCCAGTTGTCACAGAAATTCTAAGAAGAATATTGTCCCCCTCTAGAAAAATGAATTAACGCTTTGATGAAGCTAGAAGAGGTAAGAACCCAAGCTAAGTGTAAGTTAGATCAACATCAACAACTGGTTAAAAGATGGTTCGATTCTAATTCTGCTTCTGATAGGAATTTTGAAATAGGCGATCTCGTCTTGAAGTGGGACAAACCGCATGAGGGAAAGGGAGAGCACACTAAATTTCAAAACTTATGGCTTGGACCATTTTTAATTACTGAAAAGTTGGGTCCTAGTTCTTTTCGATTGCAGAATCTTGAAGGGCATCTTGACACCTACCCGGTGAATGTCCAAGCCCTGAAGAGATACTTTGCTTGATAACTACCCTTGTATATTATGTATATACTTTTGCTTTTGTTTGCGTTTTCGTTTGCTTTTTGTTTTTTATTTTGATTTGAATTTATCATTTTGTGCTTTCTTGAAAAACACACATACCTGTACACTGAGCTATTCAGATGAAGACGATAGAAAATTCCTTCGCTGAAATATCTTCTGAAAAAATTGTACAAACATCAATGGTATATTTATGAAATTTATATCTGTGTTGGAAAAATTTGTGGTTTAAAAGAAGTTGACTGATTTTGATCTCTGAGCAAAGTTCATCATGATCATCTATTATCTTTTTACGCTGTCACTTTTCTGTAAAGGAATGACTTAGAAGATGTCTCCCTATTTCAGGAAGTTGTTTTTGTAGATAAAACATCTCTGAATCTAAATAAGGGACGATTCAAAAAATTCTGATGAGGTCTGAAAAAATATGTTAAAATATCATGATTTTCAGTGTCACCCCGCTCAGTTATATATCTATGAAAAACAAAAACAAAATAAATTATTAATAAGAGATGTGGGAAGTGCTTGTAAACTCGCTGGGATACTGAACAGGTCTGCTGGCAGCGGGTAAATGCATGCATGGCGCGAAGACAACTTTATCGGGGTACTAAACAGGCCCACTGCCAGCGAAGCAATGTCGGGTATATGAAAATATTCTAAACAAAAAAAAAAAAAAAAAAAAAAAAAAAAACCTCTTTAATGTCCTTTATTCTGATCCAGAGCTTCATAACAGGATACAGATATCAGAGTGGGTTAAATGGAAACCCTGTCGAGGCTATGGACGCCTGCTGGTAGCAGTGGCTATGCCAATAGTATTGAAGATTTTATCTTTAATATCGTGACTTGTTGATCTTAAGATTGTTATCAGTTTTCATCTTTTGAAACACTGCTGAAATGATTGGTTAATGATGATGTTTGTACAATTTTCTGGTTGTTATTTTTGAGTTGGAATTATCTTTGCTGTCCTGACCTGAATTTGTGCCTTATGCAAAGATAACTTCTTCTACCAGTGTGTCGCCATTTTTGGCATCCAAATCACATTTTCCATTTGTCTTATAAGTTGCCTACACCAATGTTTGCAAACATCGATTTTTCGTCGCAATTCTCAAATGAACGACACTTTTATTCTTTGCGTATTTTGCGCGATTATTTTCGTTTTGTTTTCACGAATGTAAGTGTGAAAACATTGGTCTTTCAAAGCCACGTTAGAATTATTGTTTGAACTGTCGTCATCCTTCTTATTGATATGCCCTTTGCGCCTACATTTCGCTTATCATTCTGTATTGTAAAAACTTTCTGACTGTACTCATTGGACATTCTTGTATTGATTGGGTAATTTGGTTCTATAAGTTTGTAAGGCGTTGACTCTTGGATTTACATGTTTTTATTTGGCCTACTTAACCACTGGTTTCAAAAAAATGCACTGGTGTTATGGTTAAATCTCTCACATATATCTTTGATATGATACCTATGTTCGTGTTTATAAAACTATTGGCACGTTGGTCAAACCTGTTGATATAAACGATTATATGATTACCTATTAGCACATTGGTTAAACGATGGATATGAGTTGTTACAATGCAATGGCGCATGGTTAAACATATGCTTTTAGTTTTGAATCATATGATTAATGGTTTCAAACTTTGGTATGATGTTGATTAAACGCGTTGTTTATACACTTACCATTGTTTCATTGGGCAGCTAAGTAACATGAGTATTGAAACCGGTGGTTGTACTTTGACCATAATTGTTATGCATGGCAGTGAATAACTCCACCACCTTCGCACGATGGAATTTATGCCTACCACTTATCACCGTTCACTTCTGCTAGCTCGCGCATCTCTGCTCCTGTGTGAGTATTGTGATCCAAACCCTCGGTTTATAATGTGCTCGTCTCTATGGCACCAGTCGTGCGTATTGAGCCTAATGACAACCAAGCTCTGTTAATGTTTGACAATGCCCACCAAGATTTGGAGGACAATGGATGGCTCACCTTCGTGAAATGATTTGAGGGTTTTAATCTTTGTGTAGCATGACAGTTTTCCATGACCTTCGGTGGTTGTAGAGCTAAGGTTGGCGATATACAATTGGAAATTAATGAGAAATTCATCAGTCTTGCTACAGGGTTACCTGCCACAGGACAACGTTGGTTCAAGAATTGTAAGGTCGAGGAAGTGCCATGGACACTGTTGTTCCTCTCACACAAAGTCACCTCTTGTGATAGAGGTATGCCCATCTCTGCACTTAAACCACGATCGCACGATACATTAATGCTAGTCAAGCAGTTCGTGACCTGTGAAGGTCGATACGGGCTTGTGTTCCTCTACCACCTGCGTTTGCTGATGATTTTTATAGGGTATCCTTTTAACATGCCTTTCTACTTTCAACGCAGCTTATATAAGATGTCTAAAAGATTTAAAAGACAGAAGGCTGACAACAGCCTGTTCCATCATGGGCTTATTAAGCTCATCGTTGTTTATCATTTGAGTTTGCATGGTGATAATTGGAGGGCTTTCATCACCCGTAATGACTTTGAGGACACAGACCCTATACAGGTTGATAAACCTATGGTAATTGAAACCAAGGTCGAGCTGCCTGTACCCTTACATGTCCTACAGCCTAAACTCTCGGCCGACCCTCCTATTGACTTACCCAACACTGTAACTAAGGGTGCAGAGGCCATTAAAAATCCTATGAGAAAAAATCCCAAGGCAAACCTTACTGCCAATGCCAAAGGGAAAAGGAATGCCCGACTCATTTCGAGAATGGCCAGAAACAAGCCTAAATTCTATGCCAAGTCCAACCCTATCATCATAAGTGAGGATTCTGACTCTGATGTTGAACGTTTCTTGGCTAGCGAGTACCCCTACTCATAGGGTTTATGTCCCGAGCCCCCTTTTGATTTCATATCGAACCTTCCCCCCTGCTTAAGAAATGATCCTAGCTACCCTGGTATTAAATTACCTCATGAAACCCTTGGTCATTTGGCCAAACCCTCGCCCACTCTTTCTAAACCCACACAGTCACCCTGTGACCAATGCGATTCATGGTTGGAACGATATTACACTGATGTTCCCATACTCCAATCGAAGATTCAATCACTGGAAGATCAAATTGCAGTGCTAACCAGTCAAAAAGACAAGCTCCAAGCAACAGATAAAAAGAAAAAGACAACCGGATCCATCCTTTTCAAAAACGTGGAATCAGCCACGGTCGTGTTAAATTCCGAACTGGAATAATCAATGCAGCCTCGTCGCTATACAGGTATGGTTTTGACATCGTTTCTTTTGTGAATAATTTAGGTTAATATAATGATTTGTATTCTAGTTTTTAAATAGTTCAGTCACTCATCCAAATGCCTCTGTCATTCGGTGATCATCCTGTACATGGTTTCGTTTTGATAAAAATAGAAGGAATTCTGTATTGGTATATGATTTGCTCATAGATTTTTTTGGATTTGAATGGTTATTTGTTTGGATTTCATTTGCTAAGTTTGTCTGAGTGAAGTAATGAAAGTAATGGTGTGTTTTCAATACAATTCGTTTTGTATCCACTCCTCACGGGAAGTTCCATACTCAATTTAGAATATGATTGTGCTCAGATTCAATCTCGTCATCATTTGTATGCTGTGATTGGTAAATATTTTTGGGAGGATACTTGTTACGATACGCTGTGTTATATGATTTTCCAAATCAGAAGTGCCACCCTGTTCAATTCATTTTGGTTAGAAGTACTCTGTTTTTATAAAAATAGTGATCTCATTAAACCTGTGAAAATATGCCCGAATTATGGAACAATGACTATTTTTAAATCCAACCGATTGATTCGTTTGATCTGATCGTTGTTAGTTTGATCATTTTTAGGAATTGGATCCCGATTATGGTTACTGCTCTGTTTGGTTTTAAAATTGTAAAACGAATTGGTCAAACCCAGTTGTGACTCATTCGATTGGAACAATTTCGTTTTGATCAAATTCGATCAATCCCATTTGACCAATTTGCAATAACAAATTACGAATTATGTGGCTAATCAATCGATCCTGTTACAATTTTATTTCAATCCATGTTCGCGCTAGTTTGAATCATTCTATTCATGGCTGTCAACACAGTGATAACGATTTGATAAGGATTTCGTTTGGCTTCGATTGTATCCCTTGCTGATAGGATAGCATACCGATTGTACGTGATTCATTTTGATTGTGTCGATTCCAAATTGATATCATACAATTTCACTATGTTTGAATTATGTTTCTGTTCATTCGATTTTGTGATGACACAAGAAACAGAGTACGACTATCTTTGTGATCATTCAATTGATTTGGATCCTGTTCGATTTCGAATTGCATGACAAATTCAAATTAAATGATTCATTTTCAGATTGTTATTGGATGTCAATTGAATTGAAAATCTTTATAAGATTTTTGATTAATTTCAATGCTGATTATGTACCTTATTTAGACTAGCTACAGAATCAGATGATTATGTAGCTAGTCTATAGAATTAGTTTTTCTATTATTTTATTAATGAAAGATCCTTCTAATTTTTTCATTTTTGTCCTTTTCAGGTGATTTCAAATTTCATGGGATTTGATGGACAGTTTAGGGGATATTTGATTGTTTTAAGTTTTATTGTAGTTTCCTAGTTTAGTTGAACTTGGGAGATCTTCTCAGAATTTTGTAAATAGTTTTATAACTTCCACAGGGAGGTTTTACCCTGTGGAAAAACTTATAAATACTTATTATTTTTGTAATAATGATCATCCTCATTCGTGGGAGAACAAGGATATGGATTTCTAATACAACAGAGACACAAGTTGATGTTCTGCTACAGCTTTTGTTTTTCATAATATCAATCTTTTGTTTCATGTTTATGTTTATCAATTTGCATTTGATTAGTGACTACTTTAGCTACCTTAGTCTTTTGCAAAATGATATGAGTTAATTAATGTGATCCATGTCTGATTTCTTTCAACATTTAAAAAACATAGCAATTAATTGTTCAGTAAATGAATGGCAGATTTCTCTTCTTCATCAATTGAACTCTTATGTATAGATCTTTGCATACAGGTTTACCTAATTGTTAAGATTTATAAATTATATGATTGTTGTGATTTTTATGTCTTGTTTGACCTGTAAACACACTTAAAGAGCATTGCAACTTATCATTTACAAGAATCTTCTGGATTATTCGGTACGGGTTTCCTCCCTCCGATCTGCTTGAACAGTCATCATACACAGGACAAATATGGAGCGTTTCCAGGTCAGTTTGTTGTTTATTTGTTTATTATATTTGTTAGTATTTTAGTTAGAGATATGTGTAGTTAGTATATTAGATTGTTTAATTTCAATAAGTTTTATTTCTTGTTCATAAAATTATAAAATCAACAAAAATATCTTTCTCTATCTTAGGGCATAATACAACGAGTTTTTCAGGTTTTATTTAAATCTGTGAATTGTAGATACTGTACATTTTGTGAATAAGTCATTTTTTAGTAAATAGTTAGTATAGCATTAGTTAGTAGATTGTATTTATAGAATAGTTAAATTAGTTTAGTTTGTTTTAATAGTTAGTATTAGTTTAGTTTGTTTTAATTAGTATTAGTTTAGTTTGTTTTAATAGTTTGTTTTAATTAGTATTAGTTAGTTTAGTTTATTTTATTTAGTTTTAGTTAGATTAGTTTTCTTTTGTTCTCTTAGGACCTTAGATAGGCTAACGGAGTCGCTAAACCCGTCAGGGTGGTTCATCCCAAACGGCTTGGGTTATTAGACAACCCCGGACCGGTTCCACTCTCTCAGTTGATGGACGGTCGATTTCACCCGTCAACAATCACCCCATGGGGTAGCTGAGCCCTTAAATGCCGAATTAGCATGCACAGGCTTCCCTGGTGAGTCAAGGAATTGACATGGCTTCTGTGGAAAGAACCAGTACAGAGGACCATCTCGGGCAGACTTCTCGTCGGGACATCCATACCTTGCAATTAACGAGTGAGGTGAGGTTTCAACCACCCTCTCTCTTCTTCATTTACTCTGAGTAGGTATCAGGGTTGAGATCAAGTTGAATTGGCACCTGGAGAACATGGTGATCCCTTCTGCAGCTATACCCGGTGCTTCTACCCTTTGTGTATCTCTTTCTATCACCTCCAAGCGATTACAGGCTGTGACCTTGTGCCTATCTTTAAAGGTGCTTTCGGCATTTCAGAGTTCGTGGATAGGAAGGAGCAGATCCTTTCTCTTCAAAGTTGCGATGGGAGAAATGATGAGAGGGCCTAATGGGTGCCACGTTCCCCTCTCTGATCTGATGGTCCTGAACTAATTCAGTAATACTGTGGGTCCGGGTCCAAGACGTCTTCAACGCTTTGGATCTTGGGGATATGAAAGAGCTCCTCCTTGTGCTTCGAAGTTGCGATGGGAGAAAAGGCAAAGAGCCTAATCGCGCACCACGTGTCCCTCTGGGATGAACAACTAAGATCTCTCTCGGCTCTTCGGGACCCGTCTCACCAAATGATAAACCTTAGCGCCCCTCCTCCAGGCCTACTCCTTTGTAACCAGACACCAAAACCATGGGCCCGACTCTGGGTGCTTTCGGTGCTTCGGGGTTCAGGGTTTCGAGATGTGAGATGACGAGAAACCTTTACCCTTCAAACTCCCGAATGTCGATATGCCGACGTGACTAGATCTTGCGCCATGCGTCACTAGGTCGGACGACCCAGATTTTGTCTTGAAATATAAGTGCTTTCTTTGACACTATATCTTGGGTATCTTGGTAGCCCCGAGATCCCGGTGACCATCGATCAACTTTACAGATGGGTCTCGGCTGCTTGACAACAAAAATTCGCTCGCTCGCTTGACTTGTAACCTAAAAAGAGATTCTTCCATGTTGTGCTTGGGCGCTTCTCGTGCAACCTGTAGACCTGGGTGCTTTTGTGCCCAAGACAAAAATTTTTGCTAACATTAGGCTCCATGGGGGATAGAGTCGTCCCTGTGATGCTCTAAGAACTCATTTGCATCTTCAGTGCCTTGTTATTGGGCTATGGAGTCATTTACTAAGCCGAAAATAATAAAAAAGAAAATGAACAAAGAACCAAAAGGACAATATTTACAAACAAAGGAGCCCTCTAAGGCTCAAACAAAACATTTCTTCAGAAAATGCCCATGTATTGGGTTGTTGAAAACCTCTTCACCCTCCAAATCCTGCAACCTGTACGTGTTGTTTGAGAAAAACTCAGAGACTTTGAAAGGCCCGATCCATAGGGCATCAAACTTGTTGTGTTTTCCCTTATCTTGCATGGGTGCATCCCACTTAAGCACCAAATTCCCGATCTCAAACTCTTTCTTCTTGACTTTCCTGTCAAAAGTCAGTTTGACCTTCTGCTGATGGTCCTGAATTTTGTCCATTACCTGCTCTCTGGCCTGTTGAACTTCCACCAGTTGATGAAATCTTATGATCATGTCATCAGTCTCTTATTGATGATCCTGGAAGAACTTTGCTACAAGAATGGCTAGATGAGAAGGGAAAACAGCTTCTGCTCCATAAACTAATTAGAAAGGGGAGATGCCTATAGATCTCTTTGTGGTCACTCGATCAACCCATAGAGAGAATTTCAACTTTGAATTCCAGGCCTTTTTATTGTCCTCCAATAGTCTTTTGATGATCCATATCAGACTTTTGTTGGAGGACTCTGCTAAACCATTGCCCTGGGGATAGTATGGGGTGGAGTGAATCAGTTTGATCCCAAATTGCTCACAGAACTTGGCTAACAACTCAGCCTTGAATGAGGTTGTGTTATCAGTAACAATCTTTCTTGGGTAGTTGAATCTTGTGATGAGGTCTTCCAGGAATCCAATAATTACCTTGTGGGAAGCACTCCTGCTGGGGATATCTTTGATCCACTTAGTAAAGAAATCTGTGGCAGTCAGGATCCATCTGTGTTTCCCACTGGAAGCAGGGTGGATTTGTCCAATAAAATCTAGGCCCCATTGCTGGAAAGGTCCCAAAACAACTACAGGATTTAAAGGCAGATATTTGAGCTATTGCTTTCCTAAAAATATTTGGCATGGGATGCAGACTCTAACTTCTCTACAAACATCAGTGAACAAGGTGGGCCAGTAGTACCCAGCTCTAAGAATTTTATGAGTTGTGGTCTTCCAGAAATGGTTCCCTCCGCATAGGCCGCCGTGAAATTCCAGCATGATCCTGTCGGCCTCTTGTGGACTCATACATTTTAAAATCACCCCCAGGGGGTCTTTCCAGTATAAAATTTGATCGACAAGGCAGTATTTGACTACTTTGAGCTTCAAAGCTCTTGCCTTGTTTCTTTGCAGGCCATCTGGAGGCTACAACTCCTACAGAAAATATATGACATCGTTATACCAAGGACATCGAGCCAACATGGGTTTTGTTTGAGGGTCTGCATCAGACAGTTGATTCTACTGATTTTATGAACATGCATTGATGAAATCTACCCCTAAGGCTTTGCAATTTTCTTCAGCCAATAGCTTGGCTAAGCCTTGACCTTTGATCAATTTGGTAGGCCTTATTTCCAAGTAAAAATCCAGGATCTTGGCTATCCACTTACTCCTCCTCCCGTCTATGTCGGGTTGTACAAGGATGTCCTTCATAGAGGCTGAAGGAATGTATGTGGTCACTTTTGAGTGCAAGACGTAGACTCTGAAAGCTTTGAGATATTTCACTAAGGCATAGGCATGTTTCTCCATGATTTCATACCTAATTTCTGCATCCCTTAACACTTTACTGAAGAAGGCAATGGGTTGCTCTTTCCCTTCCTCATTTTTCTGCAATAAGACCGCTGCTACTGTATCAAAAGAAGCGAAAGAAAAAACTAAGAAGTCTTTGGAATAGTCAGGACTAATCAACACAGGTGCCTTAGTCAATGCCCTTTTTATTTGGATAAAATATTTCCTGGGTTCAACGGTCCATTTCACTTCATTTCTCTTCCTGAGTATGGTTGTGATATGTTTCACCAGCTCAGCAAAATTTGAGATGAATCTTCTCAGAAAATTAATCTTCCCCAAAAAGGCTTGAACTTCCTTCTTAGATATGGGAAGTGACAAGGTCTAAATTGCCTCTACCCTATTGGGATCAATTCTTACTCTCTTTTCTGATACTATATGGCCTAGCAGCTTCCCTTCCTTCAAAGAAAACAAATATTTCTTTGGATTTAGGGAAAGGCCAAACCTTTGACACTTCAAGAAAACTTTCCTCAGGTGACAACAATGCTCTTTATCTGACCTCAAGAAGACTATGATGCCATCCAGATAGATTACCACAAACTGATCTTTCTCCCTGGTGAAGGCTATGTCCATGGCTCACTGAAATGTTTCTTCTGCATTCATCAACCCAAAAGGCATTTTGGCATACATGAATGTGCCCCAAGGAGTGGTGAAGGTTGTTTTTTCTCTGTCCTTAGGCATGACTGATATCTTATTATAACCAAAAAAACCGTCGATCATGGAAATCGTAGATGCACCGGTTACCCTCTGCACTATGTGTTCCATGTTGGGCAGGGGATAATTGTCTTTCTTTGAGCTCCTGTTCAGGTTCCTGAAATCGACACAAAACCTAATTTCTCCACTTTTCTTCCTCACCGAGACCAAATTAGCCACCCATTTAGAATATCTCAAGGGGACAATGATTTGGGCATCTAACAATTTCTTCACTTCTCTCTCCATGACAGGCAACAACATGGGATTTATCTATCTCAGCTTCTGCCTGAATGGCCTAGCCTCTTCATTCAGTAGGATCTTATGCTCAATGATAAATGTGTCATGAGTCTTGAGGTCTTCATAGGCCCATGCAAACACATCAGCGAATTCCTTTAATAACTCAGTATATTCTGCCCTCTGTTCATTGGCAAGATGATTGATAATTTGACAAACTTAGGCTCCTCCTGCGTGCCAATGTTACACTTGGCTGTGTCGGCATATTCATTTGAAACCTTACCCTTTACTGCCACACCATTCCCATCGAACAATCTTTCTAAAGGGACTAGTCCCCTTGGAATGTGATTGCTAGGCAACTAAATAATCTAATGATTAGCAATTTCATTTAAAAACACCTCAGGGTGAGGGTCACCTTCCGGGTCAGGATCCTGATCAATGTGCAACGCAGAAAATTCATCAACATATTGGAGAAATTTTTTGATTTCCAGATCATTTTCGAATACCTTCTAGTGCTTGACATTGTCCGGTACAGAGGGCCTATATTTTATTTCAACATCGTACTTGACCATAGGCAGCAGAGGAACTTTGAGAAAACTAGCTAAGACAACTAAAGAATCGACTGAAGTATTTTCCCCCCTCGGAATGGAAGAAATGTTAAAATCCAAGAAGAAATTATCAATCAGGTCCTATGCCTCATTTCTGTAATTTCTGAGGCGGGGATTATTAGCACGATAAGCATTTATGACTTGTTGGCTAATCAACTCAACATCTCCAAATATTGTTATCTCTTTAATTCCCATTTCTTTTGCAGCCCTCACACCCAGATTCATACTCTGCCACATTGTTGGTGGTTTAAAATTACAGCTTGTATGACAGGGATATGGTCTCTTGAGAAGGTGACATGAAAACTACTCCGGCGCCAGCGCCTTCGCTAGAAGAAGATCCGTCAAAAAAAAAATTCCAAACAGAGATGGTTGGAGGGGGAATCGGATAATTAAGACTAGGCTACTTTCTGACTTGGAAAGGGTCTTCAGGAGCATCAGTGAGCTGCAATAAACTAGACCCCAAATCAGTGTCAAGTGAAAAGATGGGGTGATTGGTGGGGTTTTCTTCGTCACTAACAATGTAGGCCAACTGAGCTTCCCTATATAACCTCCTTTTCTCCCCTCCGAAGACTGGAATGGTGGCATACGTGAGATCCGTCTGTAATGTTCCTCCAAGCTTTTTAATCTAAGATCTTGACAAGAACATGCCAAACTTGGGGGGGACATCAACTACCACAATATCCATGACCACACTCTTCATGGGCAGCTGAAACAAAGAAACCACCAGGTCTTTGATGACTCCCAGACACTCCACTCTCCTTGAATAGAAAGAGTACAAATCATGATAAGTCTTTGTCACTTCCAATCCCAATTCTTCCATTACTATTTTTCACATAAGGTTATGGGAAGCCCCTGAATCCATGAGGTAGTTATGAATCACTTTATCATGTATGTTTAGGGATGTGTAGAAAGGAGGGGATGAATCATCTCTATCTTCTACCATGGGACCTAGGACAACTGTTGGATTTTCATCTTGGAGATTTATTGAGTCCGTGAAGGCTTGCGGGGCTCAGATTGTAGCAGCTTGGAGAGGAACCTTTTGAAATCTTAGTTTTTAACTAGTTCAGATAGGGGTATAGGAATTCTAATCTTTTGAATCTCATGCTCAAAACTAAAGGAGGAGAGAGACTTAGGAGCTTCCCTTACCTCAGAGACAGGTTCCTTGGCTATTGGCGAAGCATTCTGAGTTTTTTTTTTTTTTAGTATTGGTTGTTGCAACTTTAGTGGGCCTTTCCACTACAAGGGGCTGATCCTGGCTATCAAAATCCCCTTCTTTCTTTTTTGACCTGAGATTATATCTACTAGGAGTGTTGTTGGCTTTTTCCCCTCTACTCAACTCATTGATTTGAGTGTTGATAAGGGATTCTTCATATGCAGATTGAGTCAAATGAGGAAATGGAGAAGTGTCCTCGATGCAGTGGATCTCAGGGTCGAGTTCATCCACCTCCTCCCCTTACTCATGAGAAACTAGGTTGTTCTGGAGAGGGGTTTGAATCCTCTGATCATCCCTATCTTTGCTCCTATGTTCCCTTGGGAAAACCTGTGGCACATTGTTATTAGGCTTCCTGAAACCTCTGTTATATGTATTTTGGGGATTTCTTTAAATGGGCTTCCCTTCTAATTCCCACCTTTCCATCCTGGTAGAAAGTGATTTTAGCATTCTAGTTGTCTCATCTGTCTGAAGGGGTAGGGGAGAGGAACCGGATGGGGAAACTTCAGGCCTATTCTTGGATATGTTTCTATCAGCAGTGTTCCTGATTCGGTCAACAACCAATATGTTAGATTCTACCTCCATGGTTGCATCCTGCATGTGGGCCAGAGTAGTGGCTCTTCTTTCCCTCAACAGGAGGCATAAATCGGGATCAAAGGCGCTAGCATAAGTGATATTTGCAGAGGCTTCTGAGGGTTTAATATCAACAAGGATTTTATTGTACATTTTATTGAATCTCTTGGAGAAGTCAGAGACAGGCTCTCCTTCTTTTCTCTTCAAAGGCCCAAACTCTGTCATGTAATACATGAAGTCTTTTTTATCTCCCCACTGTCTCAAAAAGGCATTATCCAAATCCTCAATCCCATCAATAGATCCAGGAGGCAGGGCCTTAAACCATTTTCTAGCCTCGCCTTGAAGACTGTGGAAAAAAATCCTCATCCATACGTCTGCATGCATGATAACATTATCATCTATAAAACTATAAAAGGATTCTAGGTGTTCTTCTGCAGTTATGTCCCCCTCGCCTATAAACTTGGGCAGTTGCTTGAGGTAACCATCTGCTGGGAGGGAATTGAGAGGCTGGGGTAACACAAGGGGAGCATACCTAGCAGCTATAATAGCCTCCATTCTTGTCCTAGGGGGATTTTCTCCTGCCATAGGGATATTACGTGGAGGAGAACTCGGAGGAGAAGGAGCTAGAAAAGGGGATACTGGGGATGATATTTTAAGTGGGATAGGAAACAATAGGGGATTTAGGCAGAAGGCCAATGGGCTTAAGTCAACAGATGCTTCTCTTTGTGCAGAAGCGGTAACAGTAACAAGAGGAGGAGTGGTAAAACTAGGAGTGGGGAAATCTTCTGTGGTCCTGGGTCTACGCCAAGGTACAACTTCAAGGGAGAGGGGAGTGACAAGGATTTATCCCTCCAATCCCAGACCAGGGGGGGAAAACTCAACAGGAACACTCCCAAAATTCAGGAAACGAGAAGCTTCAGAAAAAGGTCTGTTAAGAAACTTAGGAGGAGAAAATGGAGTTCCTACAGAAGGAGATGGTGGATTACCTGGTTTGACGGCAAAATCTTCTCCTTCAGAGACATTTCCTTTCCTGAGAACCAGCTTCAGATTAGTTTCAGGTGTAGCTAGAGGCAACTATGGATGGGACCGCGTGTGTCTGCCTTTGAAAGCCACAACTAACACGGTAGGTTCACCACAATGGAGTCGTCACAATGGAGTCACTAGGTGCATAGTAGCAATATTCAAAGTCTCTGATACTTGATGCACCTTTAGAATCAGAGGCTCAATGTCGTTCAATCTCAGGGAAAATTTTCAACTTCGATCCCCGACAACGGTGCCAGAAATGTTAGCGTTAGAAGTCACTCCTGGATTGTAGCAGGAGCAGAGCCCGACACCCATCAGTTTATGTCACAATTTGTTTATAAAAAGGGGTGATCAAATGGAAGTTAACTCAAAACAATATTGTTCTAACTCTGAAACTAGGCCAGGCATGCATGGGAAAGTGAGGTCTTAGATAAACTTCAGATAGTGAGTTGTAGTAAGGATGAATAGGGGGAAGACTTGTATAAGAGAAATGGAAAGGTTTGTCGTAAACATTAGGTTTCTAACAGACTGTAGGAGAAAACATCTAAATGCAAGATCTTCTTACATTCAAATGCAAAAAACCAGAGAATACAACAATGCAACAATAAATCCTTTATCGTAACATAATTGCAATAATTCATGTGAATCAGTCAATCATGAATTCCCTCAGTATGAGATGAAAATTAGATGGGGTAGGAAAAATATCTGTCATTAAACAAGAAATCTTACATATAGATGCATAACCAAAGGACTAGAGTGTCTATTAAAACTTTACAATAAGGAGCTTCACTCTACCATCGATGCCTCGAAAAATATCAAAACTAAGTATATATACTCCTAAACATTTTCCCAACAGAGGCCTCCTAGACTTTCGGTATGAGGCATTTCTTCAATCAAATCTGGCTTGCACTGTTCTGTCATATGCCACATTAATTCTACATGGATCACGCCAGGGGGTAGCTGAGCCCTTAAATGTTGAATTAGCGTGCGCAGGCTTCCCTGGTGAGTCGAGGAATTGACATGGCTTCTGTGGAAAGAACCAGTACAGAGGACCATCTCGGGTAGACTTCCCACTGGGACATCCATACCTTGCAATTAAGGAGTGAGGTGAGGTTTCAACCACCCTCTCTCTTCTTCATTTATTCCAAGCAGGTATCGGGGTTGAGATCAAGTTGAACTGGCACCTGGAGAACACGGTGATCCCTTCTGCAACTATACCCGGTGCTTCGACCCTTTGAAGCTCTTTCTATCACCTCCAAGTGATTACGGGATGTGACCTTATGCCTATCTTCAAAGGTGCTTTCGACATTTTGAGGTTCGTGGATAGGAAGAAGAAGATCCTTTCTCTTCAAAGTTTCGATGGGCGAAATGCCGAGAGGGCCTAATGGGTGCCACGCGCCCCTCTTTGATATGATGGTCCTGAACTAATTCGGTAATACTGTGGGCCTGGGTCTAGGATGTCTTCAATGCTTCACATCTTGGGGATATGAAAGAGTTTATCCTTGCACTTAGAAGTCACGATGGGCGAAACGGAAAAGAGCCTAATCACACACCACGTGTCCCTTCAGGATGAATGAATAAGATCGCTCTCGGCTCTTCGGGATCTGTCTCGCCAAATGATAAACCTTAGCACCCCTCCTCCAGGCCTGCTCCTTTGTGACCAGGCACCAAAACCATGGGCCCGAATCTAGGTGCTTTCGGTGCTTCGGGGTTCGGGGTTTCGAGATGTGAGATGACGAGAAACCTTTACCCTTCAAACTCCCGAATGTCGATATGCCAACGTGACTAGATCTTGCGCCATGTGTCACTAGGTTGGATGACCCAGATTTTGTCTTGAAATATAGGTGCTTTCTCTGACGCTATATCTCGGGTAACTTGGTAGCCCCGAGATCCCAGTGACCATAGATCAACTTTACAGATGGGTCTCAGCTGCTTGATAACAAAACTTTGCCTGCTCACTTGACTTGTAACCTGAAAAGAGATTCTTCCATGCTGCACTTGGGCGCTTCTCGTGCAACCTGCAGACCTGGGTACTTTTGTGCCCAAGACAAAAATTATTGCTAGAAGAATGTACTTAAGAACTTGTTTGAGGTGAAGAATGGGAACCAAAAGATGGCCTTGAAGGCTAAGCTGCATGATACCAATATGGGTAAGGAGGATAGTGTCTTTTCTTATCTTACCCGGGTAGCTCAAGTAAAAGATGAGCTAGTTGTTGTTGGAGAGGTCATTACGAATTCTGAGTTGGTGAGGATAGCCTTAAATGGATTCACCAAAGAATGAGAACTCTTTGTGAAGTGTGTGGTGGTAGAATGTGGGATGATTTCACTCAGGAGGAGATCCATGAAAGATCTCAGAGAAGTGAACATAAGATAGATGGAGTTGATGAGAATGTTTCTCTTACTGTAAAGAGCAAGAAGAAAGGAAGTTTCAGAAGGGACTTGAGTAAAGTTAGATGTTATTGTTGTAACCAGTTGGGGCACCTTGCCTCTCGTTTTCCTAAGAGGAATAAGAATAAGAAACCAAAGGGGCCTAAGACAACTATTAAAACAGCCATGGAGGACTTTGCTTCAAAGTACGACAAGGAATTTTCTTTGGTGACCCTAGTTTCCAGTGTTGGAAATGGAGGATTTGGAGGTCATATTTCTAGTGGATTGTGGATAGTGGAGCCTCTAGCCACATGAAGAGAATCTGGTGAGTATTCCTATATTTCAAAAAGACTGTTCCTGGCCGACAGGTGGTAAATGAAGGTGGTTTGGCGAGAGTTGTATGTGTTGTTGGGAGTGTTAGATTCCAACTCGAGTTTGGGGGAATCTTGGAGCTTGATGGAGTTCTCTTTGTTCCAGAGTTGAGGGTTAACTTTATCTCAGTCTCAGCCTTGGAGGATGTAGGATATTGTGTATTTTTCAAGAGGGAACATGTATTTATCTATAGGCAGGGAGTGGACCCGGTGGAGCTGTAGCTGATCAATAACCGGGTGGACAGGTTGTATGTGTTGAGAGGAAAACCTTCATTGTATGATTCAATGTAGGATGAGGAGAATGAGGAGGCTCTTGAGACTGTGGTGGCACAAAGGATTCAGTCTTGCATTCTGAGAGAATAGAGAGAGTCTCTTCTGAGCACTGGTAGGAGGCTTGGCCAGGTTGATTGAACCAATGCTCAGGATGAAGTGAGCTCAGGGTTCCAGGATGTTTCCAGGAGAAGATATTCTAGTTCGAGTTCTGTGCAGGTGTTGAGGATGGCTCTAGTTTCATAGGGAGATACTACAAATCACAGTGTAATGGAACCACATGATAGTGGTGGTAGCGAGAACTTCCCTCGCTAAGAGGGAGTGTTATCTTTTTAGCTCGGGAGGTACTCTGCATATTTTGTCTTGAATGCAGATGTTACCTTATGTTGAAACTACTAGGCACTTAACTTTGTACTGTTTTTTTATAAAGTTGTAAAGTGGTTCTTTTATTAAAGTGGATTTTTAATAAAGTGTACCTTCTAATTTTAAAGTGACTTTATTTCATAAAATACACTTATGTAATAAAGTGAAATCACTTTAATATTTTAACTGATTCATTTTGGAGGGAATGGATCATGACCCTTGATATTGAAAAAGGAAAGATCTAATCTTGGCCTTTGGATTTAGGGTTGGGGAAGGTGAAAAGACACTTTGGAGGGAAAATGTCATTTTTAGATTAATAAAAGAATTCCTTGGGTAGTGTGCAAGACACATCGAGAGGAGATTGAGAGATATTTTTGAGTAGGCTTGAGAGAGGAAATTTAGGGTAGCATTGTTGGCACATTTCCCAAGAAAAAAATGGGCACAAATCCCAAGGAAGATATATGTTTCATTGCTAGGTTATTTTTCTGTTGTGGGAGGCCGTACTGTACAGATCCATATAATCTATACAACAAGTGAAAGTGGGCACAAAATCGAGGTAGTCTTTGGCATGATTTTCGAGGCAGATTCCAAACTTTTGGTTGTTGTTTCTGGGTCATACAGAAAAGTCCATACAACTAAATTTTCCCACAGATTTTAAGGTATAGAACAGGTCGTACAACAATACAAATTTGGCATGAATTACGAGACAAATTTTGGGATTGTTTTAGTGTGTTGTAAGTGGATTTTTCTTGGCTGGAAATTGTGATTTTGTTTCTATTATGTAATTTCCTAAAGCTGAATAATAAGATCTCTCTCTCTCTCTCTCATTGGGTTTCCCCAGATTGGGGGTTTTCCCCGGCTTTTGACTAAATTTCTGAGTTTTATGGGTTGTTGTCCATTGTGTTTATTTCCGCTACATATTTGCTTAGAAATGTGTATTTCTTCTTATGGTAATTTCTGAGTATGGGTTTCGTTCATTTCAGAAGTTCATGAAAGATAATTGTCTCTAGGTTGCTAAGTGTTTGACATAAATTTTAGCTTGTTGATTTTTGCCATTAAAAATCTACAGTTGCATAGTATTATTTTCAAATTTCCTCCTGCAACATGTGTATATCTTTTGTATTATCAATGTATCTTTCATTTGTTTTTCCTCCACCAAGTTATTCTGATCATTATTATGGACATGAGAATGAATGGGTTGCTCATCATTTCTTCTATCTCTCCTCATGAGTTGAGGATAAAAAGGCCTCCTAAGTTGGTTGGGGTTCCTCATCCCTCCCTCTTGAGGGACCTTATTAGAATTACCATTATCCATTTCAAGTCCACACATCTTGTTTGTCGGTTTTATTACCAGACTAGAAATTTCATTCATTCAAGCTTCATGAGCATCTTTGGCTGGGTTCATAGGGTCACAATCTTCTCTGAAATTTTTCTTATCTTCTTGATCAGAACTTTGTTTAATTTTTCCTGATGCAATCATATTTCCCTCTATGTCTATTGCATCATCTTGCATTATTAGCAAGATGGGAGCTCTCCTTTCTCTTAGTGCCATGGAAAAATCAACATCAAAAGCCTCGACATATGTGACCTTGGTTACTAGATGCAAGGGATTTATTTCTCTTTGGATCTTGTTGTGAATCTTGTTAAACCTCCTATTAAAGTAAAAAACAAACTCATTTGATTTCTTCTTAAGGGATCCAAATTTAGTCAGGTAGTACATGTTGTCCCTCTTCTCCCCCCATTGTTTTATAAATGCAGACTCGATATCCTACCAACTGTCAATAGAGGAAGTGGGGAGTTCCCTGAACCATTTGCAAACATCACCCTCTACGTTTTGAACAAACAACCTCTTGAAGATATCATCACGTTCCACAAATAAGTTATCAATGAGTTCCTATAAAGTGAATAAGTGTTCTTCAATAAAAAGAGACGACTCACCATTGTATTTGGGTAACAACTTTAGGTCATTTTGAGGTAGGTCATGGATGTGAGAAGGTATATTTAGAGGGTCAAATCGGGTCATGACCCAGGGTTTTAATGATGGTGGCCGAGGTTGATTTCCCCTGGATATTCCTCCTCCTATATTTTCCATAAGTTTCTACAAGATAGTGTTATGGGCCTCGACGGATAGAGGGAAAATCAGGTTTTTCATAAAGGGTTTAAAGGAGGACCTCACCTCCCAAAACAATTCTAAAGGAAAATTATGCAATTCTATTAAGGGTTCGAAAAGTATCTTAGCAATAGAAATAGAATAAAAAATACAACCACTAAGAAAAATTAAGACTACACAGAAAATTACCCATTACAAAAATAGGCCACACTGATTAAATAGACCTGAGCTCTCATAATGGATTAACATTGTCAACTGCCAATGAAATCCTAACATTACAAGGTTCATCTTTGAAATCTGCCCATTTTTCTTCAATTTCCCTAAATGCAGAACCATCGATAGGCATTCGAAGAACACCATCTCCACTTTTGTTACGTGCATGGTAATCCATAAATTGTGCTATGCTTTCACGCCTGAACTATCGCTGCAAACATGGAATTATGGGAATATGATGAAGAACCTTTTGAGGCACCCTTTTTGTTACTTGATCGGTTCGATATCTACTGATAAGACATTGCGTACATTCGGTTTTCGGGGCATGTTGTCCATAATATATAATATGATCATTAGGACATGCATCTATAGTTTAATAATCCATTTCAATGTCTTTCATAATGGCATGCAAACCTTGATATGTGCGAGGTAAAATATTTGACGATGGTAACAAAAATTCACCTAACAATATACAACATAACAAATAACTAGTTAATGTAAGAATATTAATCGTAAAAATTGCATTATTATTTTACACATTAATTAACACTAAAAACAAATACAAAAAAATCAACATTTATGTATAATATGAGATGAAACATATTACATACCTTAGTATTTGTGTCATACAAGTGTTCGACAAATTATTCATAACCTTTAATTTTACTAGCAACAATGTAGCAGAGAGAAGATTTTCTCTTGATCCTTCATAAAGTCGTTTATTTGCCTTTTCTAATAGAGGTTCATCATAAATACCATCATTTTCCCCATTCTCATCCAGCTGCGAAAACAAATCTTGGATCATTTGATTTGTACCATCATCTTCTTCCATGAGATCCTTATTTTCTTGGTCATGATGATGTTCCTCAGCTTGTACAACATCATTTCTGCTAATACTTGGTGCAATATTCTGTAGAAAGTTAGAGGGAAACTCTAACTTTATAATTACAAACAATCATGCAAAATTAGTGTATACTATAACAAAAATTCAAACAATATATATATATATATATATATAATTTTATATAAAACTGACAAAATAAAAAAATATAATGAATATATAGCTAATTACCATGGGACGATATTCATTCGATCCGCCATCAATGTGACCATATTTCCTACAATGTTTTGTAGCTGTTGCTATTAAAATTCTTATGGGACGTCTGAGGCAACATTTTTTACAAGGGAAATAACATCTACCATAACCCTTTTCACCCGCGTTACTTTTTTCCCCACCTCTAACAACATTCTGCGACATTCTTCCGCACAAAAATACCCTTTTGGAACTGTCGTTGTTATAGCAAGATTTTGGCAACATCTTTAAATCGTTAAATATTTATAGTCCAATTTTAGGTCACTATTGTCACAATTGCGACAAACATGACCTAAAAATATTTATTTTTTACCTATTTATTTTAGGTCATTTTTAACGGTTAATTTTAAGGTTAGGTAAGTCGTCTCTCTTGCGACGAACAAACTACAGTCATTGCTTTTGCAACGAACATTGACCATAATAATTTAGTCAAACTACATGCGTCGAGATAGCAATGAATACAGGGTGGATTTAGAAAAATTGAACTTTTTCTCTTGCATGTTGCGACGAAAGAGTACTTTCGTCGCAAGTGGTCATCACAAATTTTTCAATATGTAGTAGTGAATTTTGGTCAACATTAATTACCCAGAAAATTGATTCTGCAGGAATTACATATAGACTACAAAAATTGAACACATGTCAAGCTTTGTGTATTCCTAATCCTAAATATGTTCATACTTAAATCATTCCATTCTTTATATTCTAGGCTTCTTCCAATCTCTGAATGCATTCACACTAACTGTTCAAATAAAATAACTTTACTTGTGAACTGTGGATTTTACTCGGTCCAACACAATAGACCAACAATATTATAATTTGAATGCACAAATTGTACTCTCAATGATCTAATATAAACATGGGCATATACCTTCAATGATATATTTGAGGCCACAACCAAATTTTATAGAGGTATCTACGTTCTAGATTCTAGAGACCACAACTTTTTTCGATATGTCAAATCGTTCAGTCCATCAGATGTTACTATTTACTAATGATGCATGGAATTCAACCTTTCAAGGCTTCAACACATTATGGACTCAACCTTTGTCAATATCTTCACAACGATCCAATGCCCACAATACTCTTACTTTTCTTAAGCTTCAATGCTTACTCTGTATACAGACTTGTGACCACCAAGTTGTGTCTCGAATCATCTATTTTTCATGATCTGGGTTGATTCCATTTAAAGAGGTATAACGATACCTATAGGCCACATCCACGATTTTGGTTCGAATTTACCAATAACACAATGAGGCTCTGAATTCAAGGATGGATTGCACCACAGGTTTTAAGATTGAATCGCAATACCCAAATCAAACTTTGTTGGAATTGATAAAATAAACACCAAGACGTGGACCCTCTTACCTTTCACACATGGTTTCTACAACTCTAGATCTCCAGGGAACTTCAATTAACAGGGTTTTCTTTATCTTTCCCATAAAATGATATTTCTCCCCAATGATTAAACACACTTTGGTCACAGTTATTAAAAACATTCAACCATTTTGACAATGCAGAGAAAGTTCAACCAACACATTTACAATATAAAGAACTCGATTCACCACATTGAATCCACAGTTCTATTCTCTTAACAGGAATTTAAACCCTCTTCACAAGAATACATATTTTGAGAAAACATTCATACCATCATCAAATTAACCATAAAGAGCACACTTTCATTTCCATATTTTAAACAGAGAGTAGAAATACTCAAATATGGAGATGCAAATACACAATATATTCATTGATTAACTTTGTACATGAAATTTCTCTGTACAATATCTTCATTGATTTTACATAAATGGGCCAACCAACCTTTCTGCTTGAAAGCTTACAATATATACATAGAAATATTTGTCATATGAATTGTTCCAAATCCTAAAAAGTATCCTATACTAAATGTTATAGAACTGAAACTGGCTTCTAATTATAGATATCTCAATCTCTATCTTCTAATTGACTCATTGTTTAAAAGATGTTGGACTCTAACGAATGTTGCCAACACATATAGATTTGGTTATATGACTAAGATCCTAATTGAAAATTATCACTATCTAGACTCTTCTAACACATATACTTGCAAACTATAGAGATTTACAATATGTATAGAGATTTACAATATTTTTACAAAAGAACTGAATCCTTGTAAAATATCAATAACCCTAAGGCTAGATCTATAATATAATTGTTGCATAGAGCCTATGCTCCTACATCAGACTCCCAAAGTATAAAATTTTCATGAACTCTTGTTCATGTGTCTTTAGTCTTCAAACTATAGAGATTTCAATATGTATAGAGATTTACAATATTTTTACAAAAGAACTGAATCCTTGGAAAATATCAATACCCCTAAGGCTAGATCTATAATATAATTGTTGCATAGAGCCTATGCTCCTACATCAGACTCCCAAAGTATAAAATTTTCATGAACTCTTGTTCATGTGTCTTTAGTCTTCAATCCTCCTGGATCCCAAACTTTACTCTATTGTTGATCATCCATTCCTTGGTACTGCTCCATTGGCTCTACTACTGTCACCTCAAACTTTCGAGGTTTCCACACTTTGTTCTGTATCCTTCCATTTACTTTACTCATGATCTCTTGTACAGTCAAATTCCTCTTGTTGTTGACTGGAATTTTTACATAAATGTACCTCTTCCTAGGCACTTCTTTAATCAATGTTTTCAATTTCTCATTTTCAACATCCAATCTAGTTTTCAATTGAAAATCATTGTTCTCCTTATTTTTCACAAAAATTTCAAAATTATTACCCTGCTCTTCTTCCTTAGCATACATTGTTCCATAGATTCTTAAGACATTTATATTTATTCTTCCTTCTTGTTGTCTCACAACAATAACACTGTTGACTGCTTTAGATTTCTCCACTCTAACTTCATCCTTCATCTCTGCAAATCTATATTGCATGAGATTTTCTCCACATGGATGGAAATTTATGTTGTTGTTGTCCACTATTTGCTACATATTCTCCTTATTGTTTCCCTTGATGTGTGGTACTTTGATATTCTCCTTCTCTTTAGTCGAGTCTGCAAACTTCCTATAGTTTTCATCTTCATTTCCAAGAGATAACTTGTGTTCCATTTCTTTGATCATAGCTTCATATTCACCAATACTTTCTTCCATACCTGTAAACAAAATATTAGTTTGAGAAATGAAATATTCTTTTTTTCCTACTAAGGTTTGAGACACGTCTTTGTTATCTGGTACTTGTGAACACCCCTTATCATTGATTGCAATCTCACTTCCAAATTCAAGTTCTTTTAACAAATACTCTAGCAATTCAATTTCTCTTTGAAACCTTTCAAGAACTTCATCATAATGTTATTCATTGTATTTTCCATTTCTTTCACCTTTCATAACATTCTTTATTTGTTTTCCTCCCTCATTCTCTTGACTAAATCTAGTAGACAAAACTGCCTTGTTCATTGCTATGCCAGACTTATCTTTAATATGAGACAAATATGTCCCATTTCCTTCTTTAACACATTCTTCAAGCTGACTGCATCCTTTTGCAATAGTCCTCAATGATTGTCCTTTATTTTTATTTTGGCCACTCATAAAATAAAACTTTTCCCTATTCTCATCAATAATAGGTTCTCTAACATGAGACCCAACTATTCTGTTTTCTCCAACCAGGTACTGGTCTTGTTTTGTCCCCATGCTTACAAAAATCATGTATTATTTATTCTTCATTGTAGTATTCGGTAACTACATTTCTTCCTTTATCAAAATATTTTTGGAATGTTCTTATACAATACTTTGAAGAGACATTATTGCACTCTCTTTCATTTTTATGACAACATTGGATGGCTATCCATTTCCATTGGAACTTGCAAAATCTCCAACCACACACAAATTGTTAGTTTTCAAAACACAAGGTTTTAAAACTTCATCTGGTGCCTCTATTAGCACATCCTCATGCTGATGTGAACATTCCATGAAATTCTCATCATCATCCTCATATTCACCAAGGATTGATCCTTTCTCAGGCTCACATATGTGACCTCTCATCTCATACTCAGTTTCTTTACGTTCTTTCCTCAACCAAGAACACAACATGTGCTTCAACTTCACTTGCAACATGTGCCACTTCACCTTATTTCGTAGAATCCATCCACACCTTTGGTATTCCTCACCTTCCTGTAGCATTCCCATCAGTACAGTAAGTTGTAATTTCATCTCAGTGAGTTCTCTATCAAACTACTCATCACTCATCCTTTTGTGGCTTACCTTATCATGACCATCAATAGTCATTCCTCTTCTCCCTTTGTGATATTTACCTTGCTCACTGTGAGCTGCAAACAAGCCCTCTCCATTGACTTGTCATCCAATACCTCACCAAGCTTCTCCTAGCTTAGTATTTTGGTATTCCAATGGTTCTCTCAATTAGAACCTCCCTGATCACTCCTTTCTCTCGTAGTTGTTGCATTTACCTTTGAGAACTTCCATTTGTTGTTTGTTACAATTCTCTAGCTGTAATCAATTCCACAATACATTCCACTACTGCTACCTATCATCAACCATTTTCTTCACAAATTAGTTGAAAGACAAAAGACCAAATTACCTAATGTCTGATCTCATTCGGACATGTGTTGTTATTGCAACTTTCTCTCAATCTTTCTGTTGGCTCTATTGTCGCACTCCTCCTAATGTCCTTTTCCCACTTCTGGACATGCTTCCTTTGGGATTTGTTTTTCAAGAAAAAAATTGTTCTACATTTCTCCAAAGGTAGAAAATTATTATATCCTCACATAATTTCAAGGTACCTTCTCAGAGCTGAATTCCTGTAACCACAAATATTCTATAATCAAATTAAATTGCAAAAGAAAGCAATTGACCTTTGTCATATTTCTCCCAAATCTAGTTCCGCTGCAAGCTTTGTTTCTTCTCCTCTAAATAGTGTTGCTATTTTCTACTAAGAGATTCCCAAGCTTTGATACCACTTTGATGCAAGGCCACCAACCCTTGCACTAAAACTCCTCATTTATCTTCATCTCTCCATATATACACTATACCCTCAATTTGAACATATAGCATACTCTTACTTACTAACAACCATCTACAATCTATATCTCCAAGATTTAACTCTCAAATTTTATTAACAATACAAGTGCTAAGAAAAATTAAGACTACACAAAAAATTACCCTTTACTCGATGCAATTCTGGTCAACCTTGATTACCCAGAAAATTCATTCTACATGAATTACATATAGACTACAAGAATTGAACACTGGTCAACCTTTGTGTATTCCCATTCCTAAACATGTTCATACTTAACTCATTCCATTCTTTATATTCCAGGATTCTTCTAGGCTCTGAATGCGTTCACACTAACTGTTCAAACAAAATAACTTTACTTGTGTACTGTGGATTTTCCTTGGTCCAACACAGTAGAACAACAATCTTATAATTTGAATGCACAAAATGTATTCTCAATGATCTAATCTAAACCTGGGTGTATACCCTTAACGATATATTTGATGCCACAACCAAATGTTATATAGGTATCTTCATTCTGGATTCCATAGACCAAAACTTTTATCTATATGTCAAAACGTCCAGTCCATCAGATGTTACTATTCACTAATGATGCAGGGAATTCAACCTTTCAAGGATTCAACATATTCTAGACCCAACCTTTGTCAATATCTTCACATCGATCCAATTCCCACAATACTCTTTCTTTTCTCAAGCTTCAATTCCTACTCTGTATACAACCTTGTGACCACCAAGTTGTGTCTCGAATCATCTATTTTCCATGATATGGTTTGATTCCATTGAGATAGGTATAACGATACCTATAGGCCACATCCACGATTTTGGTTCGAATGTCCCAATAACACAACGAGGATCTAAATTCAAGGATGGATTGCACCACAGGTTTTAAGATTGAATCTAAATACCCAAATTAAACTTTGCAGGAACTGAAAAAATAAACTCCAAGACATGGACCCTCTTACCTTTCACACAGGGTTTCTAGAACTCTAGATCTCCAAGGAACTTCAATTAACAAGTTTTTTTTTCATCTTGACCATAAAAGGATATTTCTCCCCAATGATTTACCACACTTTGGTCATGATTATTACCAACATTCAACCATTTTGACAATGTAGAGAAAGTTCAACCAACACATTTGACAATATAAAGAACTTGACTCCCCACATTGAATCCATAATTCGATTCTCTTAACAGGAATTTAAACCCTCTTCACATGAATGCATATTCTGAGAAAACATTCATACCATCATCAAATTAACCATAAAGAGCACACTTTCATTTCCAAATTTTAAACAGAGAGTAGAAATACTCAAATATGGATTTATAAATACACAATATCTTCATTGATTAACTCTATACATGAAATTTCTCTGTACAATATCTTCATTGATTTTACATAAATGGGCCAACCAACCTTTCTTCTCTAAAGCTTACAATATATACATAGAAAATTTGTCATATGAATTGTTCCAAGTCCTAAAATGTCTCCTATACTAAATGTTATAGAAATGAAACTGACTTGTAATTATAGATATCCCAATCTCTATCTTCTAATTGACTCATTGTTTAAAACATGTTGGACTCTACCTAATGTTGCCAAAACATATAGGTTTGGTTATATGAATAATCTCCTAATTGACACTTATCACTATCTATACTCTTCTAACACATGTACTTGAAAACTATAGAGATTTACAATATTTTTACAAAAGAACCCACTCCTTGGAAAATATCAATACTCCTAAGGCTAGATCAATAATATAATTGTTGCAGGGAGCCTATGCTCCTGCATTAGAATCCCACAGTATAAGATATTCATGAACTCTTATTCATTTGTCTTTAGTCTGCAATCCTCCTGGATCCCAAACTTTACTCTGTTGTTGATCATCCATTCTTTGGTACTGCTCCATTGGCTCTACTACTGTCACCTTTAACTTTCCAGGTTTCCACACTTTGTTCTATAGCATTATATTTATTTTACTCATGATCTCTTGTACAATCAAATTCCTCTTTCTGTTGACTAGTCTTTTTACATATATGTACCTCTTCCTAGGCACTTATTCCATCAATGTTTTCAATTTCTCAATTTCAACATCCAATCTAGTATTCAATTGAAAATCACTGTCCTTCTTTTGCACAAAGATTTCAAAATTTTTACCCTTCTCTTCTTCCTCAACATACATCATTCCAAAGATGCTTAAGACATTTAGATGTGTTCTTCTTTATTGTTGTCTCACAATAGTAAAATTGCTATCTGCTTTAGATTTCTCCACTCTAACTTCATCCTTCATCTCTGCAAATCTATATTGCATGAGATTTTCTCCATATGGATGAAAATTTATGTTGTTTTTGTCCACTATTTATTGCATCTTCTCCTTATATTTTCCCCTGATGTGTGGTACTTTGATATGCTCCTTCTCTTCATCTAAGTTTGCAAACTTCCTATATTTTTCTTCTTCATTTCCAAGAAATAACTTGTGTTCTATTTCTTTGATCATAGCTTCATATTCAACAATAATTTCTTTTGTACCTGTAAACACAATATTAGTTTGAGAACTGAAATATGTTTTTTTCCCTACTAAGGTTTGAGACACTTCTTTGTTATCTGGTACTTGTGAACACTCCTTATCACTGACTGCAATCTCACATCCACATTCAAGTTCTTTTAGAAAATACTCCAGCAATTCAATTTCTCTTTGACACCTTTCAAGCACTTCATCAGAATTTTGTTCATTGTCTTTTCCATTTCTTTCACCTTTCATAATAGCCTTTAGTTGTTGTCCTCCCTCATTCTCTTGACTAAATATAGTAGCCAAAACTTCCTTGTTCATTTCTATGCCAGGCTTATCTTTAATATGAAACAAATCCGTCCCATTTCATTCTTTAACACTCTTCAAACTGACTGCATCCTTTTGCAATAGTCCTCAATGACTGTCCTTTTTATTTATTTTTGCCACTCATAAAATCCAAATTTTTCCCGTTATCATCAATAACAGGTTCTCTAAAAGAGGACCCAAATTTTTCATTTTCTCCAACAAGGTACTGGTCTTGTTTTGTCCCCATGCTTACAAAAAGCATGTCTTCTTTATTCTTCATTGCAATATTCAATAACTGCATTTCTTCCTTCATCAAAAGATTTTTGGAATGTCCATATCCAATACTTTGAAGAGACATTCTTTCACTCTCTTTCATTTTTATGAAAACATTGGATGACTATCCATTTCCATTGAAACCTGCAAAATCTCCAACCACACACAAATTGTCAGTTTTCAAAACATAAGGTCTTACAACTTCATTTGGTGTCTCTATTAGCACATCCTCATGATGATATGAACATTCCATGATATTCTCATCATCATCCTCATCTTCACCAAGGATTGATCCTTTATCAAGCTCACATATGCGACCTCTCATCTAATACTCAGTTTCCCTGCGTTCTTTCCTCAACCAAGGACACAACCTGTGCTTCACCTTCACTTGCAACATGTGTCACTTCACCTTCTTTGACATAATCCATCCACACATTTGGTCTTCCTCACCTTCCTGTAGCATTTCCATTAGTACACTAAGTTGTACTTTCATCTTAGTGAGTTTTGTATCAAGCTACTCATCACTCATCCTTTTGTGGCTTACCTTATCATGACCATCAATAGTCATTCCTCTTCTCCCTTTGTGAGCTTTCCCTTGCTCACTTTGAGCTACAAACAATCCCTTGTAACAAGCCCTCTCCATTGACTTGTCATCCAATACATGACCAAGCTTCTCTTAGCTTAGTCTTTTGGTATTTCAGTGGTTCTCTCATTTAGAACCTCCTTGATCACTCCTTTCTCTTGTGGCTATTTGTAACAACCCTAGTTAAATAGTTACATAGGGTTTATCAAGTAGAGTTAATTAAATAATTAACTGTCCTAATATATTTTAGTTAAACAATGATTATTTGTAAATAATATTAATTAATTAATTAATTAATTATTAATTGTTTTTATCTGTTGATTAATTAATTAATTAATTAATTAACTCATTAAAGGTTATGGTAATGAATTAAGAGCTTAATAATTTTTATTTTATTTAGTATAAAACTCTACGTATGCAGGGGGATGAAGCATTGAGTGGAGGGATAAGGTGATAAATGGAAGGATAAGGTAATAAATGGAGGGATAAGGTGGGTGGCCTTAAAGGAGGGTAGGAGTCAGTGAATGGAGGGGGATATGACTGGGCAGAGGCCTTCGGGAATGATTCACTACTGCATTTGGGTCAAATTTCGATGACGCATTCAACGCAATTGCCACTTTCTATTGTCGGACGACCGACAAACCTCAGACCCCCTCAAACGTCGTTTCACATGACGTTGTTTTTCTGACGACCTAATATTCGTCGATATTACGACGTTTCAAACGTGGCAAGAGAGACGTTGCAAATGTCGCAAGAGAGACATTTCAAACGTGGCAAGACCGACGTTTCAAACGTGGCAAGAGAGACGTTGCAAACGTGGCAAGAGAGACATTTCAAACATCGCAAGACCGACGTTTCAAACGTCGCAAGAGAGACGTTGCAAATGTGGCAAGAGAGACGTTGCAAACATGGCAAGAGCGACGTTGCAAATGTGGCAAGAGCGACGTTTCAAACGTGGCAAGACTGACGTTGCAAACGTGGCAAGAGACATGTTGCAAACGTGGAAAGAGTGACGTTGCAAACGTGGCAAGAGCGATGTTTCAAACGTGGCAAGACTGACGTTTCAAACGTGGCAAGACCGACATTGCAAACGTGGCAAGAGAGATGTTGCAAACGTGGCAAGACCGATGTTTCAAATGTCGCAAGTGAGACGTTGCAAACGTGGCAAGTGAGACATTTCAGACGTGGCAAGAGAGACACTTCAAAGGTGGCAAGACCAACAGAAGGAGGTATTAGCTCCGACGTGGTTGCTATGGGAGCGACACTCTTGAACGTCACAAGAACGTCGTCCATCGGGTGGCAACAGCGACGGCCATGAGTTACTAGCTCTGACGTGGTTGCTATGGGAGCGACAATCTTGGAGGTGGAAAGAGAGACGTCTTGGACGTGGCAATAGCGATGGGAAGAGAGTGAAAGATGTCACAATTTCCACCTTTGTGTAGGTATTTAAAAAAAAATACAATATCAATATCAAGACCTAATAGTCATTCCAAGCCCAAAGGAGGAGTAAGTCATATAGATGTTAGCTAGTGACATAGTCTAGTTGTGTACAGTGTGATGTATTAGATTCT
>ML776686.1:460606-537141 GCA_009831015.1 Picea engelmannii | reverse complement strand
TCATCTGGTACTTGAACATTTAAGTGGGGTAAAAGGAGGTTGCCCCCTCGAAGAGGCTTATTATCTGAAATTATCTCTTTTTCAAGGCGTTGAGTACTTTTCCTAAGGTTTTTCTATGCTATATTGAAGTTTGGTTCTTAACATCCTTATCTTTATGATTGTTGCGCCTATTTTGTCACCTAAATGAGCAAAACAAAGGTGCTTACAAGCTTAGTTGGGTTGGCTAAGAAAGATAGTTGTAAAGGAAAGGGTTAGAGAAAGAAATATAAAAGAACAAACTAAGAATTAAACTAAGAAATAAAAGAACAACTAAACTATTGAGAATAAGAACATAAGAACAAAAAACCAATAAGACTCATGTCACCAATGGCAAGGATTATATTAGTGAAAGAAAACACCAAGAAGAAAGAGGACTATGGGTCCCTTCTTCCTCCAAGGGAGGGATCTTGAACCCCCACAACTAAGATCTTCTTACAAATTTGAATGAAATGGTGAAAGAATCCCAAGCTAATCCACTCAAGGGGTGAGATGGATTGCTCAATGTAATGGTGCTAGTATACTCTTGATGAGAATAGTGGATTCCTCAAGAGAATAGCAGCAACATAAATTTGCTAATGAATTCCTTGAAAATGAAGTGCAACCATGGCCTTGTTTTATAGCACCTCTTTGAGGTATTGTGCAACCAGCTTGTAGTGTGAAAAGAGGCTATTTAGGGAATTTTTAGGTCTTTGACCAGCCACCTAGTCGGATTCAGAAGAGATTTAGATATCAAATCAACTTGGAAGCTGAACCAAAAGTGGGTGGGAGGCCGACCAATCTCATAAATGCATCATTCTCATATGTGCACAGCTTTTAGCGACCACAGTTGCGCATCATGCACATGTGTGATTTTAGTGCGTTTCTGGATCGTGCATGTGCGCGTGTGCCCTGTGTAGTCATAGCACACCTTAATTTTATCATCGATTGTATAGTTTTGAACCTTTTGGAAATGTTTTTGTCGTAATTTTGGTCCATGGGTGACCTCATAACTATTTGACGATGTTGGATTCTTGTAACCATTTGCGAATGAAATTTCAGTGATAACAGATGCCCCCTGATGGATGAGGTTAGGAGCATACGCATAGATGAAATTCATTAATGTTTCTTCTACTGAGAATGTCATTGTAAGAGAGAGTGATAGTGAGAGTGTCAAGAGTTACTCGTTGGAGGGAGAAATGAACCTATAGGACCCAACCTTCCATAAGGTGTGTAAAAAATAATTTGTGTACAAACGAGGCGGGCATGGGTCCCTTCTTCCTCCAAGGGAGGGCTCTTGAACCCCCACAACTATGCTCTTCTTATAACTTTGAATGAAATGGTGAAATAATCCCAAGCTAATCCACTCAAGGGGTGATATGGATTTCCCAATGTAATGGTGCTAGTATACTGTTGATGAGAATAGAGGATTCCTCAAGAGATAGTAGTAGCATAACTTTGCTAATGAATTCCTTGAAAATGAAGTGCACCCATGGCCTTGTTTTATAGCACCTCTTTGAGGTATTATGCAACCAACTTGTAGTGTGAAAATAGGTTATTTAGGGCATTTTTAGGTCTTTGACCAGTCACCCAGTCGGATTTAGTTGAGATTTGGGTGTCAAATCAACTTGGAAGCTGAACCAGAAGTAGGTGGGAGGCTGACCAATCTCATAAATGCGTCATTCTCATATGTGCGCAGCTTTTAGTGACCGTAGTCGTGCATCATGCGCATGTGCGCTTTTAGTGCGTTTCTGGATCGCACATGTGTGCGTGCCCTGTGTAGTCATAGCGCACCTTAATTTTATCACTGGTTGTATAGTTTTGGACCTTTTGGAAATGATTTTGTGGTAATTTTGGTCCATGGGTGATCTCATAACTGTTTGACGATGTTGGATTCTTGTAACAATTTGTGGATGAAATTTCAGTGATAACAGATGCCCCTTGATGGATGAGGTTAGGACCATACGTATAGCCAAAATTCATCAATGTTTCTTCTATTGAGAGTGTTGTTGTAAGAGAGAGCGATAGTGAGAGTGTCAAGAGTTTCCCGTTGGAGGGAGAAAGGAACCTGTAGGACCCAACCTTCCATAAGGTGTGTAAAAAATAAATTGTGTACAAACGAAGCGGGCATGCCCCATGCTTGTGTCATGTAACTAAAAAAAGAATGGTTTTGTATAGTAACTAAAACTGTGTGTTGATGTAGATCACTGCAGCACCCTTAGGGGCGGTTTTGATAAAGGCAGAGGACAAGTATGATGAGGAACATACTCTGAATAGTAGGCAAGGATACCTATAAGAAGTATCACAGATGTTGTGGGCATTGATATCCCAACCAAGTTCAGAGGTCTTCGACGAATATAAGAAACAACTGCAATAGTCACAAAGTAAGACCCACCATAACATGAGAAAGTGTTGAAGTCGAATGTTATGGGGGTCAACGATAGCAGGGAGCAGTTGTGGTTCTCTCTGTGTCGTCTGAGACCTCTCATTGGAAAGGTAATGAGATTCAAGATACTGTCGCCCTTCTGGAAACTGTGTTGATGTCGACAAAAGGGGGACGTGACTCCAAGAAGCAAAGGGCTTTGTGAAATCTACTAGGTGAGGTTAGGAACTGAGGAGGTACATGGACGAAATCAAGATGTATGAAGACTCAAGATTGCCCTTGGTTGGGGGTATGTGTGAAGTATAAGTGGTCACAACTGTTCAACTAGGTCGAGTGTCAGGGGGACAACAAGACATTGGATAAGTTGTGCCAGAGGCGGGACAAAGTGAACAAACTTAGAGGGCAGAGGTAAGTGGCATGTGGGATACTCGGAGTATATGGATGATGTCAACAGGGGAAGATGATAAGGAGTGCCCCAACCAAGGGCGACATGGGTTGTGTTTGCCAAAAAGAGAAGAAGGTTGCCAAAGGTGATTACAAAAAGATATGTAAATGTTGGAAACAAAGGCTTTTTACAATTTACCAAATAAATAAAGAATAATTTGGGATGAGTGTACAAATACAGAAACGGGTGCCCCAATGCAATATGGTTGGGTCTGTTAGGGCACAATTTGGTTGGAGAACTGGTGGAGGGTGGGGGCCTCATGGGTGGGTTTCTGTATGAGGTAGATGAAATGGAGGGAAATTTGCAGATGGGCAAACTGATTGTGGATGAAATGGATGGTTTGTGATACTGCGGAGGTGTAGTCAAAATAAAACCTTGAAGAGATTATCTGGGAGTCCATTGGGAAAGCTAGCAAAATGAGGAGAAGGAGTATGTGGTTGATTCATGACATGATGTAAGACTATCGGGACTCCCATCCCTAAAGGGTTGAAAAAACACATGAGTGTCAAAGTGCCAAAGGGTGCTATGAATGGGACAACCCATGTGGGGGAGAGTGCTACCATGTGATAGTACCTAAAATGCAATGGAGGTGTCAGTACTGTAGAGCTAGAGATGGGGATCCTAGAGGTAAATTTCAGAGGGTGTGACTGGAGATGCAATTGAGATTCAGAGGGAATGATTACATGTCATTGTTGATTATATACTTGAAGGGGTTGCGTTGATGTATGATGACCAAGTACATGCACACAAAATACCCGACGTGAACAATATCTGAAGAGAATCATACATACAAGCATTTATTTGATAATTTTGAACATGATCATGTGTACCTGGACGGGGTATGAAAAAATGGTGCCCCAGGGGCTAATGATAAAAAATGGCCCGGGGACTGTCTTGATGTAGATGAAGGGATGTTGATCCCATGGCTGAAGACAGATCAAAAAATGAACACCTGGAGCTCCAAGAATGGTGTTTGAAAGTTTGGCGGAAAGGCCTATATATAGTTGTAGGGCCCACATAGCCACCTCATTTGTACTTGCTGTCAGAGTGACTAGACGAGAGGTATTTAGAGGATATTTGGAGATTCTAGGAGAACGAGACAGCCGATTCAAGACCAATGAGCTTCAGGTTAGTAGTCTTATCATCCTGCATAGAAGTAGGTTTTCAATTTGTGGGCAGGGCCTGTATGGAGGGCCGTACAGGGGTTTTTATGGGTGTGGGCCCCCTAATGCACGGGTGATCCAGAAATATGCACGCAGGGGTGCATGCCTATTATCTGGATAGTCACGCATGGGTGCGTCCATAGGGGGGACAAAGGCGCACATGGTATGTGCGCCTGTTTTCTACACAGTTGCGCATGGGTGCGCGATTGTGTAGTGGATAGGTGTGCTGTGATGCATGTCTATGTTCGTCATAGGGGGACATGGAGGTGCCCCTATATGGCGGACAGGAACACATGCATGTGCACCTATGGGATGGACAGGCACGCATGCGTGCGTGCCTGTGGGGTGAACAGGTGCACATATGTGCACGCCTGTGGGTTAAACAACCGTACCTTGGGGGCAAGGCTTATGGGTGCAAAACTTATATTTTTTGGATATTTTAATGTGTTTTATGGTCAATATGGCTGACCTAGGACTGTATTATGTGGTTGCAGGTGATCATTTGCACGATGTCAGTCCATTGGCGAGAGTGGGACTGGTCACAGCTGAGGGATTCTGTGGTTATTGAGGAGTCAGGGGTTCGTGCCACTTTGGTAGCCTGTGGGCTGTTGAAGTTCTTTGAGTGCCCATTGATATGGACACAGGAGTATCTTCTGTAGTTTCTCATCTGGATGTGGAGTCTAGATCTGCATTACTTTATGGTGCGGGGAGAGTAGATTTCCTTCACTGTGGTGGAGGATGTATACTTTTTGATTGGGCTCCATTTTCGAGGAACATCCCTACAGGAAGAGCCTGTGTTACCTGTGGACATGTAGTTATATACCTTGGGCTAGAGGTATTGTTCGAGGGAGAACTTCATGTCAGGCTCCGTAGTGAGTATCGAGGCGATGGATGCTTTAGCTCATCGCTGTGTAGAAGTGATGATTGTGAGGGTATATGGGTCCCTCGTGACTCAGTGGATCAATGGTGGTCAGATGAGGGTTATGGGGAGGGCACTGGCTGAAGATCATTTTTCCTGGGGTTTGATGCTACATGCCAAGATGGTAGGGTAGCTGGACAAATGTCAGACTATGGACTCAGGGGAATTTGCCTTTGGGTCCATCTTGGTGGCCTGGTTTTTGGAGAGGGTGCTGACGTTGCGCCCTAGAGTTTTATTGGGTGCACCTGGTGCGCGAGATCTGCAACTGAGGTGGTGGTCGACAATTTTGATTCACCACGGTGGTGGTGAGGGCAACCATTTTTTCACGGTTGAGGCAACACAAGTGTGGTGGAAGATGCCGCAAATCATACTGCAGTATCCATACTGTGGTGTTGACTTCCGAGGTGATCCGGATATGGTGTTACCTCTAGAGGAGGTGTTTGACCACTGAGGTATGTTTGTGATTTTGATATGTTGATTTTTGAGATAGCATGACATGTTTATTTTGTATAGATGTTGATACTATCGTTTGGTTGTTTGTATGTGCAGATGTGGGACCTCGTGGGCATGAGGTTGAGCTGATGAGAGCATCGGCTCGACAGGAGCTGGGGAGACCTCCGCGGGGAGGGCCGCAAGAAGGAGAGAGACGTCGACGCAAGGACGTTGAGGTGAGACTAGCTGGTGACGAGAGAGCGGCTAGGAGATGTCGTTTTGATGACCCTGGAGCCGGGCCATCGCATGCTCCTCTGGCAAAGGCCGGGGGAGATTTTGAGGATATTCGTCGTCGCTTGGAGGCAGTGCTACAGGGCATGCCTGAGGGCATGTGGTCGCGCATCCAGGATGAGGGCATCCTGGAGCAGTGTGTGGGAGTTTCGTTGATGTGGAGGGCTGTGGTGCGGCGAGCAGCAGTAGCAGGTGCTACGATGCCAGACGGTTACCTCCTGGTTCGGAGGGACCAGTAGTGGGTGTGGCACCACCGCTTGAGGGAGGGGCAGGAGGTGGTTCTCTAGAGGCACCTTGAGTGTTGCTCTATGTATGTTTGTATTTTGTATATAGGCTGGTGAGCCCATTTTGGTGTAGTGAGACTAGTTTTGTACCGAGGTGCTTCACTGGCCTACAGATTTTGTATGCGATGTATGTATGTAAACATTTTGATGGCACTATTGATTTATATATATATATATATGAGTATACATTTTGGGGTCTTTGTGATGTTTACATGTGTGTTTTGTAATGTGTGGATGATGTCTAATCTATATATGTTGTGATAAGCTCTTGATGGTTTATGTGTGTGTAGAGGTATCTTGATGTGATATATGCCAATCTAACACAATGTTAGCTAAGTTATCTGTAATTTGATTCAATTGTCTTGGAATATGTGTAAATGTAATGAAATCAAAATGTTTAGATAAAAGTCTAACTTGCAGGTAGTTGTGAAAGAAGCAAGGATCACGGACATGGTACACATTGTTGAGCTGGAGGATGACTAGTTGAGAGTCAAGAAAGATGCTAAGGTGACGAATACGATGATGACAGACATCAACAAGGAGGTCAATGAAAACATAGTACTCATCTTGGTTGTTAGTTGTTGAACCCAAACATATTCCACTAGAGTGGAACAGTTCATGTGAGGGGGTATAGAGGGCCCAAGCTATCCAAGCGAGATTTTGTGTCCACCAGCTGGAACCGTTGATGTAACCAATGTGGTAGGTCGGTGGACGAAAGCATCTGTCAATAACACAAATGATAGTTTAGACGCGAGGGATGGAAAAAAGATTAAAAACACTATAAAAGAAATAACCTAATGTAGAATGGATACGCTTAGGCATAAAATTTCTTTAAGTATAACCCGTTGATGGGTTCTTTAGGAGAGAGGCCTTCGGGGGAAGCCAGGATGTATGCACCTTTGGTGAGGCAATGTTGGATAATGTAGGTTCCATGCCATAGTGACTCAAATTTTCCATGACTGAGGGTATCGTGAGTGATATTGTAGGCAAGGACGAGGTCACCTTCGTGAAATGAGCGAAGGTTGACATGGCGATCAAAGGTGGCCTTTGAATGTTTCTTGGTTGCCTCATTTTTTTGTAATGAAGATCGACAATCTTCATCCAGGGACTCTAAGTTCAACAAACGCTTCTCCATTGGAGCAGTGTCGGGTAATATCTCAATTGCAGTGCGTAAGGTGGGAATTTTGCACTCGATAAGAAGAGTGGCCTCGACCCCATGGACTAAATGAAATGGTGTGAAACCAGTGGTCATTTTCACGGCCATACGATAATCCCATAGCGCAAAAAATAACATATGATACCAGTTGGTCTTATGTTTGTTAACTGTGCACTGCAACATGGTCTTGAGGACCTTGTTAACTGCTTCGACTTGTCCATTAGACTGAGTGTAATATGGTGAGGCAAACTCGTGGGAGAATCCCAACCAAGATGAGGGTTTGACGAAAATCTCATTCTTGAAATGTTTCCCGTGATCGGAAACTAGTTGGAGTGGTACTTCAAAGCGGGATATGACGTGATTAAAGAAAAAATGCACTGCAATTTCAACGATGTTGTTGAAGGTGGGCATGGCTTTAGCCTATTTTGTGAAGTAATCGACTGCGGAAACAATGTATTTGTGTCCATTGTTGGATGGGGGATTACAAGTCATGAAGTCGATGCCCCATTTACAAAAGAGGCCTACAGTAATGACTGGGTGGAGAAGAGAAGGTGGTGCTCGTGCTTTGTTGGCATAAAGCTGACATTTATCGCATCGCTTCACAGCATGAATGCAATAATGAAAAAATGTAGGCCAAAAATAACCTGCTCGGATGATTTTCTGAGCAGTGGACATTCCTTAAAGATGCCCCCTGCATGCGCCGCTATGGTAGTCATTTAAGACTCTATCGACCTCGTCAATACTCAAGCATCGACGAAGTATGGTGTCGACCCCTTGTCGATATAAGATATCTCTGATGAGGAGATAGTAGGGGGCCTGGTGGCGAATATGACGACGATCATCTAGCGAGAGGTGGTTATCGAACTTTTGGGTTCAGAGGTAGACGAGGAGGTTTTCGTACCAAGGATCATTCAAAGTGATATAAAAGAGATGTTCATCGGGGAAGTCAGTATTGATGGGGGCACTGGTAGTATCAGAGGGGAAGGCTGTGATAAGTTCGGCGAGGACAAGGGATTTCTTACTCTTGGGTGTTGAAAATTCAAGATTGTATTCTTGAAGGATAATAATCCATCGGGAAAATTTTCCATTAATTTGTCGACGAATGAGCAAGTATTGCATAGGGTTGGAATCTTCTATGACTTGAGTCGTGTGAAGCAGAATGTAATGGCATAGTTTTTGGACTGTGAGGACGACTACAAGGGCTAGTTTCTCTTCGTGTTTACACTTCAAGGATGGCCCTGAGAAGTTTTTACTAATGTAGTAAATGACATGCTCATGATCATCATCGTCGATTTGAATGAGAACTCTTGCTACTGAGATAGCTAATGATGATATGTAGAGGATATAGTCGCAATTATAGTCAGGTGAACTAATTAAAGGGGCGTTAGAGAGTGCCATTTTAAGATCATCGAATTCTTTTTGGGCATGTTCATCCCAGTGAAATGGGATTTTGTGGCATAGTAAGTGAAGGAAACCATGTGCGCGAGTGGCATAGTCTGGGACAAATCATCGTAAAAAGTTAGCTTTTCCTTGTAGGCTCTGGAGTTGACGTAAATTTTGTGGGGGGGGGGTGGAATTTCTGTGATGGCTTGGAATTTAAGGGGGTCCATGGTAATACCGCTTTGGGAAATGATGAATCCGAGGAGGTGCCCTGCAATGACATAGAACATGCACTTGAGGGGGTTCAAGCGAATGTTGTACTGATGACACCGTTGGAAGATGATCTGTAAATCATCAAGATGTTGGGTACATTTTTTGGATCGAGCTGTGAGATCGTCCAAGTATGTGAGGATGATATGAGCTAGATCATGAAAAATGTATGTCATAGCCCGCTGGAAAGTTACGCCATCATTCTTTAGGCAAAAAGGCATGACACGATATGCAAAAGTACCCCAAGGGGTGGTGAATGCATTTTTGTATTGATCAGCTGGGTGGATTTGGATTTGATTATAACCAAATAAATCGTCCATGAAGGACAGAGCCTCGTGGCCTGCGCATTCATCAATAATTTGATCGATGAAAGGCGTTGGAAAGTTGTCTTTGGGACATGCGTGATTGAGATCACGAAAGTCCATGCAGACGCAGATAGTGCCCTATTTTTTGTTAATGGGTACAGGGTTGAAAACCCATGAAGTATAGGCGATGGGGTAGATGAACCTGGTTGTGCGTAATTTGTCAATATCGACTTTAATGACTGCTTCTTTTGATCTGAAAATAGAAGGCTGACTTGTTATGCTATGCAAGCACCCCCTACTTCATGAAATTAAACCATAACAGGACCTTGCTTCATGTGTTAAAATATGCAAGTTGGCTTATGTGTTAAGTTCTGGGTTCTTCTTTGCAAATTTCATGTGTGAGGAAAGGTTCTTTTAACTATTAAATATGTGTTATAAACCAATACACAACAGTATAAAATGCAGCAAATAACACATCAAAATCACAGCAGTACCAAGATGATAAAGGAGTTCACCCCTCTCTGGGCTACATCTCCTTGAGCCTCCTTCAATGGACTTGGATCTTTGGGATTAGTTTGTCAAATGCTCTTTACAAGCTTCTTCTCAACTCCAATGGATTTACAGACTGTACTATTGGATTTAGAATACATACAAACCCCAAATTTGACTGTAAAAACTCTGCAAATGGACAATGGCTCATCCAACAATGACCTCTTCTACAAGTGGCCTCCAAGCTTCCCTGAGCTTCAATGGAGAAACAATACCTACAGAAGTACTCCAATGGATCTGAAACCTATCCCAATGTGTTCAAAGCATAATAAACAGTTAGAAATGACTATTCAGTCTCAGAAAATGGATATATGCTCATCTCAGCAATGCCTCAAACAATGAGGGCTTTAAGCTTCCTCAAGCTTCTTCAATCTTAAAGGGTTAAAAACCTACATTAGAAGTCTTCAAATGCCTGTGAAAACCTCACCAATGGACTCAGAACATCCAAAAACCCCTAACTGTGCTTTTACGGCACCTGATTTGGTCAAAAACTCATCAAGTTATGCTTGCTTCCATTTTTCCTTTCTCCAAGCTCTGTTACAGGCTCGCCATATTGCCTCTGTGGGAAAGTGAACCTAGCTCCAGGCATTTCTCGTGCCAAAACCTAGCACCCACGCGCATTCCTGAAATTGGTGCAAATTGTCGCACCGTTAGCACGACTATAGCCCCCGAGGACGAAGGTGTTGGGCGCATGGGGGGGCCATGTGGCCACGTTCCCCGCGCAAACAAAGGGCTAACCGTTCTCTTGTGAAACTAGGGTTTGCCATGTGGGGGGCGCATTACGTTTTATGAATGTTTTAAAAACTCCAAAACTAAAAATCCCGCGCTATACACCACAACCTATGGGTTACACTTTTAAACCACAAGTCGTGGGTTCAACCCCGCGCGCGATTCGTATGGTCCCATGAAACATATCACATGATCGGGGTTTCAAACCATAATACATATCCCGCGCAAATGTATATGTATTTAACCATGTTAAACAGAGTGAAACCGTGCGTTACCATTTTAATACCCCGCGCAAATGCAAATTCAATAGACCCATGGTTTAAAATATAATGGAACCGCACGCCGTTTCAATGTTATATTGGTCGTGTAATATACCAATTGTGCCTGGGGCTTAAGCCCAAACTCCGCGCGCACAATTAACAACAGGTCATGTTAATGGCATATAACCGCGGGGATATTTAAACATCGCGCCAAAACATTTCACAGGGTCATATGTTACAATGAAACCTCGGGCCGGGGCTTAGCCCTGGCCCGACCCCCCGCCGAATGCAATAAAATGTAAATTCATATAGTTATGAAACCATATCCCATACAAGGTACACACGGCGGAATGTTGGCTAGTAGAGTTATGTGAAGTCGTTGCATAGTGGGGAGGTCCAGGGGTCGAACCCCGTGGCCTCCAAAATTTTTTAACAAACGAACCCAATAGTCAAACCCAGGGTGCCATGTGGCAGCCCTGGATTGGGCCACGTGGCACCCTTCCATATGCCCAAGAAGATGCCACATGTCAACAAATAACTCGTCTAGTTGTCAACCAATCACAACTCGCCATGTCACTTACTTGCCAAGTCATCTGTATGGCTGCCAAGTCAGTTGTACGGCCTATGCCACCTCAACTGTACGGCCTACCCAGTCAGCACCCTTTTTTTTCCTATTTGGCGATTCGAACAGATCGCAATAACTTCTCCATACGGACTCCGTTTGCGAAAATAAATATACCGCCGGAATCAGGAGAACGAGACAGACGCAATGGCACCATTTTTGTCACATTGTGAGCACTTTGAAATTTGAGCAAATTTTAGACCCCTGGTCCAGATTCTGATCACGCCTTCCCACTAAAAGGCTTTTGGACCCACAAAATATTATAATTATCGATCTGAGATTCAATACTCTTCTCCTTCCAAGTTATATCAACTGATTCTACTTGAAAAGTCTTTTCGACAATCACCTGGGTAATTTGACATGCCTTGCACTGCAACTGACTATGTCCCTCAACCACTGTTCTCTGGCTACTGCTGACCCACTGTTCTCTCTGCACTTGAAAGACTTCCAGCCTTCCCACTGAGAATCAAGTCCCTCTTGTGGACTCTTTGACGTCAACAAACCGCTCTCCAATGGCTGCAACTTTTCCTGCGACATCTTGTCACAAGCCAAGAAAACCATCAATCTTGAAAATGAATTGACACAAGACTGAAAATAATGACAGCAAAGTCTTTTTTTTCTCTTCAAGCAACTGTCACATCTTGTGCTTCATCAAAGCACATGGTGTTTTCCTCCATCTCAATGTACTCAAAAAATGACTTTCAAGACAACAACACCATCGACTAAACATAAGTCGAGAAACATGAACGACATAACATAGTCACCAAGATAAAATCGACACAAGTCGAGACTCATGTGAACATATTGACCTTCAAAATGACAAGTCTAAGAACATGATAAACAATCATGTTGCAATCATGACTCATCCATGATGACAATCATCAAGTTCATTGTTTAGGCACTCACAAAATCAAATGCATATGCATGGTTCTTCAACTCTCTCTCCTGTATAAACATACGTGCATAAACCCAAAACATGTGGGTACTAAAGAGCTGAAAATGAAAAGTATATGTGGCTGTAATAAAATGTTAAGCATACTCCTCTTTTACATTTTCTTGAACGAGGGTTATAACACAAGTATGCTTACCAAAAATGAATGCCTACACAAGCAAACTTGCATCTTTGCAACTTATGACAATTGCTGCAACTTGTGAAACTTCAACAAGATGAAAATATAAGGCTGCAATGTGCATCTACTGCAGAAAAATGAAAGTCTTACTTACTCAAGAAATCTAACCATTTCTTAGCAAGCCAACTTAATGGCGAATCCTTCTGCTGAAAGTGGTCTTCTTGTGAATCATCTTGCCTCACCTCAATGATGGAATCTCCTCTTCCATTCTTGTCAATCTTTTCACCCAACTACTTCTTGAGTCGTGGATGAGAGGTTGGATACAATGTCCAACATTGGTCAATGAGATGACCCCTCTTCTGACAATGACTGCAAATCTTTTGCATTTTCTCTTCATGTTGCCTTTGCTTGGAAAGTTTCCTGAAAATGGACTTTCTCTTCCAACATTTTGAAACATGATGGCTATAGAAACCACAATATGTACATGGCCTTTTTCCATTTTTACATGCAGATTTATCATGTTTAACATAATCAAAAGCAACTGAGTTATAGGCAGATTTATACCTTGAACATTCACCATTATTGTCGCTTTGAGGAGGTGAATTGGAAGTGTCCCAAGCTCTCTTTTGAAGACTAACAAATCTGCTCTTGTCCTCATGGCTATCACAACCTTTTTGTTGCACACATTTGCATTCATCTTGAACACAAGTTTTGCATGCTGAAGAGTTTGAACTTTCAACCAAAGTTATTGAACTTTCACCTTGAAAACCTTCTTGAGGAGGTGAACTTGAAACAAAAATTGTGCTTGAAACTTTTTCATTAGTTTCCTCAACCTTGGAATTTGTTTCAACAATTTGTTCATAACCAAGACCACAATATTTAGGTCTCTCTTCAACAACAATAGGCTCAACAATGCCTTGTGCATGCTTGCCTAACCCTTTACCTTCATAACCCATTTTTAACAATAATTTGGACCCTATTCGTTTTGTGTGATTTTCAAAAACACCAAAGCAATTTTCTTGAGAGGAATTTGAAGACAAACTGACATTACATACCTCATGGTCATGCATGTACTTGGTAAGGGTTTCTTTGGCTTCATGGAGTTGATTCTCCATCTCCCGCAACTTTTCAAGAAGCTGGTGCTTCTCCTCCTTCATGGCCATCAACTGCTCTTGAAGGTCAATTCTCTCTTCCCTATATTTCCACAACTCTTGTACCATATCCTTCATGGTTAGAAATGCATTAAACATCTCTTTGTCAAAGAACTTAGATTTGGAAGATGTAGGAGAACTATCAATGTTTGAAGCTTCCTCCATATTTGCAAGGTAACAAACTTCAACACAAATCTTGCACAAATACCAACAGCTAAATCTCAAGCTAACATTGGCAAATACATGAGCAGAATAAACTATGCTCTGATACCATCTGATCTGAAAATAGAAGGCTGACTTGTTATGCTATGCAAGCACCCCCTACTTCATGAAATTAAACCATAACAGGACCTTGCTTCATGTGTTAAAATATGCAAGTTGGCTTATGTGTTAAGTTCTGGGTTCTTCTTTGCAAAGTTCATGTGTGAGGAAAGGTTCTTTTAAATGATTAAATATGTGTTATAAACCAATACACAACAGTATAAAATGCAGCAAATAACACATCAAAATCACAGCAATACCAAGATGATAAAGGAGTTCACCCCTCTCTGGGCTACATCTCCTTGAGCCTCCTTCAATGGACTTGGCACTTTGGGATTAGTTTGTCAAATGCTCTTTACAAGCTGCTTCTCAACTCCAATGGATTTACAGACTGTACCATTGGATTCAGAATACATACAAACCCCAAATTTGACTGTAAAAACTCTGCAAATGGACAATGGCTCATCCAACAATGACCTCTTCTACAAGTGGCCTCCAAGATTCCCTGAGCTTCAATGGAGAAAATATACCTGCAGAAGTCCTCCAATGGATCTGAAACCTATCTCAATGTGTTCAGAGCATAATAAACAGTCAGAAATGACTATTCAGTCTCAGAAAATGGATATATGCTCATCTCAGCAATGCCTCAAACAATGAGGGCTTTAAGCTTCCTCAAGCTTCTTCAATCTTCAAGGGTTAAAAACCTACATTAGAAGTCTTCAAATTCCTGTGAAAACCTCACCAATGGACTCAGAACATCCAAAAACCCCTAACTGTGCTTTTACGGCACCTGATTTGGTCAAAAACTCATCAAGTTATGCTTGCTGCCATTTTTCCTTTCTCCAAGCTTTGTTACAGGCTCGCCATATTGCCTCTGTGGGAAAGTGAACCTAGATCCAGGCATTTCTCGTGCCAAAACCTAGCACCCACGCGTGTTCCAGAAATTGGTGCAAACTGTTGCACCGTTAGCACGACTATAGCCCCCGAGGACGGAGGTGTTGGGCGCATGGGGCGGCCATGTGGCCACGTTCCCTGTGCAAACAAAGAGCTAACCGTTCTCTTGTGAAACCAGGGTTTGCCATGTGGCGGGCGCATTACGTTTTATGACTGTTTTAAAAACTCCAAAACTAAAAATCCCGCACTATACACCACAACCCACGGGTTACACTTTTAAACCACAAGTCGTGGGTTCAACCCCGCGCGCGATTCGTATGGTCCCATGAAACATATCACATGATCGGGGTTTCAAACCATAATACATATCCCGCACAAATGTATATGTATTTAACCATGTTAAATGAAGTGAAACCGTGTGTTACCATTTTAATACCCCGCACAAATGCAAATTCAATAGACCCATGGTTTAAAATATAATGGAACCGCACGTCGTTTCAATGTTATATTGGTCGTGTAATATACCAATTGTGCCCGGGGCTTAAGCCCAAACTCCGCGTGCACAATTAACAACAGGTCATGTTAATGGCATATAACCACGGGGATATTTAAACATCATGCCAAAACATTTCACAGGGTCATATGTTACAATGAAACCTCGGGTCGGGGCTTAGCCCTAGCCCAACCCCTGGCCGAATGCAATAAAATGTAAATTCATATAGTTATGAAACCATATCCCATACAAGGTACACGCGGCGGAATGTTGGCTAGCAGAGTTATGTGAAGTCGTTGCATAGTGGGGAGGTCCGGGGGTCGAACCCCGCGGCCTCCAAAATTTTTTAACAAACGAACCCAATAGTCAAACCCAGGGTGCCATGTGGCAGCCCTCGATTGGGCCACGTGGCACCCTTCCATATGCCCAAGAAGATGCCACGTGTCAACAAATAACTCATCTAGTTGTCAACCAATCACAACTCGCCATGTCACTTACTTGCCAAGTCGTTTGTACGGCCGCCACGTCATCTGTATGGCCTATGCCACGTCAGCTGTACGACCTGCCCAGTCAGCACCCTTTTTTTTCCTGTTTGTCGATTCGAACAGATCGTGATAACTTCTCCATACAGAATCCATTTGCGAAAATAAATATACCACCAGAATCAGGAGAACGAGATGGATGCAATGGCATCATTTTCGTCGCATTCCGAGCACTTTGAAATTTGAGCAAATTTTAGACCCCTGGTCCAGATTCTGATCATGCCTTCCCACTGAAAGGCTTTTGGACCCACAAAAGCTTATAATTATAGATCTGAGCTTCAATACTCTTCTCCTTCCAAGTTCTATCAACTGATTCTACTTGAAAAGTCTTTTCGACAATCACCTGGGTAATTTGACATGCCTTGCACTGCAACTGACTATGTCCCTCAACCACTGTTCTCTGGCTGCTGCTGACCCACTGTTCTCTCTACACTTGAAAGACTTCCAGCCTTTCCACTGAGAATCAAGTCCCTCTTGTGGACTTTTTGACGTCAACAAACCGCTATCCAATGGCTGCAACTTTTCCTGCGACATCTTGTCACAAGCCAAGAAAACCATCAATCTTGAAAATGAATTGACACAAGACTGAAAATAATGACAGCAAAGTCTTTTTTTGCTCTTCAAGCAACTGTCGCATCTTGTGCTTCATCAAAGCACATGGTGTTTTCCTCCATCTCAATGTACTCAAAAATTGACTTTCAAGACAACAACACCATCAACTAAACATAAGTCGAGAAACATGAATGACATAACATAGTCGCCAAGATAAAATCGACACAAGTCGAGACTCATGTGAACATATCGACCTTCAAAATGACAGGTCTAAGAACATGATAAACAATCATGTTGCAATCATGACTCATCCATGATGACAATCATCAAGTTCATTGTTTAGGCACTCACAAAATCAAATGCATATGCATGGTTCTTCAACTCTTTCTCCTGTATAAACATACGTGCATAAACCCAAAACATGTGGGTACTAAAGAGCTGAAAATGAAAAGTATATGTGGCTGTAATAAAATGGACAGCATACTCCTCTTTTACATTTTCTTGAACGAGGGGTATAACACAAGTATGCTTACCAAAAATGAATGCCTACACAAGCAAACTTGCATCTTTGCAACTTATGACAACTGCTGCAACTTGTGAAACTTCAACAAGATGAAAAGATAAGGCTGCAATGTGCATCTACTGCAGAAAAATGAAAGTCTTACTTACTCAAGAAATCTAACCATTTCTTACCAAGCCAACTTAATGGCGAATCCTTCTGCTGAAAGTGGTCTTCTTGTGAATCATCTTGCCTCACCTCAATGATGGAATCTCCTCTTCCATTCTTGTCAATCTTTTCACCCAACTGCTTCTTGTGCCGTGGATGAGAGGTTGGATACAATGTCCAACATTGGTCAATGAGATGACCCCTCTTCTGACAATGACTGCAAATCTTTTGCATTTTCTCTTCATGTTGCCTTTGCTTGGAAAGTTTTCTGAAAATGGACTTTCTGTTCCAACATTTTGAAACATGATGGTTATAGAAACCACAATATGTACATGGCCTTTTTCCATTTTTACATGCAGATTTATCATGCTTAACATAATCAAAAGCAACTGAGTTATAGGCAGATTTATACCTTGAACATTCACCATTATTGCCGCTTTGAGGAGGTGAATTGGAAGTGTCCCAAGCTCTCTTTTGAAGACTAACAAATCTGCTCTTGTCCTCATGGTCGTCACAACCTTTTTGTTGCACACATTTGCATTCATCTTGAACACAAGTTTTGCATGCTGAAGAGTTTGAACTTTCAACCAAAGTTATTGAACTTTCACCTTGAAAACCTTCTTGAGGAGGTGAACTTGAAACAAAAATTGTGCTTGAAACTTTTTCATTAGTTTCCTCAACCTTGGAATTTGTTTCAACAATTCGTTCATAACCAAGACCACAATATTTAGGTCTCTCTTCAACAACAATAGGCTCAACAATGCCTTGTGCATGCTTGCCTAACCCTTTACCTTCATAACCCATTTTTAACAATAATTTGGACCCTATTCCTTTTGTGTGATTTCCAAAAACACCAAAGCAATCTTCTTGAGAGGAATTTGAAGACAAACTGAAATTACATACCTCATGGTCATGCATGTACTTGGTAAGGGTTTCTTTGGCTTCATGGAGTTGATTCTCCATCTCCCGCAACTTTTCAAGAAGCTAGTGCTTCTCCTCCTTCATGGCCATCAACTGCTCTTGAAGGTCAATGCTCTCTTCCCTATCTTTCCACAATTCTTGTACTATATCCTTCATGGTTAGCAATGCATTAAACATCTCTTTGTCAAAGAACTTAGATTTGGAAGATGTAGGAGAACTATCAATGTTTGAAGCTTCCTCCATATTTGCAAGGTAACAAACTTCAACACAAATATTGCACAAATACCAACAGCTAAATCTCAAGCTAACATTGGCAAATACATGAGAAAAATAAACTATGCTCTGATACCATCTGATCTGAAAATAGAAGGCTAACTTGTTATGCTATGCAAGCACCCCCCTACTTCATGAAATTAAACCATAACAGGACCTTGCTTCATGTGTTAAAATATGCAAGTTGGCTTATGTGTTAAGTTTTGGGTTCTTCTTTGAAAAGTTCATGTGTGAGGAAAGGTTATTTTAAATGATTAAATATGTGTTATAAACCAATACACAACAATATAAAATGCAACAAATAACACATCAAAATCACAGCAATACCAAGATGATAAAGGAGTTCACCCCTCTCTGGGCTACATCTCCTTGAGCCTCCTTCAATGGACTTGGCTCTTTGGGATTAGTTTGTCAAATGCTATTTACAAGCTGCTGCTCAACTCCAATGGATTTACAGACTATACCATTGGATTCAAAATACATACAAACCCCAAATTTGACTGTAAAAACTCTGGAAATGGACAATGGCTCATCCAACAATGACCTCTTCTACAAGTGGCCTCCAAGTTTCCCTGAGCTTCAATGGAGAAAAAATACCTGCAGAAGTCCTCCAATGGATCTGAAACCTATCCCAATGTGTTCAGAGCATAATAAACAGTCAGAAATGTCTATTCAGTCTCAGAAAATGGATATATGCTCATCTCAGCAATGCCTCAAACAATGAGGGCTTTAAGCTTCCTCAAGCTTCTTCAATCTTCAAGGGTTAAAAACCTGCATTAGAAGTCTTCAAATGCCTGTGAAAACCTCACCAATGGACTCAGAACGTCCAAAAACCCCTAACTGTGCTTTTACGACACCTGATTTGGTCAAAAACTCATCAAGTTATGCTTGCTTCCATTTTTCCTTTCTCCAAGCTCTGTTACAGGCTCGCCATATTGCCTCTGTGGGAAAGTGAACCTAGCTCCAGGCGTTTCTCGTGCCAAAACCTAGCACCCACGCGCATTCTCGAAATTGGTGCAAACTGTTGCACTGTTAGCGCGACTATAGCCCCCGAGGACGAAGGTGTTGGGCGCATGGGGGGGCCATGTGGCCACGTTCCCCGTGCAAACAAAGGGCTAACCGTTCTCTTGTGAAACCAGGGTTTGCCATGTGGGGGGGCCATTACGTTTTATGACTGTTTTAAAAAATCCAAAACTAAAAATCCCGTGCTATACACCACAACCCATGGGTTACACTTTTAAACCACAAGTCGTGGGTTCAACCCCGGGCGCGATTCGTATGGTCCCATGAAACATATCACATGATCGGGGTTTCAAACCATAATACATATCCCGCGCAAATGTATATGTATTTAACCATGTTAAACGGAGTGAAACCGTGTGTTACCATTTTAATACCCCGCGCAAATGAAAATTCAATAGACCCATGGTTTAAAATATAATGGAACCGCACGCCGTTTCAATGTTATATTGGTCTTGTAATATACCAATTGTGCCTGGGGCTTAAGCCCAAACTCCGCGCGCACAATTAACAACAGGTCATGTTAATGGAATATAACCGCGGGGATATTTAAACATCGTGCCAAAACATTTCACAGGGTCATATGTTACAATGAAACCTCAGGTCGGGGCTTAGCCCTGGCCCGACCCCCCGCCGAATGCAATAAAATGTAAATTCATATAGTTATGAAACCATATCCCATACAAGGTACACGCGGCGGAATGTTGGCTAGCAGAGTTATGTGAAGTCGTTGCATAGTGGGGAGGTCCGGGGGTCGAACCCCGCGGCCTCCAAATTTTTTTATCAAACGAACCCAATAGTCAAACCGAGGGTGCCACGTGGCAGCCCTGGATTGGGCCACATGGCACCCTTCCATATGCCCAAGAAGATGCCACGTGTCAACAAATAACTCATCCAGTTGTCAACCAATCACAACTCGCCATGTCACTTACTTGCCAAGTCATCTGTACGGCCGCCACGTCAGTTGTACGGCCTATGCCACGTCAGCTGTACGGCCTGCCCAGTCAGCACCCTTTTTTTTCCTGATTGGCGATTCGAACAGATCGTGATAAATTCTCCATACGGACTCCGTTTGCGAAAATAAATATACCGCCAGAATCAGGAGAACGAGACAGACACAATGGCACTGTTTTCGTCGCATTCCGAGCACTTTGAAATTTGAGCAAATTTTAGACCCCTGGTCCAGATTCTGATCATCTTTGGATGGGTGTAGCAGTCGTTGTTTTTGACGAACCGGTGTAATGTTAGGCCAGGTGTCGATGCGATGTTTAAATATAGAGGGATCAAGGCCAAGAATCTCTGTGTATGACCATGCAAAAATATCCCAATATTCTTGGAAGAGGGATTTATAGGCAATGATTTCTTGAGGCGTGCATGGGACATCAATGGTGATTTCCTCGAGGACTCCATTTTTTATGGAAATATCGATTTTGATGGTCGGGGAAATGTTTTCCATGTTTCCTTCTTCAAAAGCATCAGGGGAAAGAATGGGGTTGTTGAACCAGTCGACATGCCCTGATGGGATAAAATCCTTGGTTTCGATTGTGTATGTGGGGTGTTGGTTAGGAGGCGTGGAGGCTTCTTGTGGAAACAAGAGAACTGTATGGTGTAGTGCATCCCATGGGTAGTCAAGGGTGTTTAACTCTTTGATTATGTCCTCATCACAGTGGAATTGGTGGGAATACAAGGGATCGTAAAGAGTGATATCGGTGACTGTCACTGTGTGGTTGTCCTTTGGTGATGAAAAATTAGGGGGAACAACGCAATGATATTTTGATGGTTCGCTTGACATAAGCCAAATATCAAGGTATTGAGGAGTACCAGTGGTAGTTGGATGTAAAATTTTCGTAGGGAATTGAATGAGAGAATTGGGGGGATTTGGGGGTAAATCCTCGGATAAGTCATCCAAGAACCACACAGGAATAGGGAGTGCCTCTGGTTCAGGAGAAATGATATGAAGAATCTCAAGTGGTGAGGTAAGGTCAACCATCGATTCTGTAGGGGGCGCAGGGGTTTGAATTAGGGTCATTTGGCATTGCCTGTATTCAATGATCATAGGACATTGATATGTAAAATGATATAAGGATTCACATAGAGAGAAATGGCATCTCATATGTTCATTGAATGAAGTCGTGACATAATGGATGTCAGTGATGTTTGGTAGGGATGATGTAGCTGGATTGGGTTTGTTATGGAAGCTTTGGCGCACTGCGACTAATGTCTGTTGGAAGTGAGGTAGTGCTGGGAAATGGTGTGTATAATGGCCATATTATGAACATATAGCGCAAGAAAATTTGGTTCGCAGCCTTTTGCTACTTGAGTTAGGGGAGGTAGTGACAATAGTTGCTACAGTGGTAGGTGGTGATGGTGTTTGATTGAGTGGAATGAGGTTACGTAACTCGGGTAGAGATGGGCATTTGTTGGTTGGGTGTCCATATTTCTCACATAGCATGCAAGGAGGTTGGATGCATGGGGGAAGTGGAGCTATGGGCTCCTTCTTCTTTCACCTACCCCCAGCTGTGGCAGGGAGGTTAGTGAGTGGGGGTGTAGAGGGTATGGTGGGAGTGAGTATGGGAATCATCATTGGGATTCCTTCCATTTGGGGGGGAAGGGATGGTTGAGGAACCATCTCCGGTGGATGTAAATACCAAACTGGAATTTCCAACACCATATTAGGGAGGGTAAGTGTTGTGGCTACTTGGAAATATTGTATGCCAGGTGGAGGGTAGAAGAAGGGGATTTGAGTAATGGCTTGGGGAACTATCTCCCAAACTAGGATATGGCATTGGGGAGAGGTGAAATCATGAGCTGGTGGAGTTGACGAGTTCGCAGGAGGATCATGAGGGGGGAGCTCTACGACTAGTGGGATGTCAGATATGACAGAAGCCTCCCTAGGAGGAAGGGTATCCTCTATGTCAGTTCCGTTGGATGATACAACGCATACTTGATTGGAAGGATGAAAGAGCGGTGGTGCACCATGGTAAGTTCCTAACAATGATGGGTCTTTGAAAATTTCTGCACCCATTTGAATGAGTGGGTATGCGTCATGACTCATGTGGATGACAGGGAGAATGTTATCGATGTTGGCAGAAGGGTTAGGCTCGTAATGTGAAACTTGGTCAATGGTAATGATCTTCCCGTTATGGGGGAACATCATTGTTCAAAAGACAGAAGAGGCAACTGCCTTCATAGCGTACATGTAGCTACGACCGAAAAAGATATTATAATCGAGTGGGGCATCGATAACTTCAATGTCGATGAGAATGGTCTTTCCCCCAAGTTCTACAGGGACATTTTGGAAGAGCCCTTCGGGAGAAGATGGTCATCCGTCATAAGCTCTTAAGGTAATGGCAGATGGTATGATTTCAGGGGAACCAAGTTTCTTCCATACAGACTTGGACATAATGCATGTGGATGCACCTTCATCGATGATGCATCGATGAACTGTAATGTTTCGATTTTTACTGGGATTTGAAAAGCGATTAGAGCGGGAAGGCAAGGTTCTCCGTTGTCGAGATCAAATGTGATGAGTTGAGTATCCATGGGGTCGATTTCCCCCAAGGTGGAAAGTAATTATTTCCATTGAGTGGGACAATTTTGAAGGACTTTTAAGACTGACATGGCAGCCGAGGATTGTGCTAAGTCATCGACCAAACTGTAATTATGAGCCGCCCTAGCCTGGGGGTTGTGGACATTCCTGTGCAATGGGATGCGAGGGATGCGAAGAGGTGTTTTGGAGTTAGGGAGAGGAATCACCAAAAGGGCTCCCGTTGGTGTTGGGATTGTTTCTTTTGGAATGGGAGGAGACTCAATGAGTGCACGATATTGATGACTACGTGTTTGCAGAAGGATTTCTTCCTCACTGGTGAGGAGGATAGTACAATCTATGGGATTGTTTAGATTGAGGTATTGTCCCAACTGTGGTAGGGTAGGCTACGTGTCCTTTTGGGTGTTCATCACACCCAGGTGAAAAATGGGATTCTGCAGCACGGCTGGGGGTGGTTGTTGCACGTATTTTTGTGGGGCCTGCTGAGGGGCAGGTGGTGTTGGAGAGTGTGGCACACTTCTTGATTCTTTCATCTGTTTAAAATCAACAATTTGGGGACAATGATGAGTATAATGACCGAACTCACCGCAAAGGGCGCAAGGGAAGGTGGTTCTAATAGTATTGTTATTTCTCCCTTGACGCCTGTTGTTATTGCCCCCCTAGGGGTTCTGATTCCCTTGATTCTGGTTGCACCCATTAGGTTGGTGTTGTTGGGGGTGATTCCTGCCTTGACCTAGGTTGCTATTGTTCCTATTTTTTCCTTTCTTTTTGTCATTATTTGAATGATGGGTCGGATTTGCCGTATTCAGCTGTTCAAAATTTTGATATTGTTGAAGGGGAGAGGGTTGAACAAAATTCACCCCAGCACGAGGGTGTGGGGGAGCCATGGGTTATGGAGGACCAGGGAATGGAAAGTATGGATTTTGTGGGAGTTGTGATTCATAAGGTACATAGGAAGGCGTGGCGTGTTCGCTAGTACTTAGAGTATAAGCTGAGGTAGAGGGAGTGCCAGAAATTGTTTGGATAGGTGGGTGTATTGGGGGTGTCAGTGGTGGCCCACTAATGGGTGGAGGAATAGCAACAGGGTATGGTTGTTGATAAGGGGGTGGGGGGTAATAAGAGGTTCCCCCATATGCCAACATATATTGAGGTGTGCCATATATTGGTGGTTGTTGGGGTTGTGGAATGTGGTGTGTGGTATTACCAATAAATCCGTCTGTTGAGTGAGACATCCCGGGTTTGTCTTGACCGAATGGCACGAGTTTTGGGAGATCAGGAAGTACTGTGTATAAGTACCCTGATTGTGAATAGATGAGGTCGTATTGTTGAGCCTTACTGATGGCTTCTTCTTCTGATTAAGGGAAGGTGGAAGATATATCTTTACCGAGGAGATAGACAAGTGATCTGAGAAACCAGTCAAGACATTATTGTTTGGTGGTTCCAGCTTTGCAAAAACTACGTCATCTATGCCACTCGTGAATGTGATCAATGATGTGTGTGGCTGAGGTTTGTTTAAAATTAGAGAGTAGTTCAATACCATTGTCATGGCGGATTGGTAATTGGAAGAAGGTAAAAAATTCTTTGGCCAAGGACTCGAAAGTTGTATGGGACCCCAATTTTTTGTCTACATACCATTTGGTTGATGGGCCAGTGAGTGTGCGTTGAAATAATCATAGTCGGATGAAATCATCCATAATGTTGTTGGAAGAGCACCATAAGTGGAAATTCATGACATGATTGGCAGGGTCATCTCTTTCCTTTCCTTCAAACTTGGGGATGTCTGAAGGTAGTTTGGTAGGCATTGCAGGCCATGTGGGGTCATGCAATATAGGATCTGTTGGCGATAGAAGTCACTCCTGGATTACTTGCAGGAGCAGAGCCCGACGCCCATCAGTTTATGTCATGGTTTATGTATGGAAGAGGTGATCGAATGGAAGTAAACTCGAGCGATATTGTTTTGACTCCGAAACTAGGCCCGACATGCATGGGTAGGTGAGGTCTTCGACATACTTCAGACAATGAGTTGTAGTAAGGGTGAGTAGGGGGGAAGACTTATATAAGAGAGATGCAAAGGTCTATTGTCAACATCAAGTTTCTAGAAGACTATAGGAGAATGCATTTAAACGCGAGATCATCTTACATTCAAATGCAGAAAACCAAGGATACAATAGTGTCACAATAAAACCTTTATCATAACGCAACTGCAATAATTCATGTGAATCAGTCAATCATGAACTCCCTCAGTATGAGATGAAAACTAGTTGAAACATGGAAACTATCTTTCATAAAACAAGAAATCTTACATACAGATGCATAACTAGAAAACTAGAGCATCTGTTAAAACATTACAATCAGGATCCTCGCTCTACCATCGATACTTACAAAATACAAAAACTGAGCCTATATACTCAGGAAAATTCGCCTAATAGAGGCATGCTCAGTCACCCATGGCTCGGTGTCTTTTCAGTCAAATTCGTACTGAAATCCTTCTTCACGCGCCACCTTAACTGCGCATGGCTCCTGTAAGGAGGGTAGCTGAGCCATTAAGTGTCAAGCTAGCGTGTGCAAACTTCTCTGTCTCTTCAAAGACTTCGACATGGCTTCTCTGGAAAAAATGATACATAGGACCCCTTCGAGCAGACCGCTTGCAAGAACCTCCATATCTCACACTTAATGAATGAAGAGAGGTTTCAACCACCCATTCATGCCTTCATTTACTCCAAGTGAGACACAATATTGAGATCAGATCCGATGGCGCCTGGGGGTCACGATGATCTCCTCTGTAACTGAACTCGGTGCCTTTGGCCCCTCTTGCACAACTCTCTTTGTCTCCCAAGTGACCATGGGTTATGACCATGTGCTTACTCCCAAAGATGTTTTCAGCATTCGTGGATATGAAGGGGCTGATCCATGCTTCTTGAAATCATGATGAGAGAAATGCCGAGATGGCTTAATCTGGCGCCACATGTCCTTCAAATCTGATGGTCCTAAATTCACCCGATGTTGTTGCGGGCCCCTGGTCCTGGACACTCTCATCACTTTTTGCATTGGGGATATGAAGGAGCTACTTCTTGCACTACAAAATCACAATGGGCGAGAAGGTGGGGAGCTTAATCACGCACCAGGTGTCCCCTTTAGATGGACGGCTGAGACTGCTCCTCGATATTGTGGGCCCACCTTTGGGCGCTTTCGGCACTTTGGAGTTCATGGATAGGAAGGAGAAAGTCTTCCTGTTGTGAAATCACGATGGGCGAGAGGCCGAGAGGACCCAATCACGCACCATGTGTTCATCCAGGATGAACGACTGAGATCACTCTCGGCGCTTTGGGGCCCGTCTCGTCGAATGATAAACATTAGCACTCCTCCTTTAGGTCTACTCCTTTGTGACCATGTGCCAAAACCATGAGCCTAATTCTGGGTGCTTTCGGTGTTTCGGGATTCGAGGTTTCAAGAGGTGAAATGATGAGGAGAGCTTACCCCTCAAACTCTCGAATGCCAATGTGACATGGATGTACACCCTGCGTCCTTCAGATGAACGACCCAGATAAGATTCATTATTATAAAGGGGGCTACCCCCATTCACAAGCTCGCTTGATGTGACCTGGTGTTGGGACCGTGGGTTTGGCTCCAAAGGTGCTTTCAACGTTTCGTTGATCAACGATTTCAGCTGAAAAGAATGGGAGGCTCCTTGTCTCCTGAGATGCCAATCCCCAAAATGCTGACTGACCGCCACCTGTCTCAACTGGATCGGATGACCCATTTTTGCCTTGAACTATTGGCGCTACACTTCATGCTAAATCCTGGATAAATCGGTAGCCCCAAAATCCCAATGACTGTCGATTCATTTTGCAGTTGAATCTCGGCGACTGACAACCAACACTTCGCCCGCTCGCTTGACTTGTGATCGGAAAAGAGATTCTCCCACTTTGCGCTGGGGCTATGGAGTCTTTTACTAAGCCCAAAATATACAAACAGAAAATGAATAAATAACTAAAAGATAATATTTACAAACAAAGGAGCCGTCTAAGGCTCAAACAAAACATTTATTTATAAAATTCCCATTTACTGGGCTGTTGAAAACCTCTTCGCCCTCCACCTCAGATATTTTGAAGGGGCCAATCCAGAGGGCATCAAACTTGCTATGTTTTCCCTTATCCTGTTTGGGTGCATCCCACTTAAGTACCAAATCCCTGATCTCGAACTCCTTCTTCCTGACCTTCCTGTCAAAAGCCTGTTTGACCCTTTGCTGATGACTATGAGTGGTGTCCCTCACCTGTTCCTTGATCTGTTGTACTTCTACTATCTGATGAATCCTTCTGATAATATGATCCGGCTCTCCTTCATAATCTTGAAAGAACTTCGCCACAGGTAAGGCAAGTTGAGTGGGAAAAACCACCTCTGCTCCGTAAACCAGCTGAAAAGGCGAGGTGCCCAGCGATTTCTTCATTGTCACTCGATCAACCCATAAAGAAAATTTCAACTTCGACTCCCAGGCCCTTTTGTTGTCCTCCAATAGTCTTTTGATGATCCTTATCAGGCCCTTGTTGGAGGATTCAKCTAAACCATTGCCCTGGGGATAGTAGGGGGTGGAGTGAATTAGCGAGATTTGGAACTTCTCACAGAACTTAATGAGAGGCTCATATTTGAAAGAAGCAATATTATCAGTTACAATCCTGTTGGGACAGCCAAATTTGGCTATGATATCCTCCAGGAAGATGATAATTACTTTGTGGGATGTACTCCTGGTAGGGACAACTTCTATCCACTTGGTGAAATAATCTGTTGTAGTTAGGATCCATCTGTGTTGGCCACTTTAGGGAGGATGAATTTCCCCGATAAAGTCTAGCCCCCACTGTTGAAAAGGTGTTGAAGCTATCACAGGCTTCAGTGGTAGTAGCCCAAGCTGCTGTTTCCCTGAGAACTTTTGGCATTTGATGTAGGCCCTGATTTCTCTGCTAACATCAACGAATAAAGTGGGCCAATAATACCCATCCCTAAGGATTTTGTGAGTTGTGGTCTTCCAGAAATGATGACCCCCATAAAGGCATCTATGGAAATCAAACATAACTTTCTAAGCTTATGGTGGGCTCAAACATCTCAGCAACACTCCTAGAGGGTCTCTCCAGTATAAAACTTTCCCAATAAGGTTATATCTGACTGCCTTGAGCTTCAAAGATCTTTCCTTACTTTTACACATTCCATCAGGGGGCTTCAACTCTCGCAGACAGTACAAAATGTCACGATACCAGGCACACTCTGCCAGCAATACACCTTCCTGAGAGCATTGACTGGGAAACTCAACTTGTTGAATTCGTGAGAAGGTATTGATGAAACTAACACTTAAGGCTTCATAATTGGATTTAGCCAGTAGCTTGGCTAAACCTTTCCCCTTAACCAACTTGGTGGGCTTTATCTCCAAGTCAAATTCCAGGATTCTAGTGATCCATCTGCCTCTTCTCCCATCTATATTAGGCTGTATAAGGATGTCTTTCATAGAAGTCGAAGGAACGTATGCGGTTACCCTTGAGTGCATGACATAGACTCTGAAAGCTTTGAGAGATTTCACTAAGGCATAGGCTTGTTTCTCCATGATTTCATACCTGATCTCTGCATGTCTTAATGCCCTGCTGAAGAAGGCAATGGGTTGCTCTCACCCTTCCTTATTTTTCTGCAACAAGACCGTCACTACTGTATCAAAAGAAGCAAAAGAGAAAATTAGGAACTCTTTGGAATAGTCAGGATTGATCAGCACAAGTGCCTCAGTCAATGCCCTTTTTATTTGGATAAAATATTTCATGGGTTCAACAGTCCATTTTACTTCATTTCCTTTCTTGAGCATGGCTGTGATATGTTTCACCAACTCAACAAAATTTGAGACGAATCTCCTCAAGAAATTGATCTTTCCCAAAAAGGCCTGAACTTCCTTCTTGGATCTAGGAAGTGACAAGGTTTGAATCACCTCTACCCTGCTAGGATCAATTCTCACTCCCTCTGCTGATACTATATGGCCTAATAACTTCCCCTCCTTCATAGAAAACAAATATTTCTTGGGGTTTAGAGATAGGCCAAACCTCCGGCACTTACGGAAAACTTTCCTCAAGTGGCAGCGATGCTCCTTGTCTGACCTAGAGAAGACCGTGATTTCATCTAGATAGATTACCAAAAATTGGTCCTTCTCCCCAATGAAGGCTATATCCATAGCTCGCTAGAACGTTTCTCCCGCATTCATCAATCCAAAAGGCATTTTGGCATACATGAATGTACCCCAAGGAGTGGTGAAGGTTTTTTTTTCTCTTTCCTCAGGCATGAATGATATCTGATTATAAACAGAAAAACCATCAATCATGGATATCCTAGAGGCACCCGTTACCCTTTTCAATATGTGTTCCATGTTGGGAAGGGGATAATTGTCTTTCCTTGAGCTCCTATTTAGGTTCTTGAAATCAACACAGAGTCTGATTTCTCCACTTTTCTTCCTTACTGGCACCAAATTGGCCACCCATTTGAAATATCTCAAGGGGACAATGATTTGGGCATATAACAATTTGTTCACTTCTTTCTCCATGACAGGTAGCAACATGGGATTTATCTGTCTCAGCTTCTGTCTGAATGGTTTAGCCTCTTCCTTTAGTGGGATATTGTGCTCAATGACAGATGTGTCATAAGTCTTGAGGTCTTCATATGTCCATGCAAACACATCAACAAACTCTTTTAGCAACTCAGTATATTCGTCCTTCTGTTCTCTGGTCAAAATGCTTGATAATTTGACAAACCTGGGCTCCTCCTGTGTGCCAATGTTGCATTTGGTTGTATCAACATCTTCATTTGAAACCTTATGCTTTAYGACTACATCATTCCCATCGAACAATCTTTCCAAGGGGACCAGTCCTCTCAGAATGTGATTGTTGGGCAGCTAAATAATCTGGTGATTAGCAATTTTATTTAAAAACACCTCAGGGTAAGGGTTACCTTCCGGGTCGGGATCCTGATCAATGTGCAATGCAGAAAATTSATCAACAGATTGGAGAAATTTTTCAATCTCCAGATCGTCTTCGAATACCTTCCAATGCTTGACATTGTCTGGTACAGAGGGCCTATATTGCATKTCAACATCATATTTGACCATCGACGGCAGAGGAACTTTGAGAAAACTAGCTAAGACAACTAAAGAATTGGCTGGAGTATTCTCCCCTCTCGGAACAAAAGAAATGTTAAAGGCCAAGAAGGAACTATCAATCAGGTCCCATACTTCATTTCTATAATTCTTGAGCTGGGGATTATTAGCACGATAAGCCTTTCTGACTTGCTGGATAATTAACTCAGCGTCTCCAAATATTGCTATTTCTTTAATCCCCATTTCCTTTGCGGCCCTCATACCCAGAACAAGAGCTTCATACTCCACCACATTGTTGGTGGTTTCGAATTCTAGCTTGTAGGGCAGGGCTATGGCCTCTTGACAATATGATATGAAAACTACCCCAACACCAACACCTTCACTAGAAGAAGCTCTGTCAAAAAACATCTTCCACGCGGAAGGGGTTGGAGGGGGAATCAAATAATCAAGACTGGGCTACTTTCTGACTTGGAAAGGGTCTTCGGGAGCATTAGTGAGTTGCAATAAACTAGACCCCAGGTCAGTGTCAAGTGCAAATATGGGGTGATTGGTGGGATTTGCTTCATCACTAACAATGTAGGCCAACTGAGATTCTCTATATAACTTCCTTTGTTCCCCTCCAAAGACTGGAATGGTGACATATGTGAGATCCATCTGCAATGTTCCCCCAAGATTTTTAATTCAAGATCTAGATAACAACATGCCAAATTTGGGGGGAACGTCATCTACCACAATATCCATGACCACACTCTTCATGGGTAGATGAAACAAAGAAACTGCCAGGTCTTTGATGACTCCTAGACACTGCACTCTTCTCAAATCAAAAGAGTACAAATCTTGTTAAGTTTTTGTCACCTCCAGTCCCAATTCTTCCATAACTATTTTGGGCATAAGGTTATGGGAAGCCCCTGAATCCATGAGGCAGTTATGCAACACTTTATCATGTATATTTAGGGATGTGTAGAAGGGAGGGGATGAATCATCTCTATCTTCTACCATGGGCCCTAGGAAAACTGATGGTTTTTCATCTTGGAGAGTTATTGAGTCATTGGAAGGCTAGGGGAGCTCACATTGTAGCATCTTAGAGAGGGACCTTTTGAAATCTTCATTTTTAACTAGTTCCGATAGGGGTATAGGGATTCTAATCTTCTGAATTTTATGCTCAAAATTGAAGGAAGGAATAGGATTAGGAGTTTCCCTTACCTCAATGACGGGTTCCTTGGCTGCTGGTGAAGCACTCTGAGTTTTATTTTCTTTAGTAGTGATTGTTGCAGCTTTAGTGATGCAGGAGCATCTCTCCATGTCAGCCAGCCAGCCAGCCAGCCACGTCGAGCGCGTGCATTCAAGATGAAGAGAGGCACAACCTCATTTGAAATTTGAATTGAATGTAATTTAATGTCTAGGCTAGTGAGCCATAGAAGCCATGCCTTTGTGCAGGCTGTAGATAAGATAGGCATTTAATGTGTGTAATGGCTGAGATCTAGATCCGATTATGGACTAGACAACCCATTCAATATAATTGAATAGGGTAGGTAGGTTTGGAGGGAAGCGCTCTAAGAGCCCCTCAGGTAAAAGAGATTTTCGGATCTCATTTTGGTAGGTTGTAATGGTTGGAAGAGAAGAGCCAAAGAGAGCTCAAAACACCTTGTAAAATATAGGCATTTTCCATTTAATATAATCAAAGCAGTTTTTCCTGCATGTCATTCTGTGTTATGTGAATGTCTGTGTGTGTTCTTTATCTATGTTGTAGATGTATGTTAGGAATTTGTAGGAGTGTGGTTGATTTCTAGAGTTGAAGGTCTTTGACGCTTCACACTAGGAGGGTGTGACAGAACACTGCGGGTTCTGAGAGTCGTCCACAAAGGATGTACTTCTGAACTCTGCGGAGTCAGGAAAAGATGTGTTGTGGCACAGAAGATGGAGTCAAAAAATCAGAGGAAGAATACTTCAAGGTTTTTGAATACCTTGGAGGTAAGGTTGTGTATGAGAGACACAGTTGCAAACAGAATTCTACTGTAAATTTTGTATAGCTCTACCAAGTGGGCATTGAGCACAGGCACAAGGTGCAGTTGGAAGAACTCTGTTGTGAGTTCAGACAGAAGATAGAATCTCTGAGGAGTTCTATGAAGCTCTGCCAGGTGGGCATTGAGCCAGTGCAAGGAGTGCACAGAGGAAGGAACTCTGCTGTGAGTTCAAAAGAAATAGAATCACTGGGGATTCTAAGAAGCTCTGCCAAGTGGGCATTGAGCAGGTGCAAAGGGTGCACAGAAGGAAACCAGAACTACTGAACATTCTGTGAGAGGAAACTCTGCAAGGAGGCATCGAGACAGTGTGCAGACATGCACAGAAGGGGAAGAGAACTCTTTTGAGTTCTTCCATTTGAAGGAAGAGTCCACTAAAGGATCTTCACTGGGTTGCTGAACACCCAGAAAGACTCAACAAGAGGCTGCTTTAGCAGGAGGCTAGGAAGGCACTATATTCTCCATCTGTGGGAGAAGAAAGACAAAATCCCTCAAGGGGTCTGAGTGGTTGCAGAAGCTCAGAAGAGATAGCACCAGCATGTGCATGGGAAGACTCTGTAGGAACACAGAAGTTGAAGAATCCTTCAAGGGTTTGAAGATAAAATATCAAGAGGGACAACATTTTTACGCGCACAGTCGAGAACTCACAGTCATGGAGTTCACGGAGATGAAGCAAAGGTTGAGGCCTTTGGGAGCTGGAAATTCTTCCAAGTCTTGGAAGAACACGTGGAATCTCAGGAGGGAGTAGCAGTAGCCGTCAGATCAGCTGGAGAAAAGAGATCTGGACTGTTGAAGATTCACATCCAGGAAGGTGTCAGAAGAAGCGCAGAGAAGAGGAGAGTGACAGCCATTGGATCTCACCCAGAAATCCTGTAAGTCATTGGATCGGGAGAAGGTGTGCATATTTTAAGCTCAGGAGGAGCGAAGCGAGGAAGAAAAGATCTGAGTCATTAGATCTAGTTCAGGATCGCCAAAAGCCGTCAGATCTGCAGAAGTTGCGAGGAAGTTAAGTCCTCGTGGACAGGAGGAGAAATCCCGACAAGGGGTGTCGGCACTCGGGAAATCGGGATTCTCGAGGTCGTGAGAGTCGAGACATCAAAAATCCCAAAACAGTGAAATAAATCACAGTCGTCCATCAATTGGGACACGTGGGAGAGATCAGGATCCCATCGGCATATCGGAGGTTGGGAAGGCAAGACTTCCGGAGAATTAGGAGTCGCGAGAGTGCGAGATTGGATCAGAGCCATCCATTAGCGGAGACACATGGCAGAGATCGAGCGATCGTCGGCATATTGGTTATCGGGAAATCGAAGTTCCCAAGGTTGAAGGAAACGAGACATCGAAAGTCTCAAAATCCCAGAGGAATCGGGACTGTCCATCTGGAAGGACGCGTGGCAGTGATCGGCGTCATCGGGAAAAGTGCCGACAAGGAATCCGTCCATCGATGTTTAGTTCATCGAGATATTGGTGATCCCGGTGATAAGTTATTTGTGCACTTTAGAATCACGAATCGCGATACCCTGATGAGTGGGGGCCATTTTTCATCACATCAGGGCTGAGGAAAGAGCCATAGTGGAAGCCAGCTGTCAGTGCAATGGAGCATCGGGATTTGGAGAGTCGGGAATCCTGTGGGCATATGAATTTAGGCATTTGAAAGCCCGTAACCCCGATGAGGATAAGGTTTTGGTCACGGAGTAATGGTCATGTGGGCCCGGGGCTGATCCAGGAGGGCTAGTTGAATTTAAAGCACGTTGGGAATCAGAGGATTGCGAATCCAGGGGATGATTGCACTTTGACATCGAAAACCATGAAACCCCGACAGAAGTATATGGCTGCGGTCATATACGAGAAGGTCACATGGATCAAAAGTCAAGGTAGAAGGGGCGCACATCGGTGAAAAGGAGCTCATCGGTGATTGGGGACTCGAGAGTACAGTGACTCTCGACAGCGGGAAGCATGAAACCTTGAACCCCGATATTAAGTCGGGAAAAAAGTCACGGTAAAGTGCAGAAGGCCGTGAAGGGAGTTAAATGACCTATGGATCGGGTTTTAGTAGAGGATTCCAGCAGGGGATCTAAAGAGCTGCTTCGGCTCAGAAGGGGATTTTGATCAATCCTAAGAGTAGAGAGCGTGACAGGGGTACGGTCGCGACTCTACTGCATCAAGTGGTATCAGAGCTTGAACCTTGCTTGTATATTTCAGGCAAGAGAGGCAGGAGGAAAGGAGCACCTCTGATACTACGTCAAGTGGTATCAGAGAGGGATTCTATTTGTATATTGCAGACAGAGGAAGAAAGAGGAAGACATAGCATTGGAGGACTCTGTAAGGACTTGTTTGTAGGTAGGCAACAGTCCATAGACAGTCAATAGGACTGTAGGATGATGAAGCTGGTAGAAATCTTAGTGCGGAGTGACAGCAGCAGGACTGCTAGGAGAGAAGACAGAGATAGCACCATGGCTACTGAAGGCCATAGGCATGCTGGGAAGAAAATCACTGGAAGAAATCATGCAAGGATGGATAAAGAGATCGCTGAAATAATGGCAAAAATAGATGAGCTCAAATTTAAGCTGTGGCAGGATAAGAAGATGGTTCAGGTATGTGAACTAGAGACTGGGAAAGGTCTCGATGATGAAGAGGATGAATTGGGATCGGTTGAGGATCTCAAGCACTGCCAGGAGGGTAGAGTAGAAATTCCAGATTTCTAGGAGGGAAACGGGTTGAGATCGCTGTGGGGTCTCACGGACTGTCAGGAGGACAGCCATGGAATTTCACATTTCCAGTTGGGCAATGATATGAGGTCACTGCGGGATCTCGAAGATTGCCAGAAAGGTAGTGGAAGCATCTTGGACTGCCAGGTGGGCAGAGATGAGCATTCGAGACTGTCTGAAGGTCTCATGGACTCAAAGGAGAGATCAATTCAGCAGGGGTTGCTGATGAAAATGGGATCGGTTGATCTCATAGTCTTCCAGGAGGGCAACAGAGACATCCCATATTTCCATGTGGGCAAGGATGAGCAGGTGAATTTGGATCAGCCCAAGGAGCTGACCGAGCATATGAGACTGTCTGAAGGTCTCATAAATCCAGTGATGGAAGTAGGTCAGCATGAGCAGCTAACAGAAGAGGAGGAAGATCAAAATGATATTCTGATGATTGGGGGGATTGGAGTATTCCTATCATGTGCCCAGGAGGAGGTAGAAATCGGTGTTGCAGATGGTGCAACAATAGAATAGTCTCAGCGGATGATGACTGTCAAGGAGGAATTGGAGAAGACTTTGGAAGCTTCCCAAGTAGAAGAAGAAGCAGACGAAGAGGAAAATGAGCATTCTGAGGAGTGTCTCAATGCTTTCAGCCAAAAAGCTGAAGGGGCTGTAGCATTGGAGATAACAAAAAAAGCAGAAGAAGAGGAGGACGAGCATTCTGAGGAATGGTTCATCATTTTCAGCCAATAAGCTGAAGAGACTGCAACTTGGGAGTTTGCAGCAAAAGAAGAAAAAGGGGCAGGCAACATTTGCTTTGCTGATCTGTGGGAAAAGATTGAAGCCCTGGAGGAAAGGGTGAAAGTGCAGGGAATGCACATCCAACAGGTGAAGTTGGAAATAGATGAAGGAGGCATGGGAGATCATGCTGATCTTCTCATGTGCCAAATTGTTTTGCAGCTGAGGATACTACAAAAGCAGGACCAACCACTAGAGTAGCTGGATGCAGTGATCAAGGAGATCAGGAGGCTGATGTTGAGGTCAGCAGAAACTGCTAGCGAGGAGAGGCCGAGAAGAAAGGAAGCAGTAGCAGCAGCAGGAAGATGGAGCAGATGGAAAGCTCCAAATACTTATTTGGGATCTAGGAGGATTTCCAACAGCTTAGAGGGGAAGCGCATGAGCAGGAGCTCATGATTTTGCAGTTGAGGAGTTTGATGCAGGAGCATCTCTCCACGTCAGCTAGCCATCCACGTCGAGCGCGTGCATTCAAGCTGAAGAGAGGCGCAACCTCATTTGAAATTTGAATTGAATGTAATTTAATGTCTAGGCTGGTGAGCCATAGAAGCCATGCCTTTGTACAGGCTGTAGATAAGATAGGCATTTAATGTGTGTAATGGCTGAGATCTAGATCCGATTCTGGACTAGACAACCCATTCAATATAATTGAATAGGGTAGGTAGGTTTGGATGGAAGTGCTCTAAGATCCCCTCAGGTAAAAGAGATTTTCAGATCTCATTTTGGTAGGTTGTAATGATTGGAAGAGAAGAGCCAGAGAGAGCTCAAAACACCTTGTAAAATACAGGCATTTTCCATTTAATATAATCAAAGCAGTTTTTCCTGCATGTCATTTTGTGTTATGTGAATGTCTGTGTGTGTTCTTTATCTATGTTGTAGATGTATGTTAGGCATTTGAAGGAGTGTGGTTGATTTCCAGAGTTGAAGGTCTTTGAGGCTTCACACCAGGAGGGTGTGACAGAACACCGCGGGTTCTGAGAGTCGTGCACAGTGGATGCACTTTTGAACTCTACGGAGTCAGGTAAAGACGTGTTGTGGCACCGAAAATGGGGTCAAAAACTCAGAGGAAGAAGACCTCAAGGTTGTTGAATACCTTGAAGGTAAGGCTGTGTATGAGAGACACAGTTGTAGAAAAAATTCTGTTGTAAATTTTGTAGAGCTCTGCCAAGTGGGCATTGAGCACAGGCACAAGGTGCAGTTGGAACAACTCTGTTGTGAGTTCAGACAGAAGACAGAATTTCTAAGGAGTTTCTTTGAAGATCTGCCAGGTGGGCATTGAGCCAGTGCAAGGAATGCACAGAGGAAGGAACTCTGCTATGATTTCAAAAGAAATAGAATCACTGGGGATTCTGAGAAGCTCTCCCAGGTGGGCATTGAGAAGGTGCAAAGGGCGCATAGAAGGAAACCAGAACTACTAAACATTCTGCGAGAGGAAACTCTGCCAGGAGAAATCGAGTGAGTGTGCAGATAGGCACAAAATGGGAAGAGAACTCTTTTGAGTTCTTCCATTTGAAGGAAGATTCCACTAAAGGATCTTCACTGGGTTGCTGAACACCCATAAAGACTCAGCAAGAGGCCAGGAAGGCACTATATTCTCCATCTGTGGGAGAAGAAAGAAAAAATCCCTCAAGGGGTCTGAGTGGTTGCAGAATCTCAGAAGAGATAGCACCAGCGTGTGAACGAGAAGACTCTGCAGGAACGCAGAAGTCGAAGAATCCTTCAAGGGTTGGAAGATAAAATCTCAGGAGGGATAGTGTTTTTATGCACACAGTCGAGAACTCACAGTCGTGGAGTTCACAGAGACGAAGAAAAGGTTGAGGCCTTTGGGAGCTGGAAATTATTCCAAGTCTCGGAAGAACACGTGGAATCTCAGGAGGGAGCAGCAATAGCCGTCAGATCAGCTGGAGAAAAGAGATTTGGACCATTGAAGATTCACGTCCAGGAAGGCATCAGAAGAAGTGCACAGAAGAGGAGAGCGACAGCCGTTGGATCTCACCCAGAAATCCCATAAGTCATTGGATCAGGAGAAGGTGCGCAGATTTTAAGCTCAGGAGGAGCGAAGCGAGGAAGAATAGATTTGAGCTGTTAGATCTGGTTCAGGATCGTCGACAACCATCGGATCTGCAAAATTTGCAAGGAAGTTAAGTCCTTGTGGACAGGAGGAGAAATCCCGACAAGGGGTGGAGCCATCGGGATATCGACACTTAGGAAATCAGGATTCTTGAGGTCGTGAGAGTCGGGACATCAGAAATCCCAAAACAGCGAAAGAAATCACAGCCATCTGTCAGTTGGGACACATGGGCAAGATCAGGAGCCCATCGACATATCATAGGTTGGGAAGGAAAGACTTTCGTAGCATTAGGAGTCGCGAGAGCGCAAGATTGGATCAAAGTCATCCATTAATGGAGACACGTGGCGGAGATCGAGCGATCATTGGCATATTGGTTATCATGAAATCGGAGTTCCCAAGGTCGAAGGAAACAGGACATCGAAAGTCTCGAAATCCCGGAGGAATTGGGACCATCCATCTGGAAGGATGCGTGGCAGTGATCGACGTCATCAGGAAAAGTGTCGACAAGGAAGCCATCCATCGGTGTTTATTTCATCGGGATATCGGTGATCCTGGTGACAAGTTATTTGTGCACTTTTTAATCGCAAATCGCGATACCCCGATGAGTGGGGGCCAGTTGTCATCACATCAGGGCTGAGGAAAGAGCCATAGTGGAAGCCAGTTGTCAGTGCAATGGAGCGTCAGGATTTGGAGAGTAGGGAATATCGTAGGCATATGCATTTAGGCATTTTAAACCCCGTAACCCCGACGGAGATAAGGTTGTGGCCACGGAGTAATGGTCACGTGGGCCCGGGGATGAGCCAGGAGGGCTAGCTGAAGTTAAATCCCATCGGGAATCGGAGGATCGTGAATCCAGGGGACGATTTCACTTTGACATTGAAAACCCCTAAACTCTGACAAAAGTATATGGTTGCGGTCATATACGGGAAGGTCACATGGACCAAAATTCAAGGTAGAAGGGGTGAGCATCGGTGAAAATGAGCTCATCGGTGATCGGGGATTCGATAGTATAGTGACTCTCGACAGTGGGAAGCACGAAACCCTGAACCCCGATATTGAGTCGGGAAAAAAGTCACGGTAAAGTGCAGAAGGACGTGAAGGGAGTTAAAGGACCTGTGCATCGGGTTTTAGTAGAGAATTTCAGTAGGGGATCTAAAGAGCTGCTTCAGCTTAGAAGGGGATTTTTATCGATCCTAAGAGAAGAGAGCATGACGGAGGTACGGTCGTGACTCTACTGCATCATTTAGTAGACCTTTCTATTATGAGGGGCTAATCTTGGCTGTCAAAGTCTCCCTCTTTGTTTCTTGACCTGAGGTTGTATCTATTAGAGGCGTGACCGACCCTTTCTCCCTTACCTAACTCATGGATTTGAACGTTCATCAGGGATTTCTCATATGCAGACTGAGTCAAATGAGGAAAAGGAGGAGCTTCTTCAACACAATGAATTTTGTGGTTGAACTCGTCTATCTCCTCCCCTCCCTCATGAGTAACCAGGTTATTTTGGAGAGGGGTTTGAATCCTTTGATCTTCTCTGTCATTTTCCCTTTGTTCCCTTGGGAAGGCCCGTGGTCCATTGTTATCAGGTCTCCTAAAAGCTCTACCATCTACATTCTGGGGATTTTTGTACTTGGGCTTCCCTTCTAACTCCCACCTATCCATTCTAGCAGAAAGTGACTTTAGTATTCTAGTTGTCTCATCTGTCTAAAGGGGCAGGGGAGAGGAGCTGGATGAGGAAGCTTTAGGCCTCTGCCTGGATATGTTTCTACCAGCAGTGTTCCTGAGTCGGTCAACAGCTAATATATTAGATTCTACCTCCATGGCTACATCTTGCATATGGGCCAGAGTAGTGGCTCTTCTTTCCCTTAGCAGGAGGAAAAAATCAGGATCAAAAGTGCTGGCATAAGTGATCTTTGCAGAGGATTCTGAGGGTTTGATCTCAACAGGGATTTTATTGTACATTTTATTGAATCTCTTGGAGAAGTCGGAGACAGACTCTCCTTCTTTTCTCTTCAAAGACCCAAACTCAGTCATGTAATACATGAAGCCTTTTTTATCTCCCCACTGTCTCAAAAAGGCATTATCTAAAGCTTCGATCCCATCAATAGATCCAAGAGGCAGGGATTTGAACCATTTTCTAGCCTCACCTTGAAGGCTATGGACAAAAATCCTCATCCATACATCTGCATGCATGATGACATTATCATCTGTGAAACGATAAAAGGCTTCTAGGTGTTCTTCTGCAGTTATGTCCCCCTCACCTGTAAACTTGGGTAGTTGCTTGAGGTAATCATCTGTTGGGAGGGCATTGAGAGGATGCGGTAGCACGAGGGGAGCATACCTAGCGGCTATAATGGTCTCCATTCTGGTCATAGGGGGATTTTCTCCTACCATAGGGATATTAGGTGGAGGAGAACTCGGAGGAGAAGGAGTTCGTGAAGGGGCTACTGGGAATGAGTCCCGAAGTGGAGTGGGAAACAAGAGGGGATTTAAAGAGAAGGCTAGCGAGCTCAAGTTAGCAGGTGCTCCTCTTTGCACAAGAGTAGTAATGGTAACAAGAGGTGGAGAAGTAAAGATAGGAGTGGGGAAATTTTCTTCAGTCCTGGGCCTACGCCAAGGTACAACCTTAGAGGAGATAGGAGAGACAAGGATTTCTCCTTCTAGTCCTAGACCAAGAGGGGAAAACTCAGTAGGAACACTCCCAAAATTCAGGAAACGGGAAACCCCTGAAGGAGGTCTAATAAGAAACTGAGGAGGAGAGAATGGAGTTCCTATAGAAGGAGATGTCAGATTACCTGGTTCGACGGCGAGAGCTTCTTCTTCAGAGGCCTTTCCTTTTTTGAGAACCACCTCTGGATCGGTTTTAGGTGTAGCTAGAGGCAGCTGTGGATGAGACCGCGTGTGTCTGCCTCTAAAATCCACAATTAATAGAGTAGGTTCTCCCTAGTGGAGTCGTCACAATGGAGTCACCAGGTGCACAATAGCAATCTTCAAAGGCTCTGATACCCGATGCATCTTTGGAATCAGAGGTTCAATGTCGTTCAATCCCAGGGAAAATTTTCAACTTCGTCCCTAGCAACGGCACCAGAAATGTTGGCGATGGAAGTCACTCCTGGATTTCTTGCAGGAGCAGAGCCCGACGCCCATCAGTTTATGTCATGGTTTATGTATGGAAGAGGTGATCGAATGGAAGTAAACTCGGATGATATTGTTTTGACTCTGAAACTAGGCCCGACATGCATGGGTAGGTGAGGTCTTGGACATACTTTAGACAGTGAGTTGTAGTAAGGGTGAGTAGGGGGGAAGACTTATATCAGAGAGATGCAAAGGTCTGTTTTCAACATTAGGTTTCTAGCAGACTGTAGGAGAATGCATTTAAACATGAGATCATCTTACATTCAAACGCAGAAAACTAGGGATACAATAGTGTCACAATAAAACCTTTATCATAACGCAACTGCAATAATTCATGTGAATCACTCAATCATGAACTCCCTCAGTATGAGATGAAAACTAGATGAAACAGGGAAACTGTTTTTCATAAAACAAGAAATCTTACATACAGATGCATAACTAGAAAACTAGAGCATATGTTAAAATATTACAATCGGGAGCCTCGCTCTACCATCGATACTTACAAAATACAAAAACTGAGCCTATATACTCAGGAAAATTCGCCTAACAGAGGCGTGCCCAGTCGCCCAGGGCTCAGTGTCTTTTTCAGTCAAATTCGTACTAAAATCCTTCTTCACGCGCCATCTTAACTACGCATGGCTCCTGTAAGGAGGGTAGCTGAGCCATTATGTGCCGAGCTAGCGTGTGCAAACTTCTCTGTCTCTTCGAATACTTCGGCATGGCTTCTCTGGAAAAAATGGTACACATGACCCCTTCGAGCAGACCGCTTGCCAGACCCTTCATATATCACACTTAATGAATGAAGAGAGGTTTCAACCACCCGTTCATGCCTTCATTTACTCCAAGTGAGACACGATATTGAGATCGGATCCGATGGCACCTGGGGGTCGTGATGATCTTCTCTGTAACTGAACTCGGTGCCTTTGGCCCCTTTTGCACAACTCTCTTTGTCTCCCAAGTGACCATGGGCTATGACCCTATGCTTACTCCCAAAGGCATTTTCGGCGTTCGTGGATATGAAGGGGATGATCCATGCTTCTTGAAATCACGATGAGCGAAACGATGAGACGGCTTAATCTGGCGCCACGCGTCCTTCAAATCTGATGGTCCTAAATTCACCTGATGCTGCTACGGGCCCCAGGTCCTAGACGCTCTCGTCACTTCGCGCATCGGGGATATGAAGGAGCTACTTCTTGCGCTTCGAAATCATGATGGGCTAGAAGGCGGGGAGCCTAATCATGCACCAGCTGTCCCCTTTAGATGGACGACTGAGACTACTCCTCGATATTGTGGGCCCGCCTTTGGGCACTTTCGACGCTTCGGAGTTCGTGGATAGGAATGAGCAAGTCTTCCTGCTGTGAAATCGCAATGGGCGAGAGGCCGGGAGGACCCAATCGTGCACCATGTGTTCATCCATGATGAACGTCTGAGATCACTCTTGGTGCTTTGGGGCTTATCTCATCGAATGATAAACATTAGCACCCATCCTTTAGGTCTACTCATTTTTTACGAGGCGCCAAAACCATGAGCCTAATTCTGGGCACTTTCGGCATTTTGGGATTCAAGGTTTTGAGAGGTAAAATGATGAGGAGCGCTTACCCCTCGAACTCTTGAATGCCAACATGACATGGATGTATGTCACGCGTCCTTCAGATGAATGACCCAGATAACATTTTTTATTAGAAAGGGGGCTACTCCCATTCATAGGCTCACTTGATGTGACCTGGTGTTGGGACCATGGGCTTGGCTCCAAAGGTGCTTTCGACATTTTCTTGATCATCAATTTCAGCTAAAAAGAATGGGAGGCTCCTTGTCTCCCGAGACATCGATCCCTGAAATGCCCACTGACTACCACCTGTCTCAACTGGATCGGATGACCCAGATTTTCCTTGAACTATTTGCGCTATGCTTTGTGCTAAATCCCGGACAAATCGACAGCCCCGAGATCCCAATGATCGTCGATTCTCTTTGTAGTTGAATCTCGGTGGCTGACAACCAACACTTCACCCGCTCGCTTGACTTATGATCGGAAAATAGATTCTCTCGCTTTGCGCTGGGGCGCTTCTCGTGTAACCTGTAGACCTGGATATATTTGAGCCCCAAGACAAATAATGTCGCTAAGAGGATCATTTGTGAGTTTTCTTAGATCTGGTATGTTAATAGAGGCTAAATATGGCATTTGTAGTGGGGGTAGAGGATTAGTTCCATCCATGGTGTGAGTGTTTTGTGAACCTGACCCCTGAGGGGGGCTAGGTGGGTTGGTACTTCCCCCTTGAGAGGAAGTTTCCCCCTTGCTTCTGTGTAAAGGAGACCGAGTAGACAGAGGAACTTGGGAAGTGGACCCAAGTAATGTGGAACCAAGCAAAGATGATCCTAAGACAGTGGCACTCATTGGAGTGTGTGAAGGTGGTGTCAATTAGTTGGAAAGACTAGGAACTCCCCCTAGAATAGGAGGGAGGTTTAGAAAGCATCTGGAACGACGGGGGTTTTGTGGGTACCCTATGATGTTTGACTAGTTGAGTGGATGTGTGCAAATTGTGGTGAGAGTAATAAATAAACAAGAGCCTTTTTTGCGAATTTTTAACTTTGCACGATATATATCTAAATAAAAAATGTAATAAGAAGTGCATCATACATAAAGTGTTTTGAAAAAGAAGCATATATGTGGATAAGTGGGTTTTTTCTACGTGGGGAATCAAAGAAAACAAATGCTCATGTCCTCAAATACGTAATGTCCTTCCTTTCAAATAGCACTGGACCTTCCAATAGTACTCAACAGTGGGGTCTGAAGTCACCAGAAGAGAAACTAGTGAAGGATGAAATAATCAGTTATAATGAGGGGTAAAGGGGGCATATCTTGAAAGAGCTGGCGATATTTCCCAATAGCCACACAAAATCCGATCAAGGTGCAATTGCAGCCCATAATTGACACCTGAGTAGATGTCCTAAAATTTGGTCACTAGGTACCTCGGTCAAAGTGTGACATTTAGATTTTCATCCTAAGAAATGGGTCATGGGATGGATCCCATCCAAGAGGTGAGTGCCTCAAGGGGGGATGCACAGAACAATCGGACCTCGGCCTTCAACCCTTCATGAGTATCTCCCTGACTTATGGTGTTATGAACACTTGACTTGGAGGATTTTCAGTTCCCTATTTGACAACTTCTATTGTTTTGACAATGTGAGAACCAGATAACAAGGAGTTATTTGGATGCCTCTCCTCGAAATCCTACCTAGACTAAAAAAATTATTTTGGCACCTCCTGTGGAGGAAAACTTAGTGATTTTTTAGAAATTTTTTAGATGTGGTTGTTTTGAGAGATTGGGGTTGTGAACCAACCTCGTTGAAATTAAATGGGAGTGGATAGTTTCGTCAAGAAAAGGGTGGGGTGTTTCGGAATCCCTTTGGAGGAAACTTACTTTGACCTCCATGTTTCCAGAGGAAAACTATGTGAGTGATAAGTGACTTTTGTGTGTGAATGAGTGAAAGTGTGCCAACGTTTTAATGAATTAGGTGTCACCTTGCTGCATGTGGACTTCGATTGGTCCTTACAAGTGTTGATTACCTAATTAACTAAATGCCTTTGGTACAACCTTGCGTAATTCAAAAGTACCTAGGAAACTAGCATGTGGACATGTGGGTCCTTTACTATTCCTTTAACTCCCTATTGTGATTTAATCTAAGAAAAGATTTGAAACTATCCTAGATTGTGATCACTTGGGCATGTATGGGCCCGTTACAAAACCTTTAAACTTCCCTAGTGATTTAATCTAAGAAAGTAAATTTCAACACTATCCTATCTTTGTAGCATGTGGGCATGTATGGGCCCGTTAAAATCTTAAGATGTGTTTGAAAAATAAACTAAGAGTCTCGAGGGGGGCTGTTGTCCTCTCCTAAAGGTTTTAGTATTTTTAAGGGAGATGAAATTGTCCTACAATCTTTTTCTAATTCTCAAGGTCGCTTGGAAGCGCGAGAGAAGATCATACTAAGCGATTGTTATCCAACTTTTGGTCCCAATGCAAGTTTTATGTGATTACAAATGATTCCAACTTATACTTTTAGTCAAAGCAAGCCATCCATGTGGAAAAATGAAAGCAAAAGAGGAAATAATGATTTTAAACCTCCTAAGTGCCTATGTGTTTTGACTAATCCCTTTATATGAAGAGGGAACTAAGTGTGGTGTAGATTACAATATGCATGAAATCACTTTTAGGAAGGCTAGGGGCCTTCCCCAAATCACAAAAAACCTTACAATGTGTATTTTTTTGCACAGGTACATAGGTCTCAGTGTAGACAGAGGTGCACTGAGCGCCTGTGCGCAGAACGAAATAGGATTTTGGGTTTAGGTGCACAGAACAACACTGTGATTTTGGCGCACGTGCGCACGATGCGTGACTGTGGGCCAATAAACTCACACACAACTGACACACGGATGTAAAGAAAATTCTGGATGGAATTCTCTCAATTCAACTTTGAATTGGGTGTTTTGCAGGTCGGCTTAGGCCGGTTAAGGTACCTACAGGTTAAATAAACCAAAAGAAGAGCTATAAAAACCCAAATGGGGTAGGAAATTGATACCTTTCCCCAGTGGATTCACCAATATGTTGCGCCTCTTTTGTCACCTAAATGAGAAAAATAGAGGTGCTTACAAGCTTAGTTGGGTTAGCTAAGCAAGACAACTGTAAAGGAAAGGGTTAGAGAAAGAAATATAAAAGAACAAACTAAGATTTAAACTAAGAAATAAAAGAACAACTAAACTATTGAGCATAAGGACATAAGAAAAAAAAACCAATAAGACTCATGTCACCAATGGTGAGGATTATATTAGTGAAAGAAAACACCAAGAAGAAAGAGGACTATGGGTCCCTTCTTCCTCCAAGGGAGGGCTCTTGAACCCCCACAACTAAGCTATTTTTACAACTTTGAATGAAATGGTGAAAGAATCCCAAGCTAATCCACTCAAGGGGTGAGATGGATTGCCCAATGTAATGGTGCTAGTATACTCTTGATGAGAATAGAGGATTCCTCAAGAGAATAGCAGCAGCATAACTTTTCTAATGAATTCCTTGAAAATGAAGTGCACCCATGGCCTTGTTTTATAGCACCTCTTTGAGGTATTGTGCAACCATCTTGTAGTGTGAAAAGAGGCTATTTAGGACATTTTTAGGTCTTTGACCAACCACCCAGTCAGATTCAGTCGAGATTTGGGTGTCAAATCAACTTGGAAGCTAAACCAGAAGTGGGTGGGAGGCCGACCAATATCATAAATGCACCGTTCTCATATGTGCATGGCTTTTAGAAACCACAGTCGCGCATCATGCGCATGTGCGCTTTTAGTGTGTTTCTGGATCGCGCATGTGCGTGCATGCCTTATGTAGTCATAGCGCACCTTAATTTTATCACTGGTTGTATAGTTTTGGACCTTTTGAAAATGATTTTGTGGTAATTTTGGTCCACTGGTGAGCTCATAACTGTTTGACGATGTTGGATTCTTATAACCATTTGCAGACGAAATTTCAGTGATAACAATGATAGAAAAACAATATTCTTTCGTCATGAGAACAAATACCACCTTACTAAAGGGAGTGGAATATATTGTTATAGCTCACAACATGAGGGTAAATACAATACTTGTTAGTGTAGGGCAAATGAAAATACTCATAACCACTAATAAGAGATATGTACTCACGGTCATCAAAGAGAAAGATGTCGAGACATCCCACGTTTTCCAAGGATGTGATCTGTCTCATAAAAAATAATTAATTGATATTTTTTCTAAGTATGATGATATTTTTCAAGAATCAGATGGATTACCTCCTAAGAGGTAAATCCAACATGAGATACATCTTCAACAGGATTTTCCTCTTCCTAATGTGGGCATGTACAGGATGTTAGTTGTGGAGATGAAATATATCAAGAAGAAGGTACATGGATTATTGGATCAAGGGGTCATCATGCCAATTTCATCTCCTTGTGGTTCTCCAATTGTGATGGTTCCAAAGAAAGATGGCACATGGTGAATGTGTGTCGATTAATGGGAATTAAATAAAATCACGGTGAAAAATTGATACCCTCTTCCTCACATAGATGATTTACTTGATCAATTGAAGAATGTTGTTTATTTCACTAAGTTGGATTTGTGCAATGGATATCATCAAATTTGGGTTTCAAAACATGATGAATGGAAGACTTCCTTTAAAACCAAACAAGGATTGTTTGAGTGGTTAGTTATGTCATTTGGGATTTGCAATGCTCCAACAACTTTCATGCGTGTGATGAATGATGTATTCATGCATTTCCTGGATGACTTTCTGATTGTATATTTAGAAGACATTTTTGTTTTTAGTTGTTAAGGGATTAATCGGTAAGTGCAGACACAAATAGATCTCCCTAGATCCCACTGGAAACTAGAAAAAAATAGAACAAAATGCACACTTCGCCTTAAACTTCATTATCATATGAACTAGTTTAATGAGGTACAAGTGACATACCTTTTACACGAGGCTTGATCCTCGCTAGTGTCATCCTTGTAGTTCTTTCCTTGAGTTTGCAGAATAGTAATCCTGTCCAATAATCATAAACCAACAAAGAGGGGAAACAATGATATATGTATTCTAATGAAACATATGTATATGATCAAGGAATTATACAATAGAAGACAAGATGCTTATATAGGGAAGAAATGCATTGTTGTATTAAGTGAATAGAAAGTGGAGAATACAACCCATGCCTTGATGTTGCAAGGTCCCCTTTTGATGGATCTTTTCTCCAACACACACACCTCTACTTCAATGCCTTGAATGAAGAAGATCCACAATCTGACTTGAAGAACTAAATCAAAGCTCTCAAGAATAATCTGAAGTAGAACTCTCCATACAATTCTTAGCCTATTCAACCTTAGCCTTTTCCATGAGAGATCCCTCTTTATATAGTGTGAAAGAGATATGGATGAGGAGATTAGGATGATCCCACCAAATCAAAGAAGCGAGTAAGATCCAAACTGATCAGAGGCCACCTCATCTTCTAGAAGATTCCCTTCTAGAACATTTGTGAAATTTGACTTTTCCCAAGCTTTAAGAATCATCGCACCCAATGCACAAGGAGCATGTGACAACGTAAAATCCCAAGTATAGTGCAGAGTGAGACGATCAGGCATTGTTGCACCCCATGTATATAGCAGGGTGTGACAACCTTCCTTCATATGGTTTTTGACAGAGGAAAACAAATCACTTTTCTCATGGAGAAAGTCTCTTTTAATATTTTAGGGAACATGAACACATCTTGTCATGCAATCACTGAGGTGACCAAAATAATGTGTAACATAATTCCCCCCAAAGTATGAAGATGGAACTCGTACCAACTGAAATACTTTGTAGAATGTGTGTGTCGAAAACAAGGAGCACATCGATCAGGAATCTGCAAACAAACAAGCATATGCATAATATCATACCATTTATGAGGTAGGCATTCCCATACTCAGACTACAAGTGACTCTAATCATAAGTGTCAAGTGAGTCATGGCCACCAAACATACACTGTGGATCAATGTCATCACAATTTGGCATAGCCACCAAAAATACACTATGGATCTATGCTCTTAAAAGAATTCAAATTCAGACATAGCCACGAGACATACAAAGTGGAGCTATGTGTCAATTCAAATTCATGAATACTCCGTCGTAACCTGGGCCAAAATGATAAGATCCAGGGTCTTCATTTCCATCGTTTCTAAGTAAAAATATAGCCATGCGATTACAGGTGTCAAAGTGAAACATGGTAGAAACCAATTGATTACTGGTCATTAATGAAAATCGTTAACAAGTGAGAGGGAAATCACCATTGATGTCAATGACTCCCAAGGTACCCTAGTACAATCCAATGAATGTGAATAAATGAGTTGAAGTCGAACATGTGATGAAATCTTCCAATCAGGGGCAATGATGCGAACTCATTGTTGAAAGTGAAGAAACCTACCATTTGAGGCGTACATGCTCTAAGGTACTAAATGATTTCTAAGTTTTTTTCCTAGATAATTAGTTGAAGTCGACAGGAAAATACTCATTACATCAGGGCCTTGATGTATCCCCCATCAATGAAATGAAATATGTAACAGATTTGAAGTAGTTAAGACTATGAAGTGATTCGGAACTGACACCGGGAAGGCCGACATGGTAGGAATTTTATAACTGCAGATGGCTGACTCAATAGAAGACTCATTTAGGTTGGACTTCTATTGAACATATGAACGACACGACAATGGTCTTGGAAACATTGACTCAAGGAGGACCCAACATATGAACTTGTGGATGGTCAAACGAGAGACAAATGGATTTCCAAACCCAGATACAAAGATGAAGGGGGGTTTCATGTTCAAGAGCGACTATTATTGTCAGTAACACAAATACAAAGACATTTCTTTCCCAATTTCCCCCCACCATTTCTGGTGAGTACCTCTTTATTTTTATGCAAGATTGAGGAGGATAACATATGCTTGTTGATGTAAGCTCATCCTTCGGATGAGTCCCTCATAGTATGTTTAACGAACCTTAAGAAGGAGTGGTTCGATCCCATATGGGCCTTTCAGTGTTTGTTTAATGAGTCCAAATAAATAAAACTCAGGGGTTTTTCAATTTAGAGAGTTTGAAAAATACTTAAAGAGAACTCTATTAGGTCGTTTTTCATAAATTAATATAACGCGACCGAAAATGTGATAACCTACCGCTCATAAGATGTTTTCTTTAAATACTTTTACGAGCGTGAAAAGAACAAGGTTGCTTGACCATATTTTCATGTTTAGGGAGTGTGAAAAGAACAAGGTCGCTCGGCCATATTTTCATGTTTAGGGAGCGTGAAAATACCTTAAATGATACTCCATAAGTTTGATTTTTTGTGTCACCATTACGAGTTCAAAAAAATGAAAAAATACTACTCGATTATGTTCTCATGGTTCTACGAGCATGAGAAAGAATTAAGACTCTACTCGGAGTTTTTCCTGAAAAACCCTAAAAGAATTTGTACATGCGACAAATATATAAAAACAAACCAAAAAGATGACCCTTGTTCCAACGTCTAACCTCTAGACTTTTTCAATCTGCAAAAAATTAATCACTTGTAAAGTTGTTAGGACTTTAGGGTTTGGATAAAGCATAAAAAATAATATAATATGCAGATGAAAAGTGATACAAGTCAATAAAATAGGTAACAAACCACATTTTACCATTTCATTTGTAACTTTGCCCAAATATTTCTCCAAATCCCTTTTTCACCTTGATTTTCAACTGTTGATTGCAGAGTGCATGGCGGATCATTTCATGAATCGTCTCCACAAAATAGGTAATCTCCATCTCCTTCATCTTTGTATGGTTTTAAAATTGATTTTCATTAGTTAAATTCATGTTTTGGGTTGATTTTTTAGGGGTTACCCATGCGTTCAGGTCATCGTAGGTGACCTATATTGGGAACCACGACGATCTAGGATCATTGGAGGTGTCCCTATAGGTAGGGTGTGATGACGTCTCACTGTGAAAATGAACAATCCTGCGATGATCATAACCCAAAATTTAAAAAGATGAACCCAACAAGGGAAAACCCCCACGAAATAAAATTATGTTTCTAATCCCATCTTATGATTCCTTAGAAATATTTCCATGGTTAAGATGTTGGAGTGGCGTGAATGAGAGCATGAAGAAGAAGATCACTTCATCGGGAATGACCCGAGAATAGTTATGGCCTTTCGACAATGTGGGTTACTGAAATTGTTCAAGATTCATGGCATGATAGCCCAACTGAGACTACTATAATACTTGGTTCACATGTGGGATGTGAACAATCAGGAATTTCATGTGGGCACCCACACACTCACCATAGATATCGAGGATATCTATTTCCTGACAGGACTATCTCATCATGGTTCACGGGTGACACTTATAGGTAGAAGGGGAGGAGGTGAACCTATGAACTACTACGTTAGTCATCATTGTGTGCCAAGTACTGAGAAACACAGTGGTAAGGTCTCTATCAGGGATGTTTAAGATTTTCCTTTGTGGACTATCCTCTATACTATTATTCGCATGGCAGGGAGCACAAGTCCCCACGTGGCTTTACAAATTCATTTTCAGTATGCATTGGAATGTATGGAGCCCAGAGTCTTCAACTAGTGCGAAGGGGTCCTAAAAAGCATGAAGAAACAACTTACCAAGTGAAGAAGTGGTGGGTTAAAAAACTTTGGATATGGATCTATTTTGGTATCCTTCTTGCTGGTTAGGGTCCCTGTCTTACGCTTGAAAATGGATTGGGGTATACCTTCTCCACAGGATCCAGGGATGAATAGGTGGGTATATCTCATGAAAATACATGGAGGTGGTCACATCGTCAGATATGATGATGTCTTCTTCCAATGGATGAGGACTCAACTTCTCATGGTTGAATATTATGCGCATGCCAAAGTGGATTTCCGTGGAGATTCGGACCTAGCTCTCCCTGAAGGTTCCCAATGGGGGTGTAACAATCCCCTCGACCAACCTGAGGTCGGGGTACACCACTCCCGAGAAACCACTCATGCTCTGACGCCAGTCGGTAACATACCTAGCCATCAGGTCGGGCCATGCTACTCTAGGGAACACTTTCATTCCCATACTGCAGAACATACAGTAGCATACCCAGTAGTCAACTAAGCAATTCCACCTAAATTTACTCTTTACACTACATGAAAATAAAACATATACATACAACATGCTCGCGGAAGATTTACATCTAAACATAAACAAACAATTACTTTCTATAACATATGACTTTTATATTAAAATAATAGTAATTACCGATATGCATCAATTATAGAAAATTACCCATAAGCACACAAGAAATCATAGTCACATATATGATAAAATCGTAACATAGGCATGTAAATAAAAAAACAACATATAAATATATCATACAATTGGTACTTATCTTATAAATACTGTCACCAACTACTTACAGACCATCCACGAACCTCCCATCCATAGACTACATTGTTCATCACTCTCAACAATGAATCACCCCCAAGATGGGACTGAACTCCACCCAGGGTAAAGGGATTCCTATCTAGGCTTAAGCCTCATGGACAACAGGAAAGAATCCATCTCAGGTGCTCACTCAACTAACAACCTACAACCTCTCATTCCCCACATGCTTGTTCCACCCAAAGAAGTGTGCCCCTTCTCTTCTCAATAGTCCCTCAGCTACCCCACTTCCCTTCCAGGGCTTCAACAACAGGCCAGATCGTAAGTCTTAGAGCATTGTAGCTACAATTTAGCACCTACAAAAATCAATCCCCAACAATTCTCTCACTCAGAGAATTTCTCACGAGCCTGACAACCCACTTCTTCAATCCCTCCCAAGCTAACCAGGTACACCAACCAAAAAGGGTGGGGAAACAGGCTTCGTAAAGGTGAAATGGTTGTCTCAAGGATAACAGAATGTATGAGTGAAATGGTCATGGAGTCATTTACTGGATAAATGAGGATGTTTCATAATTACTGTGAACTCTTTTTGAAAAGTGATGGTCAGCATGATGGTCCCCCTTCCCCCGTTCGTAAGGTATCTGTGAGAAAAATCCCCCCTTGAGATAAGTTTCCCCATGATATGAATGCATGTCCCCAACTTGACACTTGTCATATCGAAAGTTACTTTTGTCCACTTGTCCCCAACTTTAGAACTTAGGATAAACTAATTATCCATACTTTATGTTTTAGGAAATATTAATATAATATTCCCTTGACTTTTGGCCCTCCCTTTCCCTAACTAGTGAAGTTTAGTCCCCCATCTCTTTTATCATGGTCAGTCTACGTGCAATGATGTATTTTATATTAATCACAAGTCATGTACAAAGTAGGCGCATTGGCCCTTGACATCTAGGCGTTTCGGCCTAATACCAAAACATAAGCATTTAAGCTTATAATACTGGCTCACCAGCCTATAATGCATATCATATACATAAAGGTTTGCTGACCTTAGTATTGCGCACACTTTAGTTACTGTGTGCAGTATCTATTGTCATCAAGGTTGCGCACACCTTAGTTATTGTGTGCGGTATCCATTGTCCTCAAGGTTGCGTGCCCTTTAGTTACTGCGCATGGTATCTTACGAAGTGCATATCACACCATTTTATTGCATAGTTCATGCACGCACTATGCCACATGATGTGCATTATAAAATGAGGTCAAAACAACTCACCAGCTTAAGTATATTTATATTACATTTACAATTGGGTTCGGTCGAGGGATATTACAGGGGGGACATAGGTAAGAAGGAAATTTTGTTTATATAATGTTTTTTGATATGTTTAATGATATAAAATGTTTTTTGTGTTGTTTATCCGATGAATTAATCAAATGCTCATCGATTATGCAGATGTGGGACCCTATCGTTCGCTAGGATCATCCCCTATCCAGAGGCGAGGGGAGAGAGGTGTCATAGCAGGAGTAGTTGTTGTCGATTTCAAGGTCATAGAACAAAACCTAGAGGTACTCACCATGAATGTCCCTAATGCCACAATAGATGATATTCCTGGGCATTACCAATGCCACACAGTGGGCACATATGCTTCCATCGGTTGACTGCTCTGTAGAGTAGTATGGGAAATCACGTGTTATAGTGAGCAACTTCGTTGATGCTTTGTTGTATATGAAGCCACGAGCTTCACATTTTTTATATTTTGGTCTTCAGACAAAAACACTTTTTTGTAAACTTTTATTGTTATATAAATATGAGGCTTCTACTGGCTTACTTGTTGTATGTACAAAGTGTGATTGGATTTTATAAATGTCTCAAATGTATGTATAACACATAATTAGCCAATGCATATGTTAATGTATTTAGACATCTAGGAATGTGTTGATATTCAATGTAATCAAAATGATGTTCCAAGAGGCGAAATCGTAAATATACCCTTAACAAAGTAGGACTCTATATGGAATAAAAATTACTCAACTGCAGGACTACCAATTGTGAATCAAGTCATACAATAAGATGACAGATTCCAAGTAAAACAATGTCAGTTAACAACTCGATAACTGAACTGTATTCTGCTATATTTTTAGTCACACGACCAAGGCAAACACCATGTAAATTGATCAATTCATCTGTAGGTGCATATATTTCCCAAGCAACAAATGCTAAGTTTTGAGTACTGCGACTAGCGCTATAAACGAAGCCAATATAGGGTAGTGAAGACTCCGACATCTGGAAACCAAGCATGATGCGAGGTAAGCATCTGAAGGGAGAAACCAAAAATGAAAAATCACACAAGAGTATGATACACTAAAAATACACAACACTCATGCAAAAAATGATTTAAGCATAATACTTCTTCAAGTAAAGCCCATTTCTAGGCTCACTCAAAAGAATTCCATCATAATCTACCAGCTCATAAGCCCCTTTCTCCAACACTTGTTTCACAATGTAAGGACCTCGCCACATGGGCTCGAATTTACCGACCCCTAGCAAATCACGATCTTGCTCGTAAAGAAGAACTATATCACCTTCAGAAAAAAACACGTGGCTTGACATGCTTGTCATATTGGGATTTAACAAATTTTTTCTAAGTTTCAATAACTAAGGTGACATCACGACGGGTTTCATCTAATTGCATCAAATACAAAAGATATTCCTCTTCAGCTAAGGTGTTAGGGAGAAGTTTGACAACTAGTTTCAAATATGGTATTTCACATTCAATCGACAAAATTGATTCGATACCATATACTAATTGGAAAGGTGTGAATCCAATGATAGACTTAACGGATGTCTGATAGGCCCATAATGATGAGAACAATATCGTGTGCCAATTTGACTTCTGAATTCCTACCATCTGTCGAAGCATAGTAGTAAGAACTTTGTTAACTGCTTCAACCTAGCCATTGGCCTGTGAATAATAAGAGGTTGAGTTTTCATGGCGAAGACCCAACTTCTCAGTAAATTTAGATATCATGAAATTGTGAAAATGACTACCATGATCAGTAACGATGGCTTGAGAGACACAAAATCTAGTAATGATATGATTGAATATGAACAATGCTGCATTTTTCTCAGTATTATCAAATGTAGGCATCACCTCGACCCATTTAGTAAAATAATCCACAGCTACAATAATGTATCCATGCCCCCCATTTGAGTGAGGGTTACATGCCATGAAGTCAATATCCCATTTAGCGAATGGACCAACAAAAAATACAGGGTGAAGAGGAGCAGGGTGAGATCAGATCTTATTGTTGTAGGTTTGACAAGTGTGGCATTTATGGATGATAATAATGCAATACTTAAACAATGAAGGCCAGAAATAACCAGCTCGTAAGATATTTTGGGTAGTGGCATACCCAGAAATATGACCGCCAAATGATCCAGAGTGACAATCATTCAAATGTTTCTTAGCTTCATCATAGGTGAGACATCGTCAGAATATGGAATCAGTACCAAGACGATAAAGGGTATCACCAAGGATAATGTATTGACGGGCTTGATACCGTATACGACGACGATATGTACTAGAAAGATCAGGCCAATTTTTTTTGGTCTGGAGATAGATGATAATATCTCTGTACCATACGTCATCAGAACTGATCAGAAAGAGGGATTAGTCAGGTAAGTAATCCTCTGCCACAGTTTTTGTCTTAGTAGAGGTAAGGTCACATATCAATTCAGAAAAAACCAAATACTTCTTTGACTTGGAGCATTCAAATTCCAAATCAAACTCCTGGAGAATAACTATCCATTTAGAGTACTTTCCCCCCAACAATTGTTGAGTGAGGATATGTTGCATGGGTTGCAATCGGAAATGACTGTGGTTCTGCGTAATAAGATGTAGTGACAAAAACATTGAACAACTGGCAAGGCCAGTTTCTCCACATGTAAATATTTGGTTTCAGTGGTCATGAGACTCCAACTCAAATAGTATATAACATGTTCATCGTGTGAATCATCCTCTTGGACTAAAAATATGGCAATGGTAGAGTCTGAAGCAACTAAGTACATGAAATAATCTTGGCTATAGTCAGGTGGAAACAATAGTGGTGTACAGGTTAAGGCGAGTTTCAAAGATTCAAAGGATTTTTTTTTCAGTATCGTCCCATACAAAATTATAACCTTTCTTGAGAAGCCGAGTAGATCCTTTTGTTAATTCAACATAGTTTGGAATGAATCGACGTAAAAAGTTTTCCTTCCCTTGCAAACTTTGGATTTGGCGTAGCATGGAAGGAGGAGGTAAATTGAGAATGGATTCAACCTTCAAGGGGTCTACCCTAATCCCATGTATAGACACAATAAAACCAAGAAGTCGTCTGGATTCCACACAAAAACACATTTGTGCGGATTCAAACGTATGAGATAATAAAGACAATGTAGGAAAATGGTCTGTAAATGTGTCGGGTGATCTTGAAGACACATGGAATGCACTGGTATATCATCTAGATAGGGTTGTATAATGTGCTTAATGTCATGAAAAGCATAAGACATAACACGTTGAAAATTTGCACCAACATTTTTTAGACCAAAAGGTAGTTTCCGACAGGCGAAGGTTCCCCAAGGGAAAATAAAAGAAGTCTTGTGTTGATCCACTGGTAAAATATTGATTTGATTATAATCGGAGAAACCATCCATTAAGGAGAAGATTTCAATCCCGACACAATCATCAACAATATGGTCAACGAAAGGGGTTGGATAATTGTCTTTGGGACAAGATATTTTTATATCCCTATTATCTACACAAATGCGGATCATTCCTTGTTTCTTATTTACTAGAACAAGATTCGATACCCAATCGGTCAAATCCACAAGATAGACAAAGCCAGCTTTAAGAAGTTTCTCAACTTCAAGCTTGATCACAATATCTTTACGTGGATGTACAGGGCGAAGTCTCTGTCGAACAGGTCTAGCATCCAGGTAAGTCTTAATCTCATGCAAAACAATAGCAGGATCAATACGAGGCATTTCTTCATAACTCCAGGTGAAAACGTCATGAAATTCTTGAAAAAGGGATTTATAAGTGTGAACCTCATCAGTAGAACATGAGGCATCGATATGAACATTTTCCATGATCTCGGGTTTAATCAATATGTCAAGAGGAATTATAGATGGAATATTACTCAAGTTCCATTCATACAAAACATCGTGTGTTGACTTAAGAACAAAAGAAATAACAACAATGATCGACATAATTGAAATCCATTGGTAACTCTCTATGGTCTCACATTTGAGGAAGATAATAAAATGATGATGCCCATGATCCCATGGATTATCTTCCATAGACATGAGCATCATGATCATCTCATCGGTAGGAAATATCACATGAAATAGATCAGGAGATGTATCACAGAGAGAAGGAGGAGAAGGGGTTGTTGATTGAATATCTTGATAAGATGATTCTACCAGACTTAAAGGAATTTGGTCACCATAAAGAAGACAATCACCAGAGCTAGGTACTATCCATGGGTCATAAGACTCAGGGGTTTCATGAACTGAGGTTGATATCATGTTAATCGAAGCAAGAAAAGGAGGAGGAATATCGGGTGGTGGAATAGGAAATGTACCCATCAAGGTTGAATCTTTTAAAAGACCCACACCGACATTCTCATAACCAGGAGGTGTTTTCAAGATAAAAGGTACGTTGCTAGTATGTGAATTAGAATTAAAGAAAGCCAGTTGGTCGACAGTAACGACCTTTCCTTGGTGCGGGAAACATAACACATGGAAAAAGGTAAACACAACTGCGTGCATGAAATCAATCTAGCTACGACCAAGTAGAAGGTTATAATAAAGAGGTGCATCAAAGACCTCAACCTTGACATTGACCGCCTTACCTTCTAACATAATAGACAATGAAGGAAGAACACCGTAAGGTTTAAAACCCATACCATTGAAGGCCTTAAGAGTATTGTGTGACTCAGTAAGGGCAAGAGAGCCAATATATTTCCAATAAGTAACATACATAACGCAAGTCGAGTCTCCTTCATCAATAATGGTTTGGCATATATTATTATTTTCCACAACAACTTGGATCTGAAATGCTAATTGAGGAAGCCTTGGAATATGATCTTCCAAGTCAAATATTATCAAATTGGTATCAATAGTATCAATTCCACCAATATCCTTTAACAATGCCTTCCGTTGAGTAGGAAAATTTTGAAGGACTTCGAGAGCCGACATCGCAGAGGGTTCTTGCGCAAGGTCTTCTACAATACTATAATTTTGGGCAGCACGTGCATGAGGATTAAATGAAGACTTTAGAACAATTCCCTTAGGAGGAGGAAAAATAATTGTATCGAGACCTGGTCATTCGAGATGAAGAGGACCGTTTGGAGGTGAAGTTGGGGGAGGAGGTTGAAGCAATGAAGGTGGTAAATCATCAACTTTCTCTTTCGAAGAAGAGTAATCTTTGTCTCGAGTTGTGACTGCAACTTCATTCTTCTTGGAGTCACCAATACACATAAGTACATAAGACGTGGTAGAAGGATAAGGTTGGTCATGAATGACCAATTGGGCCTGCTACTAAGAAGGAAAAGGTTGTGACAAAATGACAGGTGTAGGAGGTTTCACAGTCCCTTGCAAGAACTTAGTAGCCTCATCACGTCATGGAAAATATTTCATGTAATGATCATCACCATAGATAAGGCAAGGATAATGAGGTTTATGCTTATCTTTGTCATCAACAGACTATGTTTTGGGTTTCTCAGATTGTTGATTATTATTTTTGTCCTTCTTATTCTTACCCTTTCCTTTCTTTTTAGTTTGATTTTTACTGGCAGGTGTAGATTGAAACAAATTAACTTTAGAAGTTTTACCAGAGGAAGGAGTAGGAGTAGGATTAATTTGTACATTAGAAGCAATAGACTTGGGATTGGTATGACCAACTTGTGTAGACTGAGTCTCAGCATGAAAGGTGCCAATCACGCCATCATAAACATGAGAAGCTACTGGATGTGTTGGGGTAGGATTCATGGATGGACGAGGAGCATCAAGGATAAAGTCATAGAGTGTGCCCATTTGTGAATAAACAAGATCCATATATTGAGCACGACTAATCGTCTTCTCTTTAGTGATGACACCACCCATGGAAACATCATGGTCTATAGGTCCAATGAGTGATTTGGTAAACCACTCAACCAATAGTTGATCAGGAAGGGGAACTTTGATAAAGCATCTTCTCCTCCTCCACTCATGGATATGATCAGAAATATGAGTGGAAGAGGATTGTTTAAAATAACTCAAAATTTCAGTTCATGTCTTATAATGAATAGGAAATTGGTAATGCGTTAAGAAATCCATGGCTAGGGTATTAAAGTCATTAAATAATTCTTGTGGCAACTCAATATACCATTTGGCTACCGAACCTGTAAGAGTTTGTTGGAAGAGTTGTAATCTAATAGAGTCATCCATCAATGAGTTGGACGAACACCAAATATGGAATTTCATGACATGATTATTCGGGTCTTCTCCTGATCAACCGTCAAAATTAGGAATGTTAGACGGTAATTTAGTTGGTATGACGGGCCAATAAGGATAATGAAAAATAGGATCATTCAAAATCCTAGATAAATCTGGTAGATCCAAAGTAGAAAGAAAAGGAAACTATATGTTCACTTGAGGAAACTGGTAGTTTTGGGGAGGGAGTCTCGTAGGTATACCATTAGGACCATAAGCAATCTATAGATAATTGTACAGTCCTTAAAGATTCCGTTATGGAGGTTTTTGATTCAAATAGCCAATAGGGTTTGGTTGATTAGGTATGTTCCCTTGGAAAGGAACATTAGACTAAATATTTTGACCCTAGGTAGGATTCATAGAACCTGGATACAGTTGATCGAAATTAGGAGGTACAAAAAAATTAACTTGAGGATGTTTCCCCCCAGACGGTTGTTGATTCCCTTGGAAAGGAAGATTCCAAGTTTGAGATTGTAAAACAGGTATACTTTGTCCATAAACTAGGTTATGGCCTCCAACATGAGGTTGTCCTCCAACTTGAGGTTGCCCCCCAAATTAAAGTTGTCCCCCAACTTGAGGTTGACCTCCAACAAGAATCTAAAAATCAAAAGCGACATAATGACTAGTGCATCCAACTGGATTGGAGCCACTAGGGCCAGGATGACCAGATCCTCCAGACAAAGGTGGAGGAGGAATGTAATCCCCCCAGAGAGAACGTAGGTAGGTGTAGGAAAAAAATGACTAGCAACATTATACCTAGGAAGAACAAAAAGTCTCGACCCTCTAGATGGATTTTGGGTAGGAATAGCAATGGAAGTATTCAAAGCGTTATACCCAAGGGGAAGTGACAGACTTGGTCTAAGTGGAAATGGTGTTCCAATAGGATATTGAGTGATAACTACATTTCCAGTAGAAATGGTCGTGGGTTGTGGGACCATGGTAGAGTGGAAAATCTAGAGAGTAAGAATTGAGTGAGAATCAACCAACAATTGGTCTGAAACTGTGACGACATTACTGGTTGTGCCAGTAAAATGATCTAAAGGTACCGTATAGGTAACATATGTCTCAGGCATTTGTGATTCCATGGGTTGATTAGGAATTCTAAATGACTCACTTTGAAAGGGTGGATCGTCCACACCAAACTCTATGTGAGGTCCAATAGGTATTTGAGTATGATATTCAATAACAATTTATCCCAATGAATTTAGCTAGAGAAGAAGTGGATCTTCTATAAGATTCAATAACGGGTTTACGGGAAGTCTGAATGCCTCCAAAGAATCTGAAATAATTCTAAATACCTCTAAAGAGTTTGAACTTTCAACCTCAGAGGTTACTTCATTATTGACTACTCCCAAAGGAGATCCCTTTGGTGAGTTAGGAAGCAAAGGGAGGTAACCTTCTAGATCTTCCGGAGGTATTCCTTTCATCCTACGTGAATGGCAAGGGTCAATTTTGGCCACACTAAATAAAGAACGAAACAAATCTATGGCCAACTAGAGAAACAAACAACACTCACTAATAAAATCTAGAAATCAAACCAAACAAACAAACCTTCTTATTTCAAAGTCACTAGTTGGTGATGAAATCTAATGTCATGAAGTCAAGAGAAGAAGGGGTTGGGATAAAGCAGGTAGAAAAGTTACGTTGATGGCCTACTTAATGAACTTACACCTTGGTGCAATCTCCCACACATAATCATGGGTATACCCTCCAAGGAGCCTGAGTGAGTTTGGCCAACGTCAATTCTAGGTACCATGAAGACTTGCACCTCCACAGTCACCTTGTGTAAAGACCCTAAAGAGATAGGATACTAAGGTTAAAAATTATGATAGTGATGCCTTTAGAAACAATCGACAGTCCGATCCACACACAAAGGCATGATATCTAGCCCGAAATCAACTCGAGAATATCCCACACATAATCGTGGGTATACCCTCAAGTGACCCTGAATAATACGCACAATCTCTACACTAAGACCGACAAAGTAGGGTGAGTAACTCTGCCAGTCCTAATGCGATCTCATGATTGACCCTTGTGTTATAAGTTCTTCCCAGGACAAGATGCAACAAGTGGATTTGAACTCTCCCTATCAAAATATACTAATGTGTGTTTTGATGCTTTCAAGAGTGTGCCTTACAACCTATTCCAAAGTGCTATCCTAGCTAATGTTGGTGAAGATAATTTCTAGAAAATAAAAGTTGCTAATAAATTTTAAAATTACGTTGTATTTTAAAGGTTGTTGTTTACTCAAAAGGGAAATGGAAATGAAATTGATGACATATGTGACCTTGACCCAATAAAATGAAAGAAGAGATGAATATGCAATATTTCAATTTGATGAACTCTAATTACAATAGGGAGAAGGTATCTCTTTTTGAAAACCAAAAGCTATGAAACTCAATTTCTCAATTTTTTCATTGAACACAATTCTAAATAATAAAAGACTACAAAATTTTCCAATTTTCTCTTTTAACAAAATATTTCAAATGTAAGAATTTTCTTGTGAATAATTACTAAAAAGAAGAAATGACTTCAACTCTTTCTTTCTCAAATCAAATCAGAGATGTAATGAAGAAAAGAAAGCACAATCCAATAAAATTAACACAATCTCAACACAATTCCCAAATCAAACTTATAACGTAGACAAAAATGAAAATGATAGGAAATCCTTTTGTCGAATGCAAACAAAAATGTCTCTCAATCAATAAACAATATGGAAATTAAAAACAATCCAAAACCTCAATCAAATCAAAGAACAAGCACTCAAGACCAAGATCCAAACATTATACCTTTGTGACAAAAAATCAAAAGCAAAACTTGCAAAATTACAAAGAAAAACTTTCAATTTCTGAAAACCAATGAAATGCAAGATTTAAACTCATAAATCAATCAAAAACTGGCATTAGAAGTTCATCCCAGGAAATTGAGGAAAAACTGGGTGGAAAAAATAAAACTTGACTATCTCCCACAATTCCTATAGGAATCGTCGTGAGTTGCAGTGGAACACAGTGCGACGATCTAGGGTCGTCACAGGCTGCCAGTAGGGTACATTGCAACGTTTTCGCAATGGTCTACACCTATATGGTGTGACATCAGAGGATCGTTGTGGTATGTCTATATAGAATAATGTGACGATCTTTGAAACTAAGGAAAAAATGAGAGAAAGACAAAAAATCTAACTGAACCTTCAGACCCATGGAGTCCAGATGGATCACCCATAGACTCAGAGAACAAATTTAACCAAAAGAAGGTAGGCTAAAAGTAAATAAGAGGCAAAAAACCAAAATAAAGTCATATCCCTAGTATGGTCACCAATTTTTTTATCGTATTAATCGGTAAGTGTGGACACAAACAGATCTCCCTAGATCCCACTGGAAACTAGAACAAAATAGAATAGAATGCACACTTCACCCTAAACTTCATTATCATATGAACTAGTTTAATGAGGTACAAGTGACATACCTTTTAAACGACACCTGATCCTCACTAATGTCGTCCTTGTAGTTCTTTCCTTGAGTTTTCATAATAGTAAAAATGCCAAAGAATCACAAACCAACAAAGAGGGGAAACAAAGATATATGTATTCTAATGAAGCCTATGTATATGATCAAGGAATTATACAATAGAAGACAAGATGCTTATATAGGGAATAAATGAATTGTTGTATTAAGTGAATAGTAAGTGGAGAATACAACCCATTCCTTGATGTTGCAAGGTCCCCTTTCAATGGCTCTTTTCTCCAACAAACACACCTTTGCTCCAATGCCTTGAAAAAGAAGATCCACAATCTGACTTGAAGAACTAAAACAAATCTCTCAAGCATAATCTTAAGTAGAACTCTCCATACAATTATTATCCTATTCAACCTTAGACTTTTCCATGAGATATCCCTACTTATATAGTGTGAAAGAGAGATGGATGAGGAGATTAGGATGATCCTACCAAATCAGAGAAGTGAGTAAGATCCAAACTGATTGGAGGCCACCTCATCTTCTAGAAAATTCCCTTCTAGAACATTCATGAAATTTGACTTTTCACAATATTTAAGCATCGTCACACCCTATGCACAAGAAGCATGTGACGACGTTGTAGTCCAGGTATAGTGCAGAGTGTGACAATCAGGCATCATCTCACCCCATGTATATAGAAGGGTGTGATGACCTTCCTTCATATGGTTTTTGACAGAGGAAATCAAATCACTTTTCTCATGGAAAAAGTCTCTTTTATTATTTTTAGGGAACATGAACACATCTTGTCAGGTGATCACTGAAGTGAAAAAAATAATGTGTAACATTAGCGGGACTTGGGATGAACATGTAAGACATGTAAAACAAGTATTGGATGCTTTTCAAAGGGAAAAGATGTATGTGAAAATGACTAAATGTGAATTTGGAAAGACTACACTTGTATACTTAGGTCATATTGTGGGAGGAGGACAATTGAAGATTGATCCTTCCAAAATTGAAGTTATTATAAATTGGCCTGAGCCAAAAAGTGTGACCGAAGTCTGAAGCTTCTTGGATGCATTCCAGTATTGGAGGAGATTCATTCCCAACTTCTCCTTTATAGTAGCTCCTTTGCATGCCTTAACCAATGTGAAGAACACTTTTCAGTGGGAAGGAAAGCAACGAAAATATTTCAACATTTTGAAGGAGAAGATCAACACTGCACCAATATTAGCATTGTCGAATCTTCAACAATCATTCGATATTGAGACAGATGCCAACAGATACTCCATGGGTGCAATATTGATGCAATATCATAAGCCTATTTGTTACCACTTTGAAACTTTTAACCAAGTTGTTGTTAACTATCCTACATATGATAAAGAGTTGTACGCATTAGTTCAAAGTGTAAATAAATGGAAGCACTACTTGTTAGGGAAGGAAACCATTATACATATAGATCACAAACCCTTATAGTATATTCAAGTACAGACTAAACTGCAACAATATCAATGCTACAGATGGATGGGTTTTCTACAACAATTTCATTTGGAAATCATTTACAAGAAGGGTACAAGTAACAAGGTATTCAATATGATTTCTAGACCTATTATTTCTTCTTCTATTATTTTGAAGAATACTTCTTTATCTCATGATAGATATGTAGAGAAATATTCCATCGATGAAGATTTTAAAGAAGTATATGAGAAGATAAACCATGGTGCATAGGTAGAGAACTATTTTCTGCAGGGAAAATTACTCTATTATCTTGGGAAGCTATGTATTCCTACAAGTGAACGAGTCCATGTAATATGAGAAGCTCATACTTTTCTTGTATCGGGGCATTTTGGGGTAGGAAAAACTATGGCTCAGTAGTAGAGGTTTTGTTATTGGCCTCAGATGAAAGAAATTGTAACTAAATATGTAAAGGGGTGTGTGATGTGTTCTACTTGTAAGCCCACTAATAGAAAATTGGGGCTATACTCACCACTTCTTGTTCCATCCCATCCAGGGGAAATTATTTCCATTTATTTTGTAGGGGATTTACCAATGACCAAATGGGGTCATGATTATTTGTATGTTGTAGTGGATAGGTTCAACAATATGTGTATATTGATGCCATGTAAAAAGCACATCACTACTGAGAAGACTACTAATCTCTTTTTTCAGCATGTTTGGGTTCACTCTGGGTTACCCACGTCCATTGTCTTAGATCAAGATACTTGATTCCTTGGGCATTTTTTGGACTAGCTTGTGGAGAATGATGGACACCAAATTGAAGAGGAGCACTAATTTTCATCCACAGACTGACGGACAGACATAGGTGGTAAACAAAACAATGGTACTTTTTCTTCGAGGCTACTGCAACAAGTATCCTAAGTTATGGGATGAACAAATACCCTATATACAACATGATTATAACCAAGATTTACATTCATCTACTTAGAGTTCACCTTTTGAGACATGTTTTCGGTACCTACCAAAGGTTCCTTTGGACTTGATGTATGGGAGATATGCTGATGTGAATGATGAATGGACAGAGGATAGAGCCCGCAAGTTCATCCAGAGGATTCAACAGATACACCAGGAAGACAAGAAATAGTTGAAGAAGAGTCAAGCACAATATAAAGCTTGACATAACAAGCATAGGGTTCATCATCAGTTCTAGGTTGGAGAATGGGTATGACTTCACATCAACAAGGAACGATTGAAGGGTGAAGGTAAGAAACTCAAGCCCATCCTATATGGACCCTTCACTATTTTGGAGAAAAGTGGCACTAATGATTTTTGTTTATATCTTCCACCGTATATGTCGATTTTCTCCGTTGTGAATGTAGAGAAATTGAAAATTTTTTAGCCTCCCATGATCATGGATCAAGATGAGGAAGTTTCAATACCATCAGTTGATGAGTTTGCACCTGAATACTTAGATGAGTTACAGGAATATATCATCCTGGACAGAAGGATGAGGACTTCATGTAGGGGTAATGTTGATTATCTTCGAGTAGGCTTAAAGGGCACACGTCCATGTAAGGAAAAGTGGATTGAGAAGGATAAGGTGAGGGGACTCTTCCCTCACTTACCAATTGATTAATGAAAGCTTTTGGTGGTCCAAAAATCTCTCAGTGGGAAGGCGTGATCCAAAATGGATCCAGAGGAGGCTAAGAACAACTCAGAACACACAGAAGCAACTTAGAACTCTCAGAATGGATTCAACAGACACCAAAAGGGAAAAAATTCAAAGTTCCAAAAACTTAGTGAAAATGGAATGATATCTAAGAGAACGTCGCAAGATTTCTAACAACGCAAACAACTCGTCAAACAGAGTTACGGATCAAAAGTTATAAGCGGTCAAAGTTTAGTTAAACTTGGTCAAAAGTCAAAAAGTCAAAGTGACACGTGGCACATTTGTACATAGGAGTTGGCATGGGATGAAATGGCAAGGATGGAATACACATGGGCAAGTTAGGTGATGATACGTGTCAATTTCATGGGAAAATCAAATTGTGACAAGTGGTCATTTTGTGGACAAGTTATATGGTGCCACGTGGCCCAGTCATGGGCTACCACATGGCACTCCTCCAATGGTTGGCATGACCAAAATTTTATGACTCCACAAGAGTAGTACTCATGACCTCTCATTTTCCCAAAGGCCCCACAAATCCCCACTACCACTACACCACACTATGTTGCTTGTTAGCAATATGTTTCAAATATTATTTAAGTGTAAGTTTGAACTAAGGCATGAAAGGAAAGGGGATATGCCTTCGACCCAGCCCCTAATTACATGTAATGGTCCATATGATCCTATCCATCCACCATGTAATAAACACCCACCAAAAATAGCACATTTCACCAACTATCCACCAAATATATCATGTGCTAAACCATCTACCAATTTAGTGTGCATGCCAACATTGTTGCAAACACATACTCAAAGGGGAGTCCACAAGATTAGATCCTGGGACCTCCACCTAATCACTCCCTAAACTTAGCCACTCTAACCAACACCCAACCATCACACTTAATTCTAACTACCTAGGAAAATATTATAAAAAGGGGCTTAGACAAAGTTCAGAGGGGATGAGACCGAGCACACGAGAGTAGAGAACTGAACATGCCTGTAAGGACTCGTAAGGACTTGTATGGCATGGTACATATTCTTTCACATAGTACAATATTTTCATCATTTATTGCAGGATCAGTGGCATGCAAACCAAGGCAAGGGTGCCTCTTTGGCCAAAGAGTGTCCGACTCAGATCGAGGCATGGAGACAATCATTTTTAGGTAAAACGATGCCACAAATGCAGTGACAGTGTTAGTTTTCTGATCTGATCAAAGATTATGTGACTTAACTCCAGAATGAGGTATACTTATGTATTTTGTCCAATTATTTTGTGGAGTTAATAAAAAGACCTACCCATTTGAGAGTAGGACCCAGAGACGTAGTCCACAAGGGACAAACTCCATTATCAAGTTCTTTGTGTTCATATTGCATGATTATGTCTCTTTCCTTTTGATATTTTCCTTCTTTATGGTGTACTTTATTTTATGCTCATTTAATACAGTTCTTTAACAAGTCCCCTAACGAAAAGATCCTGGATCCGTTGATCATCCAGTCATTGGTACTTCTCCATTGGCTCTACTACTTTCACCTTTAACTTTCCAGTTTTCCACACTTTGTCCTATAACCTTCCATTTACTTTACTCATGATCTATTGTATAGTCAAATTCCTCTTGATGTTCACTGGCCTTTTTACATAAATGCACCTCTTCCTAGGCATTTCTTTCATCATTTTTTTCAATTTCTTAATTTTAACATCCAATCAAGTTTTCAATTGAAAATCATTGTCCTCCTTCTTTTGCACAAAAAATTCAAAATTCTTACCCTGCTCCTCTTCCTCAACATACATTATTCCATAGATGCTTAATAAATTTAGATGCATTCTTCCTTCTTGTTGTCTCACAACAAAAAAATTGTTGTACGATTTAGATTTCTCCACTCTAACTTCATACTTCATCTCTGCAAATCTATATTACATGAGATTCTCTCCACATGGATGAAAATTTATGTTACTTTTGTCCACTATTTGCTGCATCTTCTCCTTACCTTTTCCCCTAATGTGTGGTACTTGGATATGCTCCTTCTCTTCAGCTAAGTATGCAAACTTCCTATAGTTTTGCTCTTCATTTCCAATAAATAATTTGTGTTCTATTTCTTTAATCATAGCTTCATATTCACCAATACTTTCTTATGTACCTGCAAACACAATATAAATTTGATAACTGAAATATTTTTTTTTCCCTACTAAGGTTTGAGACACTTCTTTTTTATCCGGTACTTGTGAACACTCCTTATCACTAACTTCAATCTCACTTCCACATTCAAGTTCTTTTAGCAAATACTTCAGCGATTCAATTTCTCTTTGACACCTTTCAAGCACTACATCAGAATGTTGTTCATTGTCTTTTCCATTTATTGATCCTTTTATAACAGCCTTTATTTGTTGTCCTCCCTCATTCTTTTCACTAAATCTAGTAGCCAAAACTTCCTTGTTCATTGATATGCCAGAATTATCTTTAATATGAGACAAATTTGTCCCATTTCCTTCTTTAACACACTCTTCAGGATGACACCATCCTTTTGCAATAGTCCTCAATGACTCTCCTTTATATTTATTTTGGGCACTCATAAAATCCAACTTTTCCTCGTTCTCATCAATAACAAGTTCTCTAACATGAGACCCAACTATTCTGTTTTCTCCAACAAGGTACTGGTCTTGTTCTGTCCCCATGCTTACACAAATCATGTCTTCTTTATTCTTCATTGTAGTATTCAGTAATTGCATTTCTTCCTTTATCAAAAGATTTTTGGAATGTCTTTCCCCAATATTTTGAAGAGACATTCTTGCACTCTCTTTCATTTTTATGACAACTTTGGATGGCTATCCGTTTCCATTAAAACTTGCAAAATATCCAACAATACACAAATTGTCAGTTTTCAAAACACAAGGTTTTACAAATTCATATGGTGCCTCTATCAGCACATCTTGATGTTGACCTGAACATTCCATCATATTCTCGTCATAATCCTCATCTTCACCAAGTATTGATCCTTTCTCAGGCTCACATATGTGACCTCTCATCTCATACTCAGTTTCCCTACGTTCTTTCCTCAACCAAGCACACAACCTGTGCTTCACCTTCACTTGCAACATGTGCCACTTCACCTTCTTTCATGGAATCCATCCACACCTTTGGTATTCCTCACCTTCCTGTAGCATTTCCATCAATACACTAAGTTGTAATTTTGTTATCACTCTGTAATTTTCCCAAGGACGTGGAGGCATTCACAGAGGAAACATCAAAACCACTTTGAGTCTTGGATATAGCCCTCCAAGACTTAGAGAGGGGTCTCTCTGTTTGATATAGATTTGTTTGAATATATATTAGGCTAGCTATGCAGAACAAAATATGTTTTTGAGTTGGGTAGGTGCAGAGAAGAGGAACCATGGGCAATGGAGTCACAATCTGAGATTTGATAAAAAAAAAATCCTACAGACAACCTTACAGGGAAAGGTAGGAAAATCACTATATTATTCATAAGCTTGAGGTATGACAGAGGAGGAAAATGTTAAGAATTCAAATTAAAGACATAGTAGTAAAGAATTATGCGTTTAACTTTCAGTGGAAAATGTTGACATTGCTTTAAACTGGGATCATGGTGTTTTTACACAAATCCCGATATTAATTCTCTTTAAAACAATAGAGAATAGAAACATATATGAAAACAAAGGAAAACAAAATCACAGTGAGAAAAACTTCACTAATGGATTTGACACAAGAATCTTGTAACCGCTGCGACTTTATTATTTAATTGATGAAAAATACAAGAAGCTCTATGAGCTCTGATACAAATCAAATCATAGTACCTGACCCCTCTCACTACACATTTGATTCATTACAATATATAAAAAAATATTCTCCCCATGCTCATGAGGTCGAATTTAACCACCTCGGCCAAAAATAGAAGTAAAATTGTTGAAAATCTTGAATTGTCCTCCATAAAAATGAGCCAAAGTTTTGCAAAAAAGGGTCTGCACAGACATCTATTTCTCTTCAATGCTGACACCTAGGAAACAAATGAAGGATTTTATTGTATATGGGCATGTTATGGACAAAAACCTCTTTTGGTTTTTCCAAATTTACCTCCATATCACCGAAATAGCTCCTGCAAAATCAGGACTGTAACAAAAAAATGAAAAACTGAAAAAATGGGGCTCGAAGATGGCTTTGATTCTCCCTGGTCATGGCACCTGTGAAAAAAATGAGAGAGAATATTGTTCTTCATCCCGTTACAAAGAAAAAACTCTCTCGGTTTTTTAAAATTTCGTTTTCGTTTGCTCGGAATCGGCTTCAGAAGATGATATGCTAAACAGGAAAAAAATGTGCAGTTTTTTAAAAAAATGGGAAAAAGAGGTTTTTGGGGAAAGGTGGTATTTCAGACCCCCTTGAGGTGGTAAGTGGTTTTATGGGGGGGTCCACTGGCATGTGGATCTTCCACGTGTCCATGGGTGGTTTTTAGGAAACAACTTATATGACCCCCATGAGCTGATGGGACGTGAGGGGGGGGGGGGGNGGGGTCTGATATGCATGGGAAGTGGGTGGGAAACTTTAGGATAGTATTTTTAATTTTTAGTTTAGTATTTTTTATTTTTGTTTTTACTTTTTACTTTTTAATGTTTTATATGCTTTACATATTTGTTTTAATTTTTATGTTATATTTTGTTTTAATTATTTGTTTTATGTTTGTTTTAATATTATTTGTTTTTAATTGTTTTTATTTAATTTTAATGTTTTATAATTTGTTTTATTTGTATTGTTTTAATTTATATGCATTTTTTATTTAATGTTTGTTTATTATTCTGATTAACTAACCTAAGTACTAACTAACTTAATTATTAATTAGTCTAACCTATTCTAACTATACTAATCTTATTTCTAACATTATTAACCAATTGATTTTTCTTTTAAGGTGGTTTATTGCAAATGTAGGGATGAAGATGGAAAAGGGGGGTAGAAGTGAAGGATGAGGGAATGAAGGGCGTAAAAAGGTGGCAAAGGATTGGGTAGGGTGATGAAGTATCAGGGGAAACATATGAAGGGGAAAATGAAAACAATCGAGTCCAACCGAGCTAGATGTCTTCATCACGGGAGCAACGCGAAATCAACAGTCGAAGAATCAAGTTACCTATGATTATAGGTCCCCAACATAGGCTCCACCTGGGGATGGCAGCTCTTTCAGGAGGTGTCAAGAACCAATGAACTCTGAACATGCAGACTGATGCTTTATTCATTAGGCCATGGGGTCACTGAAGCTACAATCTTTGAACTTGGCTCAGATTTGAATGAATAGTGAACTAGATGTTATCGAATGAAAACTTTGTTGGAGATCATACAATACTGAAAAGATGCTCAAATGACTGAGCTTATTAAAAAATGCTACCTACCCTACACTACTGACAATTTCATCGTTCTAAATGATACAATAATGCGAGTGCATCTAGTCAAGCAACTAGTCTAACAAGTCTGCTCTTTCAATGTTTTCAAACAATATAAAAAATAGAACTTGCATAGGCATCATGATATTCATCACAAGGGGCTTGATAATCATGACACATAACGGAAAAACTGGAAATGCATTGTGTCTATGTGATGAACAATTTATCCATATAAATAGCCACTGGATCAAGATAAACTTGAGATATTACTAGATATTGAAATTTAACCAACTCAACTTCATGATTTGATGTTGTAGTTATGTCATTTGCATCCTCATGCACTTCCAGACATGGCTGCAACTTTTCTGATGGGTTCTGAAATGATGTTTCTGCTGAACACACCCCTGTAGTTGACTGCTTGATCATGTCAATATCATAACAATGTTTCAACCTATAGCTGGATGATGGAAAATGGCTTTGACAACACCAGTCATCCAACACATCAGATATTGGATCCTGTAGAAATTGAAATGACTGCTACATTTGTTCCACTGAAACTTCTTGATTTTCTGTGTGTTTATCCTTTAGCATATACTCAAGATTATTTTTCAAGAACTAAAATGAATCAAAGCATAATGGTACAGAGTTATTTTGGGTTAACTCATAATTTGTCTCAAGCTTTAAGCTTTCATATGGAATTTGAAAATCAAAGTAGTTCAAGGGCTGTAGTTATAGGTTTAGAACAACCTCCATATCAACAATGGCATCTTCACCTAGTTGATCAGAACATTCTCCCTCTCTACTATTGACAACTTGCTTACAATTTCCTCTCAAAAATTGAAAATAAGAGAAACATAAGAGAAAACATTTTTCCCTTACTCTGAAATTTTCTTCATTTTCCTCATCGTTGTCATGTTTGTTGTGTAAAGGTTGATTGTCATACCTGAGATGTAACTGATATTCTTCCTGCCAATGACATGTTGTTGATTTCTTTGAATAGTCCACATCTATTTCAGCCTCATGCTAATCATCATACTGATCACACTTGGGTAGATTATCCAAGTAAGGAATGTCATCAAACATGCACATCATATCAGCTGGTTGTTCCTCTGCAAGTTGAGATGGAGCTTCATCTTTGACTATGTCATGAATTGAATACATGAAAGAATCATTATCCAAACCATGGTACCAAGGGTGAGCTGCAACATGTTTGGGGACAGTGACCCTTTCTTTCTCTAAAATCAATGAAACATGATGTATTTGAACAATGAGTTTTTCTCTTATGCTAATCCTATGCAACATTTCTTCCATGGTGCTGGCCAGAATGTCCAGTTTAGATTCTGATGATTTCAGCTGCTCCTTTTCTTTGTTATTTACCTTTGACCTTTTGATCAACAAGTTGGCCTCCACATTAACTGTAATGTTCTGCATTTCTTCGAGAGTTGCAGTGTTCCTTTCTCTTAATTGGAATGCCATCTCAGGATTGAGGGCATCTGGGTAATGCAAGTGAGATGATCCTAGGGGTGGCTTTATATCAGTAGACATTGCATGATATACCTTATTGAACCTTGCTAAAAAATGTTTTATTGTTTCCCCTGGTTGTCTTTTCAAATGGTCATACTCTTCCAGGATGAGAAAGACATTTCTCATGATCACCCACCTATCTACGAAAACTTGCATGAACTAATGAAAATTTCTGATGCTTGCAGCTGGAAGGTTTTTAAACCAATTTTTAAATTTTCCTTGCAAAGACAAGGAAACCATCCTGATATAGACATCGTCATCTTCAACCTCATAAAGGTCAAGGAAATATTCAAACCTCTGGATGTGTTTTTTAGCAGTGACATTGGCATTTTCTCCATCAAATCTAGGCAACTTATTGTTATAATTGGCAGGGAGGTCATGGAGGATAGGAGAAAAATATAGGGGCTAGTATCTATCTAGGATTTTGGCAGGTACAAGAGGTGAAGCAAGAGGCTTACAACCATCCATAGGTTTAGCAAGAGTAGGAGATAAGGTAGGAGGCTTATGTATCACTAGGATTTCTACATGTGCATTTGGGATGTGCATAGGTGTATGATTATGTACATGATCTACAATTTTGGGCTTAGTCTCTTGAGGTTCATCAATTAGCAGGTGCTCAATGCAATCTTCAACAATGTACTTTTGATCAGGTTTAGAATAATATAAGACATAATTACAAATAAAACCAAAGATGTCTTGAATGCAATTTGGGATTGAGTACCTGATCTTTCTTGGATGCTTGGTCAAGCTTTAGGTTCTTCCTCCAGTGGATTCTTTTAGTTGGAACTGTCTGGAGATTGGAGTTTCTAGGTGAAATATTTTATCCTTCTTGTGTCTGTTCACTGTCCACCATTAGTGATCATATATGGAACTTGAAGTGCACTACTGGAGAAAGTTCCCCAGTATGGTCGCCATTTTGTTATCACTCTGTAATTTGCCCAAGGCCATGGAGGAAGTCACAGAGGCAACATAAAAACCACTTTGAGTCTTGGATCTATCCCTCTAAGACTTAGAGAGGGATCTATCTGTTTGATATATATTTGTTTCAATAGATATTAGGCTATCTATGCAGAACAACATATGTTTTTGCGTTGGGTAGGTGCAGAGAAGAGGAACCATGGGCAATGGATTCATAATTTGAGATTTAATAAAAAACAAATCCTATAGACAGACTTACAGAGAAAGGTAGGCAAATCATTGGATTCTTCATAAGCTTGAGGTATGGCAGAGGGGGAAAATGTTAAGAAGTCAAATTAAAGACAAAGCAGTAAAGAATTATGCGTTTAACTTTCAGTGGAAAATGTTGACATTGATTTAAACTGGGAACAGGGTGTTTTTACACAAATCCTGATCTTAAATCTCTCTAAAACAATAGAGAAGAAAAACATATATTAAAAGAAAGGAAAAAAAAATCACAGTGAGAAAAACTTCACCAATGGATTTGACACAAGAATCCTGTAACCGTTGCGACTGTATTATTTAATTGATGAAAAATACAGGAAGCTCTATGAGCTGTGATACAAATCAAATCATGGTCCCTAACCCCTCTAACTACACATTTAATTCATTACAATATATAAAAAATATTCTCCCCATGCTCAAGAGGTCGAATTTAAGCACCTCGACCAAAAATATAAGTAAAATCGTTGAAAATCCTGAACTGTCCTCCATAAAAATGGGCCGAATTTATGCAAAAAAGGGGTCCGCAAAGACATCTGTTTCTCTTCAATGTTGACACCTGGGAAAAAATAGAAGGATTTTATTATATATGGGCATGTGCTAGACAAAACCCTCTTTTGGTTTCTTTCGCGTCCAGCTCCCGCAAAATCGGGACTGTAACAGAAAAATGAAAATATGGAAAAATGGGGCTCGAATATGGCTTCGATTATCCTTGTTCATGGAAACTATGAAAAAAATGTGAGAGTTTTTTGTTATTCAGACCATTTCGAAGAAAAAACTCTCTCGGTTTTTAAAAATTCATTTTCGTTTGCTCGGAATCGGCTTCGGAAGATGATATGCTGAACAAGCAAAAAATGGGTAGTTCTTTAAAAAATTGGGAAAAACGGTTTTTGGGGAAAGGTGGTATTCCAGACCCCCTAAGGTGGTAAGTGGTTTTAGGGGGGGTCCGCTGGATTTTGGATCCCCCATGTTTCCATGGGTTTTTTTTAGGAAACAACTTATCGTACCCCATGAGATGATGGGACGTGAGGGGGGGGTCCGATATGCATGGGAAGTGGGTGGGAAACTTTAGGATAGTATTTTTAATTTTTAGTTTAGTTTTTTAAATTTTTGTTTTTGTTTTTACTTTTTACTTTTTAATGTTTTATATGCTTTACATATTTGTTTTAATTTTTTTGTTATATTTTGTTTTAATTATTTGTTTTATGTTTGTTTTAATATTATTTGTTTTTAATTGTTTTTATTTAATTTTAATGTTTTATAATTTGTTTTATTTGTATTTTTTTAATTTATATGCATTTTTTATTTAATGTTTGTTTATTATTTTGATTAACTAACCTAAGTACTAACTAACTTAATTATTAATTAGTCTAACCTATTCTAACTATACTAAACTTATCTCTAACATTATTAACCAATTGATTTTTCTTTTAAGGTGGTTTATTGCAAATGTAGGGACAAAGATGGTGAAGGGGGGTAGAAGTGAAGGATGAGGGAATGAAGGGTGCAACAAGGTGACAAAGGATCGGGTAGTGTGATGAAGGATCGGGCGAAACATATGAAGGGGAAAACTAAAACAACCGAGTCCAACCGAGCCAGATGTCTTCATCACGGGAGCAACGCCAAATCAACAACCGAAGAATTAAGTTACCTATGATTATAGGTCCCCAAAATCTTTCATCTCAACGATTCCTCTATCAAACTAATCATCACTCATCCTTTTGTGGCTTACCTTATCATGACCATAAATAGTCAGTACTCTTCTCCCTTTGTGAGATTTCCCTTGCTCACTATGAGATGCAAACAAGCCCTCTCCATTGAATTGTCATCCAATAACTCACCAAGATTCTCCTAGCTTATTATTTTTGTATTCCAATGGTTCTCTCACTTAGAACCTCCCTGATCACTCCTTTCTCTCATGGTTGTTGCATTTACCTTACTCACTTCTTTGAGAACTTCCATTTGTTCTCTAATATAACTCTCTAGTTGTAATCAATGCCACAATACATTCCACTGCTGCTACTTATCATCAAACATTTTCTTCACAAATTAGTTGAAAGACAAAACACCAAATTATTTAATGTCCGATCTCATTTGGACATGTGTTGTTATTGCAAATTTCTCTCAATCTTTTTGTTGGCTCTACTGTTGCAGTCCTCGTAATGTCCTTTTCACACATATGGACATGCTTCCTCTGGGATTTGGTTTTCAATAAAAAAATTGTTCTACCTTTCTCCCAAGGTAGAAAATTCTTATATCCTCAAAAAATTTAAAGGTACCTTCTTAGAGATTAATTCCTGTAACCATAAATCTTCTATAATCAAATTAAATTGCAAAAGAAAATAATCGAGCTTCGTCAAATTTCTCCCAAATCTGGTTCCGTTGCAAGCTTTGTTTACTCTCCTCTAAATAGTTTTTTCTAACTTCTACCAAGAGATTTCCAAGCTTTGATACCACTTTGATGCAGCAAGGCCACCAAACCTGTTGAAATGTCAACAAGAAACATGTGTCTAATTTAGTTTTCCCTTAATTAAATTAGACAATAAATATTAATCTATTATCTCATTCATAACTGAGTGATTTGGAATTGTAACATAAATACAAGTGTATTTAAGTGATTTAATCTTAGTTGTATTAGTGTGAGTTCAGTGAATTAATTATTCATTAATTCACAATCAGTTAACTCGCATGCAACTGAAGATTCGCCATGGTTAACTACATGCATGTCATTCCAATGGACACTAGTTGAGATAACAGGTGAAAGGGACAGTTGGCTATCAGTTGTGATTTGTTCACACATGCATTGGATATGCTTATGAGCATTTGAAAACGAGGCAATGGTATTCATTCGATTCATTGTGAGAATTCGGATTGCAGAGTTTGTGCAGAGGAGGCAGGCTGTCTGGACACAGGAATTGGTGCATGCATTTGCTAATTTGTGTATGACAGTGTGAGATGATTGTATTGTACTGAGAGCTCTTGGATTAGAGTTTTGTATGAGATTGTTTCATG
>ML776686.1:415313-444763 GCA_009831015.1 Picea engelmannii | reverse complement strand
TTAATTATAGAAGTATCCATATATCTTACTCTGAGTTTTATGTGTTTAATTCTGGTTAAATGCATTTGTTTTTACATCCATGTAATGAATGATGTGCGTGAGAGGTTGGGTGAACCTGGGTAGTGTAAAAGGGTACACTACAACAAGAATTGGTGCATGCATTTGCTAATTTGTGTATGATAGTGTGAGACGATTGTATTGTACTGAGAGCTCTTGGATTAGAGTTTTGTATGAGTCTGTTTCATGATTCATGATATACATAATATATGATAGTGGGGTTTTTAGCTTTACGCTTTCCCGGTAAAACTTTTGTGTTGTGTGTTATTGATATTTCACTTTGTGCATTGTGGTTGTGATCGTAGTTTAAATTTCTTCCGCAAAAGTAATAGTAGGAGCGATTATGTATTTAACAATAGCGGAACTTGTTAGATTAGGAGAATCGCAAGAATACATTAATTTGTATGGGAAATTTCTACATGGTATCAGAGCCATGGAGGCCACGAAGTCACGAAAGTGAGGTGTGAACATAATTACATTCTTGCAGGTCACATCTCTAGACGGGTGCAAACTCTAGTACTGAAAACAGAACAAAAATTCTCGCAGGCAAATACACTAGCAGGGTGCGAACTTCATTTGCATTCTCGCAGGAAAATACACTAGTAGGATGCGAACCTCCCTCACCCTAACAGTGGAGTAGGGTGATAACTTCTAGGGCATTCTCGTAGGTAAATACACTAGCAAGGTGCGAACTTGACAGGCAAGTTCACAGGCTATACACAGGCAGGGTGTGAACTTCCCTCAGGTTGCTCTCAGGAAGGGTGCGAATCTCCCAGGGCAAGGGGAAAGTGAAGGGGTTGAGTTTTGGGTTGGATAACATTCAAATTTGCAAGATTTTCTTGGTGCGACACTTGATTCAATATCGAAATGTCTTTCAATGGCTTGAGGTTGGAGTATGCACTCAAGGGAAGCTCTAACTACATTGCTTGGAAGGACAGGATGGAGGAAGTGCTCGAAGACAATGGCTTGAAGGATTACATTGATGTAGATGTTCCTAATCTGGTTGCGACAGATACTGCAAATCTTTATGCATGGAAAAGAAAGTAGCAAAGGCGAGGAGGATTCTGTTGGAGGGAGTACGAGACCACATTGTCTCAAGTCTCCATGGGAAAACCACACCATATGCAATGTGGAAGGTTTTGACAGATCTGTTCCAAAACAGTAGCGACCATAGGAAATTGGTGCTCAAAGATAAACTCAGGAAGATTAAGATGGAGAAAGGTGACACCATTCCAAAATATCTCACAAAGTTTGTCCAATGTCAGGATGAGCTTGGAAGTGTGGGAATAACAGTCACTGCTGATGATTTGGTGAGCTTGGAACTCCTAGGGCTTCCTAAGAGTTGGCACAGTTATCAAGACTCTATCAATGGAAGGGAAAAATTATCGGATTAGGAATGACTATGGTCGGATATGGTGCAAGAGGAGTTCAGGCAGAACACCAGAGATGGATCTTCATCAAAGAATGATGATGAAGAGGATTGTGCTTTGACTGCCAAGGCATGGAAAGGGAAAGGGAAGAAATTCCAATCAAATTCTGAGTCTAAAGCCAAGAATATGGATTTGTCCAAAGTGAAGTGTTTTCACTGTGACGAACGTGGGCATCTCGCTACTAACTTTCCGCAGAATAAGAAGAACAAGATGGTTGCTGGAGCTGCAACTGGTGAGGCTCTTGTCTCACAATTTGAGCTTGACTTCGCTTTGATTTCATGCATGGCATCAAGTGCATCGGGATCAGTGTGGTATTTGGATAGTGGCGCTTCCTTCCACATGACGGGAGATAAATATTCTTTCATTGACTTGGAGGAGAGAGATATCAGAATGCATATAGATATGGGCGAGGATGGAAAATACAGTGCAACTGGTACTGGTACCATTACCTTTCAGAGGGAGTCAGGTAAACCATTTCAATTGAAAAATGTTATGCATGTTCCAGGTCTAAAGAAAAACTTGGTCTCAGTCGCAATGTTGGAGGACAAAGGATATGATGTTGTTTTTAGTAGTGGTATAGCCTACCTGCGACATAAAGCAACATGTCAAGTCAAGAAGATAGGGATTTGAGTTAAGAATCTCTACATGTTGTAGGTAGATGGTTGCGGTGCCATGATAGGCAAGGTAGAAATAGTGGTGAGCCGGGATGAGGCCGAATTATGGCACAAGAGATTAGACGATATTCATCATGGAGCCTTGAAGATCATGCAGAAAATATCTACTGGACTTCCAAGGGGAACACTTGCTCAGTTAGATCAGTGCAAGGGGTGCACCCTAGGGAAGTATGCAAAGTCCACCTTTCATGAAAAGGAGAACCGTGCTTCGGTAATCCTGGAGAGAGTTCACACGGATGTGTGTGGACCATTCTCGGTTGATTCAATAGCAAAACACAGGTATTATGTTATTTTTTTTGACGACTTTTCTCATAAATGATAGATATTCTTCATGCAAAAGAAGGATCAAACATTCTCAAAGTTATGTGAGTTTAAAGCATTGGTGGAGAAATATTCGAGGAAGTAAGTGAAGGCTCTAAGGAGTGAGAATGGTGGAGAATACATCTCTAATGAATTCGAATAATTCTGCAGTAGAGAAGGAATTCGAAGAGAACTCATAGTGACTCATAACCCACAACAAAATGGGGTCGCAGAGAGAAAGAACAGAACGATCGTGGGTGCAGCACGAGCGATGTTGCATGATCAAGACCTAACATTGCATTTTTGGGCAGAAGCATGCAATACTGCGGTTTATGTGCAGAACCATTTTCCTCATAGAGTACTTGGCATGAGTACACCTGAAGAAGCTTTTAATGGTAAGAAACCTGATGTTTCGCATTTAAAATTTTTTGGTTCATCTGTTTATGTGCATGTAAACAAGGATGCCAGAAAGAAGCTGGAACCGACTGCTGAAGTTTGGATATTTTTGGGGTACACAGAAACACCCCATAATTATCGTGTGTATTTTTCGAACAGTAAGATGATTGTTATGCGATGAGATATAAAATTCGATGAGGGGAAAGCCGTGCGGTTGTCGCTTGAGAGGGAGCTAGACTTGCATGCAGAAGAGGAACTGTTGGTTCCCAAGGATAAGTCTAAAGATGTGGATCAACCACATGAAGAGGTTCATAGAGTGGAGGAAATCACTCAAGCAGAGCCATCCATCAGAAATGGTAGAAAATGCACCACGGAAGCTGATAGATTGAGACTAGATGTTGCACAGAATATAGGAGCCCCTATTTCACAGCGCAGACAAAGATAGTCTCTTGATCGATTTGCTAGATACATGGCTCTTATGAGAAAATGTATTGTGACTAAACCATCTTCCCCTCAAAAAGAAGTGCAGGACCCCACTTGGGTTGATGCTATGGTAGAGGAGTATGACTCCATTGTCAAAAACAGTGTATGGGATATTGTCCCAATACCGATTGATAAATCAGTGGTAGGTTCAAGATGGATCTACAAGGTAAAGCAAGTTGCTGATGGGAGTGTGGAGAAATACAAGGCCAGGTTTGTGGCCCGTGGATTTTCACAGATCAAGGGGATAGATTATGGTGAGACCTTTGCACCTGTTGCAAGGTACTCTTCCATAAGATCCATCCTTGAACTCTCAGTGCAAATGGGCTGGTGCATTCATCAGATGGATGTAAAAATTGCATTCCTCAATGGGATCATTGAGGAAGAAGTGTATATTGAGAAGCCAGAAGGTTTTGAGACCTTTGACAGAGAGTCGCATGTGTACAGACTCAAGAGAGCACTGTATGGGCTGAAACAAGCACCCCGTGCTTGGTACACTCGGATAGACAGTTATTTCACTGGATTGGGCTTCACCAAAAGTGAAGCAGATGTAAACCTATACCAGTTTGTGGTGGAGGGTAAGCTTTTGATCATTGTGCTTTATGTTGATGATTTAATACTTACTGGTGATGAGTAGCTGATACACTCATGCAAGGAGGACCTTGCAAAGGATTTTGAGATGAAGGATTTGAGCCTTCTTCATTATTTCCTTGGTTTGGAAATATGGCAGCGAGATGGTGAAATTGTTGTGTCTCAAGGAAAGTATACAAGAGAGATACTGGGTAAGTTTCACATGGAGGGATGCAAACCCATGGATACTCCTCTTCCAGGAAACTGGAGGAAAGAGGATGCTACTTCTGGAGAAGTAGTGGATKCTACTATCTATCGACAGTTAGTAGGTTCGCTAATGTATTTAGTGAATACGAGGTCGGACATTTGCTATGCGGTTAACCAGCTAAGTCAAATGATGGTTAATCCTACCAAACTCTTTTGGAAGGCAGGGAAGCATGTCCTGAGATATCTGAAGGGCACATTTGAGTATGGATTATGGTACAAACAGATGGATGAGGTGAAGTTGCATGGCTTCACGGATGCATATTGGGAGGGAAGCCCAATGGATAGAAAGAGCACATTAGGAGGGATCTTTAGTATCAGATCTACAACTATTTCTTGGTACAATAGGAAAAAAAGATCTGTGGCACTTAGTTCAACAGAAGCGGAATACATGGCAGCGAGCCAAGCTGCATGTGAGGCTATCTAGATGAGGAAGATCTTGGTTGGTTTGTTTGGTTCTCACTTAGATCCGACAGTGATTTATTGTGATAATCAGAGTTGCATTAAACTCTCGATTAATCCTGTGTTTCATGACATATCTAAGCATATAGATATCCGGTATCATCATCTCAGAGATTGTGTGCAGTGGAAGATCATGTTGCTTCAATACATTCCTATGGAAGATTAGGATGCAGACATTCTAACGAAGGCGCTCACCAGGAGAAAATTTGAATATCATAGAGACAGGATTGGGGTGAAGGATAATCCCTTTCTTATTGAGAGGGAGTGTTGAAAAGTCAACAAGAAACATGTGTCTAATTTAGTTTTCCCTTAATTAAATTAGACAATAAATATTAATCTATTATCTCATTCATAACTGAGTGATTTGGAATTGTAACATAATTACAAGTGTAGTTAAGTGAGTTAAGCTTAGTTGTATTAGTGTGAGTTCAGTGAATTAATTATTCATTAATTCACAATCAGTTAACTCGCATGCAACTGAAGATTTGCCATGGTTAACTACATGCATGTCATTCCAATGGACACCAGTTGGGATAACAGGTGAAAGGGACAGTTGACTATCAGTTTTGATTTGTTCACACATGCAGTGGATATGCTTATGAGCATGTGCAAACGAGGCAATGGTATTCATTTGATTCATTGTGAGAATTCAGATTGCAGAGTTTGTGCAGAGGAGGCAGGTTGTTTGGACACAAGAATTGGCGCATGCATTTGCTAATTTGTGTATGACAGTGTGAGACGATTGTATTGTACTGAGAGCTTCTGGATTAGAGTTTTGTATGAGATTGTTTCATGATTCATGATATACATAATATATGATAGTGGGGTTTTTAGATTTACGCTTTCCCGGTAAAACTTCTGTGTTGTGTGTTATTGATATTTCACTTTGTGCATTGTTGTTGTGATCGTGGTTTAAATTTCTTCCACAAAAGTAATAGTAGAAGCGATTATGTATTTAACAATAGCGGAACTTGTTAGATCAGGAGAATCGCAAGAATACATTAATTTGTATGGGAAATTTCTACAAAACCCTGCACTAAAACTCATCATTTCTCTTCATCTCTCCATCTATACTCTATACCCTCAATTTGAACATATATCATACTCTTACTTACTAACAACCATCTACAATATATATCTCCAATATTTAACTCTCAAATGTTATCAACAATACAAGTGCTAAGCAAAATTAAGACTATGCAAAAAACTACACCTTACTAGATGCAATTTTGGTCGACCTTGATTACCCAGAAAATTGATTATGCGGGAATTAGATGTAGACTACAATAATTGAACACTGGTCAAACTTTGTGTATTTCCATTCCTAAAAATGTTCATACTTAATTCATTTCATTCTTTGTATTCCAGAATTCTTCCAAGCTCTGAATGCATTCACACTAGCTGTTCAAACAAAATAACTTTACTTGTGAACTGTGGATTTTCCTTGGTCCAACACAGTAGACCAATAATCTTATAATTTGAATTCACAAACTGTACTCAAATTGTACAGTTTTAATATGGCTTGCACCACAGTTTTTAAGATTGAATCACAATACTCAAATCCAACTTTGTAGGAATTGATAAAATAAATGCGAATACTTGGACCCACTTACCTTTCACACATAGTTTCTAGAACTCCAGATCTCCAGGGAACTTAAATTAACAGGATTTTGTTTCTCTTTCCCATAAAAGGCGATTTCTCCATAATGATTGACCACACTTTGGTCATGGTTATTACCAAAATTGAACCATTTTGACAATGCAAAGAAAGTTCAACCAACACATTTACAATACAAAGAGCTCAATTCACCACATTAAATCCATAGTTTGATTCTCTTAGCAGGAATTTAAACCCTCTTCCCAAGAATGCATATTCTGAGCAAACATTCATACCATCATCAAATTAACCATAAATATAACACTTTGATTTCCATATTTTAAACAAAGAGTAGAAATACTAAAATATGGAGATATAAATACACAATATATTCATTGATTATCTTTGTACATGAAATTTCTCTATACAATATCTTCATTGATTTTACATAAATGGGCCAACCAACCTTTCTTCTCAAAAGATTACAATATATACATAGAAATATTTGTCATCTAAATTGTTCCAAATCCTAAAAACACTCCTATACTAAATGTTGTAGAATTGAATTTGACTTCTAATTATAGATATCTCAATCTCTATCTTCTAATTGACTCATTGTTTAAAACATGTTGGATTCTACCGAATGTTGCCAACACATATGGATTTGGTTATATGACTAAGCTCCTAATTTACACTTATCACTATCTAGACTCTTGTAACACATATACTTGCAAATTATAGATATTTACAATATTTTTACAAAAGAACCCACTCCTTGGAAAATATCAATACCCATAAGGCTAGATCAATAATATAATTGTTGCAGAGAGCCTATGCACCTGCATCAGATTCCCATAGTATAAAATTTTCATGAACTCTTGTTCACGTGTCTTCAGTTTTCAATCCTCCTGGGTCCAAAACTTTACTTTGTTTTTGATCATCCATTCTTTGGTACTTCTCCATTGGCTCTACTACTGTCACCTTTAACTTTCCAGGTTTCCACACTTTGTTCTGTAGCCTTCCATTTACTTTTCTTGTGATCTCTTTTACAGTCAAATTCCTCTTGCTGTTGACTGATATTTTTACATAAATGTACCTCTTCCTAGGCACTTCTTTCATTGATGTTTTCAATTTCTCAATTTCAACATCCAATCTAGTTTTCAATTGAAAATCAATGTCATCCTTCTTTTTTACAAATAAACTCAAAATTATTACCCCGCTCTTCTTCCTTAGCATACATTATTCCATATATGCTTAATACATATATATGTATTCTTCCTTCTTGTTGTCTCCCAACAATAATACTATTGTCTTCTTTAGATTTCTTCACTCTAACTTCATCCTCATCTCTGCAAATCTATATTGCATGAGATTTTCTCCACATGGATGAAAATTTATGTTGTTGACGTCCACTATTATTTTCATCTTCTCCTTATATTTTCCCCTGATGTGTGGTACTTTTATCTACTCCTTCTCTTCAAATGAGTCTACAAAATTCCTATAGCTTTCATCTTCATTTCCAATAAATAACTTGTGTTCTATTTCTTTGATCATAGCTTCATATTCACCAATACTTTCTTTTGTACCTGCAAACACAATATTAGTTTGAGAAATGAAATATGTTTTTTTCCCTACTAAGGTTTGAGACTTTTCTTTGTTATCCGGTACTTGGGAACACTCCTTATCACTTACTGCAATCTCACTTCCACATTCAAGTTATTTTAGCAAATAATCCAACAATTCAATTTCTCCTTGACACCTTTCAAGCACTTCATCAAAATGTTGTTCATTGTCTTTTCCATTTCTTTCTCCTTTCATAACAACCTTTATTTGTTCTCCTCCCTCATTCTCTTGACTAAATCTAGTAGCCAAAAATTCCTTTTTCATTTCTATGCCAAACTTGTATTTAATATGGGACAAATCTGTCCCATTTCCTTCTTTAACACACTGTTCAAGTTGACTGCATCCTTTTGCAATAGTCCTAAATGACTCTCATTTATATTTATTTTGGCCACTCATAAAATACAACTTTTCCCCATTCTCATCAATAAAAGGTTCTCTAACATGAGACCCAACTGTTCTGTTTTTTCCAACAAGGTACTGGTCTTGTTCTATCCCCATGCTTACAAAAAGCATGTCTTATTTATTATTCATTGCAGTATTCAGTAACTGCATTTATTATTTATCAAATGATTTTTGGAATTTCCTCCAATACTTTGAAGAGCATTCTTTCACTCTCTGTCATTTTTATTACAACATTGAATGGCTATCCGTTTCCATTAAAACCTGCAAAATATCCAACCACACACAAATTGTCGGTTTTCAAAACACAAGGTTTTACAACTTCATTTGGTGCCTCTATAAGCACATCCTTGTTGACGCCAAAAGACTAGAGAGTCTCAAGCATCAATATTTTCAACCTCCCATGGGGCTAGGTGAGAAGAAGCAGGAATGTCACTCTAGGCTTAAAACACTAGACAAGAATGTGCATTGATCTCTAGGTTAATTTTCTCCTAACCTATAGTCCAAGCATAGATCCCTTTGTCCTGTAATTTTTATTTTAACAATATTTAATTTTTATTTGACTTATGCTATTTACAGTTTAATCGTTTCTATATGAGGTTTTATACAATTGGAATAATAAAATTAAAATTAATAAAGGAAAGAAAAATGATAAAAGTAAAGGCAATGTTTTGTTTTATTTTAGCAGAAAGTAAATTAAAGAAAAGTCAACTAAAAGCTAGAAAAGTTAAAAAAAACTATGTTAGATTTAAAGTAATTAAATCCAAAGAAAACTTATTATATAACACTAGTTTGAATAATAGCATTTTCTCAATGATATAACATTTTTTTAACATTTTCTTGATGATATAACATCTTTTTATTTAGAAGTTAGGATGTGAATAAGACATAATAAATCAAAACAGTAAAAAAAACCAAAGGATTTATATACATTAAAATATTTAATGAGTGAAACATATTTACATCATTTATGAATTTTTACATTTCCCTTTTAAAATTTTAGGATGTAAAGATAATAAAATAAAATAAAATAAACAAATAAAATTTATGCACACTAATAAGCTAATGATTAAACTTTTCAAAAAAAATAAAATGTTTTGTTTGTTTCTTTAAAAATGTTATCAACTTTTTTTTAGAATGTAAAATAAGATGAGGAAACTAAGGAATTGTTGAGCACTCAACGCACCTTAAAAGTCTATGTTCATTTTTTACTTTTCGGTACCACTTGATCCTTTACACTGTCTATTTTGCCTTCAATATGAAACTGATACTTGCGCTTATTTTTATGTTCATGTTTGAATTTTCTAAAGCCTTCCTGAACATACAACAAAGAATCATCTTAATTGTTAAAGGGTCCTTAACAAGATACTTAAGGAATCAACACACTAAATCTTTCCCCGACGTGCTTAGGAGTTCGGCATCGGTAAATGTTAAGGGTGATGAAAATCATTTGAGAAGTTTAAAATAGCCTAACACCGATCTTCATCAACATTGGTAGATGAAAGTATTTCTTTTTACGATTGAAATTTGGCAGAGGTATCGATGAAGACCGACTCATTCGGATTTGGCAGGAAAATGAAAAGGTAAGTGTTGCACAAAGAGAAGAGCAGTATCACCGATTGCCGACACCCAACACGATTTCGGCGTCGGAGAGTTACAAAATAAAATACACATTAATTTTACATTTTAAAGTGTTGATCCCCGACCTCCACGCTGGAGAGATACAACGTGATGAGACGTTTTTACCCATGGATCCGTCAGGTACGACACATTTAAAGTGTGAATAAGATTGCAGATCACGCATTAGTTTCTAATCTGTGCGTGAATCAAAATAATCTGTTTTAGCTTACCGATACAATGCATCCACCTCCACGCCTCTGTCGTCAACCAATTAGGATTTAATTGCGGAGAACCGACGATAGTTTATTTTGAATTGCATTTATTAGTCCTATTAACTAGTGGATACAATAGATAGAGTCTCTCCAGTTATATGCTATCAAATTCATTGTGTATGACCCTATTCCGCATGACAAAGATTTCAAAACAAACAGAGGAGCAAGGCTAACAATCCAGATAGGTCACCCAAAGTTCAATGAGTATTAGACAACTATCTTAGCAAACATTACAAGTATGTATCCGCTTATGATGTTTTATGCTTCATTTTTATGTTCACAACCCAACCCTACTCTGTACACATGTTTAAAGGTTGTTTTAATTGCAGGAACAATGCCTTCAAAGAAACCCTCCACTAGGAAATCCCCAAGAGCGCCAAAGCCGCAAGAACCAGAAGTAGGAGAGATCTCCTCCCCAGCAGTTGCGAGACAATTAGAATTCACCCCAAAACTAATGTCTGTCATCAAGACAACTTCCAATAAGGCCTTCGTCCAACCTCCAGCCTTCAGAGACATAAAGGCAAACATTGGAGCCAAAACAACATTCCCTCACTAGGAAGAATTATTTAAGAAAATCAAGAAATAAGAACCCCTTGAGTATACCCCGCACAATGATCCTGATACAAGGAGGCTCGATGATAATGTCCTCCCAAACATCTATAGGGATTATCTACACATGGTAGTAGGCCGAACTTCGGTGTTTCCTTGCATCGAGCTCTTAAAGTGGTTCATTGACAACACCAATGCGCATAAATGTTTAATCAATGATGATAATGGTGGATGCGTCGGGGTTTTCTTACCATTAGAGGTTGAGAGTTACTACAAGCTCAGGGAGTTGGCAGAAAAGTTGAGGACTGATTTCGTTTTGAGTTTCTATACATCATATAATACTAGAAAAATCATGCATCATGGTGGAGGGAAGACAAAACATTCATGAACGGGATTGTCGGCTGGTACCCAACGACCAATCTAAGGGAACCATACATATACTTGATGGCTCTCCTCTACAGGTTGCATGGGGAGAAATATTGCTCCCAGTTTTCAGAGGCTTGGATGCCCCTAGCTTATACGGTGTCCATTTCAGGCACATGTTTCACTTGGGGTGCCATCATCTCTAAAAAGCTGAGCACCTGCATAAGACAAGCCCAAACGCCAAAAGAGGGGGAAAACCTCTCCTTCTACATGGCCTCGTATCTATTAGAAATAATCTGCGCCATGAACATTTTCTCTGGAATGAACTTGAATTGGCACTCCTCGGAGCTCTCGGTCCATGTATACTTCAACATATTATGGGATAAAAGGTACAAAAAATCCTATGCTCTTATCTGTGACCATTTTATTTCATGTATCTATTTTTTGTTGTTCAGGAAAGAGTTCCCTAGATGGTCAAAAGAAGAAAAAAAAGTTATATCCAAAATGGGTCACTCGTATCTAAACGAGTGCGAAACATACATCAGGGTTTTTAGAGCCACATGGGCACCCCATTTTTTACCCATATATGTTCTTGAATGACTAGTGTTAGGGGAAATTTACTACTAGACCATCCTGCAAGGATAAAATGCCACTTTAGTAAAGGACAAGAAGCGAGCCTTCATCTCGTATGGGTTTCATATTGGCTTCTACATGGTCAAAGATACCGCGCATGCTAAGCAAGAAGGGCTTAGTCAACTAGAATTATGGTTCTGCACTGGCCGATTTTGCAAACATGATCCCACGGGACTGGTCTTACAACATGTATCATAGGTATCATCATGTTGGCCTTATGACCATGATTGGTTCGAAGATGAAATATTCACCAAAAATGTTGAAGATTGGGATGAAGTGGCATCAAGGAGGGCTAATCCTCGAACGACCAGGCTCAAAGATATGAGTTGGGAAGAGAAAGTGACGTCTTTGGAGCAGAGAGATCAAGAAATTCTCAGGGATCGGAAAGGAACTGTAGCATTTGAACCCGACGAAGGAATAGGTGATCCCCAAGAGGGCATAAAGGTGGTGACAGTTTATCAGGAATCCCCGGTACAAATCAGGGATTTCCCTGAACTTTAAGTTGCACAAGGGATGGGTGTACTTTTGTACCAGCAAATCCAACTGCTAATGAAATAGATGTAGGATGATCCATACCTTATCATAACACCCGTGCTTCCAACTAGTACCTGAGGAATAAGCTTGACAGTGTTGAGCGGCCCTGATTCCACAGACCTTGGGAACACCAACGGGTTAGGAAACACTGGATCCACAACATTGCCAGTCAAATATCCTGTGGATAGGACAAGTCAAACAGAGATAGGCTGGGTGTCAATAGAAACATGAGAACCTAATCCCCTCAACAAACTTATACATATATATAGTGATGACAAAAGCCTGGAACCATCTCATGACTCCCCTGTGCATGTTCAAGAGGAAAAGTGTCCCGAGAAATTTTTCTCCCCTGAGCCCAAGGTTCAAGATGAGGAGGTCTCGCAAGAGAAAATATAAGCCGAAAGTGGTCTCGGCACAAAGGAACCCAATGAATCAAAAACCGAAGCTGATCTGAATGATGAGCCCAAACCGAAGGAGGCAAAGAAAGGATCCCTGCAAAAGGAAATCGGTAGTTCTGCATCCGATGAGAAAATATGTAACGAGTTTATGCCCGACAACTCCATTTTTCCCAACACTCAAATCCCCGACGAGCAACAAGTAGGAGTTGGACCCGCAAGGTATGGTGAGGAAGTTCGAGAGTCCAATCTTGAACAAATATACAACACTAGTAGTTTGGGAAAAAAACTAACATGGGGTGATCAACAGATACCAGAGCCAGTAGATGAGGTAGTAGATATCTATGTGATATCCCACGATCAAAAGAGAAAGGACATTGTTCAAAGGACTGTGAAGAAAAGAAGGATCTTGTTGGATCACTCCATCTTAGTTACTACAGAGGAGAACTTGATCAACACAACAGACGCCCAGATGTTTGAACTGATCAGTGTAGGAAAATCCCTCTCAGAGGCCACCTTGGACATAACCAAGAGAGACGAAAAGGAACTATCCACTGCCCTAAAGGAGCTCAAGCACTCACGCCATCTTGTTGAATACTATAAAGGTGCCATGTTGACCGCTGTGTATCTGAAAGGTGAGTTCGTAGGAGTTTACAATGAGTTTAAGAAGGAGAGACACCTGTTAACCGAAAACATAGCTGAGTTCCAAGAGGACACTCTCATGGCACACGAAACATGAAAGGATATGGAGCGATGGTATGAAAGGGCATAGCAAGTGGTAGAAAGACTCGAGTACATTGAGGCAGTCTAGGAAGGCCAAGATAAGGAAAAACATGGCATTCATATGATAGGCAAGAGTATCCTTAATCGCATGAAGCGATCAACTGAGTACTAGGATAATATGTCTCAGGACCTACATCGAGAGATCCAAGGATAATGGACCAGGTGTAAGAAGCATTGGGATAAAATTAACAAAATAATGAAGGATGTTGGGCTCCTCGAGTTCAACACCCCCGATAATTTCATTGACCTGAGTGACGTGGTAAAGCTGCATGCCGAACAAGATGCGTTGTGGACCGAAGAGTTCTAAAAAATAGCCAATGCAAGGCCGGGCAAGTGCAACAATTCACAGAATATCTGATCAGAGCCCAAACCATGCTACAACAATTGAACTTCATTTTAGTAAAGTACCTAGCGCATGCAATAGACATCGGGGGAATATATGTGACCCCGATGGAACAACATAGATTTCCATAGGCTCAAACTTGTGAAAACTTGTTTGTTAGCTGGACTAAATACGAGAGCAGTCATCCTTTTCAAGAAGTATCTTGGGACGACTGTTAAAGAAGCTGTTAGAATATAATGCCACGTGGCAATTTTAGTTTTGTTTAAACTGCAATTATCCGTTAGTTTTAGTTAGAACTTTATATTATAAATAAAGACACCGACCAATGAGTAAAGGGTCGATGGTTGTTGTAAGAACTCTTTCTTTTTGGTTGTTAAGAATTATTTTGAGACTGCTATGAATTGAGAAGTCCTTCTGGATCAAAGACAAACTATTTTCATCAGATGCATGTGATTGGACTTGGAGAAGAACTACTTCCTATCCTGTTTCATTAATGATGTAGTAATGAGTAAGATAAATTAATTTTGTTGTCAAGTTATCTGGTGCAATGTCTTGATGTTCTTTGCTTTAATGATGAAGATAAATCATTTTGTTATTATGTAATGAATGGTTATGGTAGATGAATTATTTTTCTTGCCATCATCTTGTTGCATATGTGTTTTCTTTCTGATAGTTAGTTTCTCAGACAATAATTGGATGCTTACATGGTTAATGTATTAGTACTAGGCCCGTGGTATAGAGTAATTGTCTGCATGTTGAGCAGCGGGTTATCCCATGCTTAACCTCTTCCCCAGTAGTTAAAACTTAATCCTGTTGTTTGTCAAGTTGGTTTATACTATCTTGCATCTCTCATATCAGCCCCATCCAAGAGAAGATACATAAGAAAATAGTCCTAGCTGAAGGAAGAGCCTTCACAAAGAAACACAAATCCCATCGATAAATTGGTCAGATCGCAAGATCTGGAGAACCATTCCATTTTAAACATTGCATAGTCTAATTGGGCCTTGGTGGCAGGTTTGGTTCCTACTGTTGAGTCAAGGGATTTAGGACCCATCAACATGAGTTTAAAGAAAAATCAAGAGATATCCAGAGTAACAATTTAGGGATGATTTTAGGGGATAAATTTCACTCATGGGCTAATTTTCCATTGTTTTTCCAAAAACGAGATTCGCTATTTTAAAAATGATTCACCCAAATTCTATAGGATAAAGTTATGTTACCTTAAAAATTGACAAAAAGTTTATGAAAAATATATAAAATACTTAAAAATTTGAATATTTAAAAAAAATATCGCCAAACATTTATAGTTGACATATGAAGGATTAGAAATATTCGCCAAGGTTTCGACATTTTAAAATAAATTTCCATCCTTAAAATCATCCATGAGTAACATAGAGCTGATTTCCATTAAAAGGCTTTCCCATAAAACATCATAAATCATCAAAATATTCAAGTCTCTGCGTAGACTAGGGCCAGGTTTGTGGTCTTTAGCCCTTCTAGATGCAATGTAGAATAGAAAGACCAAGCATAAAGAAGAAAAAGAAAGCTGATCTGAGAAGGAATGGAGCCATGGTGGAGAATCACAAGGAAATAACCTACATAGTAAAACTGATTAGCGCCGAATCAAATTGAGCCTTATTAAAACAAACTAAACAAGTAAATATTTACCTCATGAAGGATAGCAAAATCATCCTCGCTTATCCTCTTTACTTCTTTGGAAGACCCCCTGCTGCCGACGATTTTATCAATCTCTACTGAAGATGTAGGAAAAGGATGAAATGAGACAGTCCTCATAGCACTCTTAGGATATCATTCTATGAAATTCCTACCAGAGTTCTCTTTCTTATCTTCTCTGTAAAAATATTTATTTCAGAAGATTTTTTTCTTCCCTAAAAAATGATCTCCAGAATTCTCTCTCAAAGGCTACACACTGCTTTTGTTTATTTCCCTGGGTAGACCGTTCCTTTGGTTGGTAGTTTCATAACCGAACGTGAAACTTTTCATAACTCATTACTTAACAAAAAACTAATTTACTTTATCATTATCGTGTGTTCTCCTCAATAGTTTTTATAATTATTCCTGTCCGTTGTTTTACATATGGTTGGATACAAATATAATTAACTTTTATGGATCATATAATTATATTTTTTTTTTTGAAAAAAAAACTGGCCACTGGCACCTTCCTATTTTATGCACAGATTCTATATTCCAAAAGGCCTATTCTGTGTGGGCCTCTAAACATCTTCCAATTCTTCATCGATATCTCTCTTATGAGAAAAGAATCCATGCAACAACTGAGTCATATGTGAGGTTCCTGATCTCCTCCATCGTGTCTTTGGAAAATGAGCCATATTGCCACTTAAAATCCACCTTACATAGCCTGTATCTTTTGATGGGTCGCAGAGAAAAATCACCTTCAAATATTCAAGTGAAAGCTGGGGTTCATTCTCACAAGTAGGTGTATACTTGCAACTAACCTTCTCTTGTTTCCAATGGAGGTCTTAATTTCCATTGGGATCAAACTCCTCAAACTCTGAATCAGTTTCATCGCTCTCTGTTGTGATAACGGTGGTAGCATCATGTGCACACTTCCAATTATCATGATGAAAGGCTCTGTCTGTTATCTTTGAAGTGTATCTTCATGAGACATTGAATAGAGTCTCTAAATTAGTATGTATGTTGAAATAAGAAAATGAGAAGTGGATTTACGCGTTGCCTTTTCATTATTGTCTCAAAAATATGCCATGTGAATCTTTGTTTGATCAATTACATCTACATCATGTGATCGTAAATTTGCCACTAAAAAAACTATTTTCTCTATTCTATCCCGATCTTCAATATAGTGGCCATTAAGTGCCTTTCTCCTTATGGCATATTGAATAGTAGAACCCACAATCACAATATCAAATTTAAAACTAGGAAAGGTTATTTGTCATATCCACTAATTTCTTAAAAAAAAAAAACCATTGACTCCACATGTTTACATGTTAAAATTCCATCATAGACACATTCCCTTTCCCTTTTGAATCATGATATGGCATGAGGATAATACTAAAAGAATGTTTAGTAATGATTAAACATTAGAGAGGGATATTTAAACAAGGAAATGGAATACATGAAACTTTTAATAATCGTTTCCTCTCCCTTTATTAAAAGGTAAGGTGAGTCTTGGAACATAAGGAATTATATGATGGTAAGGCATCTCATATGGTGGTTTTGACAATATGGAGTGGATTGGGAAATGAGAGAGACATAAGAGATAACTTTGGACTTGAGTGTTTTGAATGTAAAATTGATAAAGTTAGGAATGTGAGAATAGGTTATTTTAAGTGATGGTAAAGAACCATGAAATTTTTGTCAAGAACCATCGTAACCTCATTGACAGTTGTAATGAATTTCCTTCATATGAATTAACCTTTATCATTTCCAATAAAATATGCTAACTAATGATCTTGTACCTTTCTTTGAATGTGTAGTAGTAACTCATCGGGAGCATGCGAGACTTTGCACAAGCGAGTGTGAATAAGGCAGGTGCATAGATCGACAATGGTGACATGAGGGTATTTGTAGATGTGTGTCATTAGAGAAATAAGAGGGCGTGAATAATGAAAGGAGTACGTAAATGGTTCTTCTTAGAAAAGAGTTAAGCACCATAATAAATTCACTAAGAACAATGCACCAACCTTTAATGAGAATAAGCTAAACTTGCACAAGTAGTGTGGCTGGAGAGGGAGCCTGGCAAAGATTTGTCGGGAAGTCCTACTGACAAATATCATCATCAACAATCCTCATGCTGATATGAAAATTCCATGAGATTCTCATCATCATCCTCATCTTCACCAAGGATTGATCCTTTATCAAGCTCACATATGCGACCTCTCATCTCATACTCAGTTTCCCTGCGACGTTCTTTCCTCAACCAAACACACAACGTGTGCTTCACCTTCACTTGAAACATGTTCCACTTCACCTTATTTCACAAAATCCATCCGCACCTTTGGTCTTCCTCACCTTCCTATAGAATTTCCATCAATACACTAAGTTGTACTTTCATCTCAGTGATTTCTGTATCAAAATACTCATCACTCATCCTTTTTTGGCTTACCTTATCATGACCATCAATAGAAATTCCTCTTCTCCCTTTGTGAGCTTTTCCTTTCTCCTTTAGAGTTGCAAAAAATCCCTTGTAACAATCCCTCTCCATTGAATTTTCATCCAATACCTCACCAAGATTCTCCTAGCTTATTATTTTGGTATTCCAATGGTTCTCTGATCCAGGTGGATATTGGTGGCCACCCACCTATTCCAACTGGATCCTTGTGTTCATTTTTTGTTCAACATGTTCTTCGGTACTTCTTTGTAATTGTGAGTTCTACACTTAGAGGGTTGTATGAATCCCCACACATCCTCCAGGTGGATACGGGTGGCCTCTCACCTAATCCAACTGGTTTATTTTGTATGTTTTCATGTCAACTCATCTTGTTGTACTTCTAGGGCCGTTTTGGGGCCCTAAATGTTGTTTTTTGTCTTGCCACAATCAAACTATAGACATAGTCAAAGTTTGAAAATGAAATGTGCATCTCTCTGAAAAGATTTTCTAACGGGCTATCGCATGCCTAAAACGAAGGTCATATGCAAAATTTATGACCCTTGGAATTTGAGGTACCAAATTACACCAACTTACCCATAGGGCCCACATGACTTTTGGTGTTTCACCTTCTAGGGTTAGTTTTTTGGATGTATAGGGTTTTGGAATTCGTGAGTAATATAAAAAAGGCCTTTGGAGCCTCATTGTAATCCATTCTTCTCATATGGATGTGCATAGCAACCACATCTCTTCTCAGAGATAGCTACCACCATTCGAGCAAGTGTTTCAGTTCTGCAATTTTACAGTTTCAGCCTATTTCATTATTTAATAGAAGATATTGTTCACTGGATATTTTTGTTATTCTTCATATCTTTGTGTTTATTGTATTTAGTCTTTTAATCAGTTCGTTCAGCCCCTAAATCCTGATCATTGGTATCAGAGAGGTTTTCTCTTCATTTATTTTTCTTTGTGCATGTCCCCAACAAGATCTGGGTACAATAAGTTGGGACTCGAACCAATCGATCCATTACAAGATCGGTTGTGCTGAGCCCAACAACAACCCATGGGGAATGAAAAGAAATATGATGGAGTAAAATATCCTATTAAAATATTTCTCAAGAAATACTTCACACGACAAATGAATGAAATGATGGACAACTTCGTGCAGATCCTTTGACGACTGCCCACAAGAGAAGCATATTCATCAAGCGACCATGCAACCCCCTTCAAGGTATAGGTAAATTTTTATATTCCATTATTTAAAGGACTAATAGATGCAAATGTTGTAGATAAATGGTTGAATCTACTTGAAGGATATTTTTCAGTCCACAATTTTTTCGATAGGGAAAAGATCACTTTTTCACTCCTCAATGTCATTCCCCGTGTTAAAGACTGGTGGGATACTTACTATGAGAAAATGGTCGTGGAGGAATATACAATTTTTGTGGTGGCCCATACATGGGAATCCTTCCAGGGTGCCATTAAAGAAAAATACTACCCTATTGGAAGCTACGAGGACCAGTACACTAGATGGACCATCCTACGTCAAGAAAGGGACCAGATGGTACCATATTTCACCAATATTTTCCATACCCTATGCAACAAATTAGGTATCAAAGACTCTAAGCATCATCTAATGCTCAAATACCATGGTTTTTTTGCATAGATACATTCAAACATAAATGGAGTTACTGGACATTGCCTCATTGGGCACAACTTATAGATACGCTGTCAAGATCGAGCATAAATTTAAGCAAAAAAGATGAGAGTTTGGATCTACAAACCCCTCACATATGAAGCAAGGAAAAGGACACCCCAACCCACACAATAAGGGACCAAGTCGATATGGTCTCCCTTAGGACAACCAGTCCAAGCCGCAACACAAGAAGGGAAATGAGAATATGAAGAAGGACACTTGAAAATGGTGTGAGTACCATAAAAGTCCTTGGCACAACACTGAAGAATACCACTCCAAGAAGTCCCTCGTGGTCAGCTGAAGTCTTCCGAGTTAGAGGCCGATTCTAATTCTGAGTCAAATCCTGAAGGAAGGAAGCATATTATTGATGCTAAACCCAGTTCCACTATCACTACCACCAAAGTACGGCCAAGCGAACCAGAAGAACCAGAGGAAGGGGAATGCCTCTTTCACACAAGGGGTCTCCGATTCATTTCATTATCGACAACGATAGTCATAAGAACCTGATTTTAGTAGAGGTCGTCAAGTGACTGGACTTTCCAATGACACCACACCCGCATCCCTACACCATCGGTTGGCTTCACCAAGGAATAGATCTCTGTGTCACCCAATAATGTCGTCTTCCCTACGACACCAAGCCTTTCAAAGATGAGGCACTGTGTGATATTTCTCCCCTTGAAGTTTGTGATGTTATTTCAAGACAACCATATTTTTGGAAGTGTCATGTTGTGTATGACCCTAGACCCCACACTATTATTATTACTTTGGGTAGACAATTGTACAGGATCCCAGAGGTAGTGCCACCTACTGCTATTTCTTTATTCTATGCTAAGAAATGCAGTAAGATCGTTTCATAGAGAGGGAAGTTTGTCTTATTTGTGATCCATTCTCACGGTAAGTAGAATGTTTTCACCACATCTGTGGACTCTACACAGTGCCTCTCTTTGTAGCAGAAGCAAGTGGATGAGATCGTGGAAGAATACAGAGACATATTCACCTCACCTACAGGGGTACCGACACACTGCCAAATCAAGCATCCAATTGATCTGACCCCCAGTGCGTCGCTACCTAATGGACAATTCTATTGGTGCTCCTTGATGGAGAATGACAAAATCAGGCGTTTGATCCAAGAGCTTCTTCAAAATGGGCACATCATGCCCAAATCCTCCCCTTACGGAAGCCCAATTGTACTGGTGCAGAAGAAGGACGAGACTTGGTGACTCTACATTGATTACATAAACTTAAACAAAATCACAGTCAGGAACTGCTACACCATTCCCAGGATTGATGACTTTCTTGACCAACTCAAGGGGGGAAAGTTCAACAATATTGACCTAAATTCTGGCTACCACCAGGTTCCCATCAAACCAACTGATTTATGGAAGACAATCTTCAAGTCTAAAGAAGGTCTCTACGAATGGCTAGTCATGCCCTTTGGCTTAAAAAATGCACTAGGCACTGTCATGAGGTTGATGGATGATGTATTGAGACCCTTCACCAACTCATTTGTGGTAGTATATTTGGATGACATCCTCATATTCAACATAACATGGGAGGAGCACATGTGGCATATTCAACAGGTTTTGAGCACTCTACAACAACACAAGATTTATGCCAACTTGGAAAAATGTTCTTTTGGCATGAACATGGTCCAATACTTGTGATACATTGTTGATGAGCATGGGGTACATTTTTATCCGGCTAAGATCCAAGTCATTCGTGACTGGTCAGCCCTGACCACACTGATCGAGCTTCAAATCTTTTTGGGACTAGCCAACTTCTACCGCTGGTTCGTGTTGGGATTCTCCCATATTGCATGCGCTCTCATCCAGGTGACCAAGGGCTATGGTAGGGCCAATTTTTTGTGGGGGAAGGAGAAACAATGTGCATTTGATGATTTGAAGAATCGATTGTTCTCAGCTCCAATACTCTCCTTTCCTGATGTGCAACAACCATTTGATATTGAGACTGATGCATATGACTATGTTGTGGATGCAATTCTCACTCAACATGGGCATCCAGTGGCATACCATAGTGAGACACTCTCTAATATGGTCTGGAAATACCCCAACTACGAAAAGGAAATGTATTCCATTATACACTCCTTTCATCAGTGGAAACATTACATTCTGGGGAAAGAGATGATCATACACACTGATCACAAGCCTCTGCAGTTCATACAAACACATGGGAAATTGTAAAATGACCACCATCAGAAGTGGTCCACCTACCTGCAACATTTCCATATCAACATCAAGTATAAGAGATGTATCTCCAATCATGTCATTGACTGCCTCAGTCGGCCTCCTATGGATGAACTCACCACTGTGCTCCATTCCTATGGACATGAATCATCTGGGTGGCCCCAAATTTATCACCAAGATCTGGACTTCGCCACCACCTATTAGCTCTTGGGTACAAGCGCAAATGTCACTGATTTTTACATTCATGATGAACTCTTATGCCACTTGGGCCATCTCTGTGTTCCTACAAGAGAGCGTGCAAAGATGATTTGGGAAGCTCAATATAGTTGGGTGCCATGACATTTTGGCATGGAGAAAACTGTGGTCATTCTTCAGAAACATTTTTATTGGACAAAAATTTGACAGGGTGTCAGAAAGTATATCAGATATTTCACTTCCTGTGCCATTTACATGCCAACCATCAAGAAGAAAGGCTTATACACCCCTCTTCCTATTCCTGAGAATCCTTGGGAATCCATCTCAATGGATTACATGTCTAGCTTTCCATCCACCAAGCAAGGAAATGATTGTGTGTTTGTGGTTGTTGATCAGTTTTTGAAAACGACCATCCTCACAGTCTGTAAGAATAATGTCACAATGGTAGATACTGTGAATATCTTCTTCGAACGAGTGTGGGTCCACTTCAAGATACCACATACCATCATCTCCAACCAAGATAGTAGGTTCCTCAACACCTTTTGGTTGGGTCTCTGGTCTCTGTTGGACACCAAGTTCACAAAATCCATTGCTTTCCACCCCCAAACCAATGTCCAAACAGAGGTCATCAATCAGATGATTTTGCACATCCTGTGCATGTACAATTCTAAGAATCCATGTACATGGGACATGAGTCTCCCATATGTCCAACACAGTTACAACAAGGCTCTCCATAGTTCCACTGACCATATCCCATTTCAAGTGGGTCTAGGATTCCAACCCTTGGGACCCATTGATGTTTCACTTCCTCTTGCCACCACAAAGATAGACTCTTCCCCTGATCAATATGCGATCGACAAAGCCACCAGATTCATTGAGCGGATTCAACACATCCGCCAACAGGTCCAGGAGATTTTGAAAAAATTCAATGCTAAGTACAAGCAGTGCCATGATCAACACAGGGTACCACACTAGTCTTAAGTTGGTGACAAAGTCTAGTTACATTTGTAGAAGGAGCGTCTCATTGAGCCCCATCGAAAGTTTCGCCCACTTCGCTATGGGCCTTACACTATCACCAAGGTTGTGGGTAGAAATTATTTTGAGCTCAACACTCCACCCTTCCTTGGTCTGCATCCAATATTCAATGTGGACCTCCTTCGACCACATTTCCCCCCATTATTGGACACCTCCGAGATCACATAACCGCTGACACCAACATAGTTGAACCCTGACTGCTTGGAACAAGCATCCACTGATCAAATAGTGGACATACAGTGAAGTATCCTTGATCCCACTGATCAAGATATTTTCTACTGTTCTAATGCTCTGTCTCACAGATCTGATACATTGGGGGTTTCTGGATGCATTTTAGTCATGTGTTTGAGATATTCTTTGGTTATTGTGAGTGCATGTTGGTTATTTCATGTGCATGTTGGTTATTACATGTGCATGTTTCATATTTAAGGTTTAACAACATATAAAGGATGCGTGCAAAAGTAGAGAACATCAACTTCCCAATATCATGCATAATAACGGTTCAAGCATGGAAATACAATAGCCTAATGGAAACATAGAATCTAAACTCGTCTGGAAGAATCAACCATCAGAATGTGCTCAAAACTTCTCTAATAGAAGCACCCTGGTCTCTAGACTGAAGTGGATGTCTTTTGGATCTCGGATCTGACCCCTGAGGAACTGGATCTAGACCCCTGGGGGGTTTGCGCCCCTCCTGGGACACTGGATGCACCCAAAAGCATTCCACCAATGGAATCTACTACTATATGTCTCAAAAATATTGTCTTGCCAAATAAGGAAATGGGTCCGAAGGATTTGTCTGGATCTGCTCTGAAACTCTGCATGCAACACCAAATGTCTGTTCAGAAGAGCTATGCCCTAAATGAATAAATGAGTTGATATGCAATATTCCACCGTTAGAATATGATGATAGATGGCTCAATAGAAGCACCCTGGCTAGATCTCAAATGGGTTGGAAGGAAACTGCAATCTGGATACAGGTCTCGTGCAGCTCTCCAAACCCTCAAACTAGCTTGCGCCCTCACTGGCTGAGTTGTGCACTCTGCAATGGATACTCTTGAAAAGTACAGTGAAATACCTGGATGGTATCTCTGATGGGTGAGGGTGTGTCTCTCAACACCAAAACTGATCAATGGTGGTGTTTTCCTCCAGAAATCCACAAAACAGTAAGGTCGGCTCTCCTCCTCCTCTGGGAACTCTCAACATCAAATCATAACAATGCATAATGAGGAATTAGGTCAAATTCCTCCCTTTATAACTTTCCCAATCTAATTCACCATTGATATCACTTAAGATAGGATTTTTTCCTCCTAAAGTGATTAATTAGTTAATTAAGTCCCCTTTTAACACCTTTTCATTCTAATTCTTCATTGACTTAGGCTTAAGTGACTTTTCCTAAGTATTTTGGCTTAATTCATCATTTAGCCATCAATTCCTCCTTATTTCTCCATATTGTTCCCTATTTGTTCCTGAGTATAGTCTATGGGAACATATAGACTACTAAGTCACTCCTTGCTGGCCTATTCTTGGGAGCGGGACATCACAGTCCTCCCTTCCCGAGATTGCTTGTACTCAAGCAACATCAATCCTTGGTGCTGTAAGATATGCTCTCCCTCCAATGTGGCATCCTCCACTGGAAGAACCCTGCATCTAACCAAGTACTCTCTAATGATCCTACTCCTCAATCTGTGCTCTCTCTGCTCTAGTACCTCCTTTGGAACTAGTTCCAACTAACCCTCCTCATCCAATGGTGGCAACTCCTCTGAAATGCTAACCTGTTGTCCCACAGCCCCTTTAAGGCAAGAGACGTGAAATAAGTTATGAATATTGCTACCTTTAGGTAGCTCTAGCTCGTATGCCACCTCTACTATCCTCCTGATGACTCTGTATGGCTCGTAGAACTTTGGCTTCAGCTTCTCCACTCCACTCCTCTTCAAGGAGGATTTTCGGTATGGCTGTAATTGCAAGAAAACCAAATCCCCTACCTCAAAACTGCGCTCAACTTTGTGTTGATTTGCATATATCATCTACTGATTCTGAGCTAACTGTAAGTTCTCCCTTGCTGATTGAAGAATCCTTTGACTCTCCTCCACCCAATCCTTGGCCCCTGGGACGCTGTTGTCCCCAAACACAGTCTCTATAAAGGAGGGTGCATCATATCCATACAATGCCCTTAATGGTGACATCTTGATAGACATATGGTAAGTTGTGTTGTAGCAATACTCACCCATATGTAACCATCTCACCCAAGTGCATTGTTGCCCCCCTACATAGTTCCTCAGATACCCTTCCACCCATTTGTTGACAATCTCTGTCTGCCCATCTGTCTATGGGTGGTAACTAGTACTCGTGGCTAGCTCTGTGCCTGTCAATCTGAAAAGCTCCTGCCAAAATATGCTGATGAAGTGCCCATCCCTATCACTGACTATTTGCCTGGGTAACCCATGCAACCGGAATAACTCCCTGAAAAACAAATTTGCTACCTATATGGCCTTGCAGTCTATGGGTATGGCGAAGAGATGTGCAAATTTGGTTAGTCTGTCGACCACCAAAAATATACAGTCCTTGCCCTACACTCTAGGGAGGCATGTAATGAAATCCATTGAAATGCTCTCCCATTTCTTCTCTGGAATGGGTAGAGGTTGTAGTAGCCCTGTGGGGTGTGTCTGCTCGAACTTGTTCTGCTGACAAGTCGTGCAATCTCATATGTGTTTCAACACATCATCCTTGAGCCCCTTCCATGAAAATATCTCCCTGATCTGCCTATATGTTTTGAAGTACCCATGATGCCCCGTTGTTGGCGAATCATGACACACCTTCAGAATCTTCCCCTTCAGGGTGGATTCTGGAACCAAGTAGATATGGTTCTTGTAGAAAATGACTTCATCAAGAACCTGGTATCTATCATCAATCACTTGTCCGTCCATCACCTCACAAGAAAAATTTTTTTTGGAGTATTCCACCAACAAATGAGCTTTCCAATCTGTACAAATGTCCATCATCGAACATCCTACTGGTCTCCTGGACAAGGCATCCGCCATGACATTCCTTTTTCCCTTGACATACTCAATGTCAAATTCAAAGGCTTGGATCTTTGAGACCCACTTCTGCTGCATCTCACTGAGGTCTTTCTGGTCAAGGAAATACTTGAGACTGTTATGATCAGTCTTCACTACAAACCTGTTGCCAACCAGATACTGCCTGAATTTGGTTATAACATGCATGATTGCTAGCATCTCCTTGTCGTAAATAGGATAGAGTCTCTCCGACTCATCAAGATTCCTTCTCTCAAACACAATGGGGTGGCCCCCCTGCATCAAAACTTCTCCAATCCCCACCCCTGATGCATCGCACTCTAAGACAAACAGCTAAGAAAAGTATGGAAGGGCTAGAACAGGGCATGTGCTCATAACCTCCTTCATTTTGTTGAATGTCTATTGTGATTCCTCTGTCCAATGAAAATAACCCTTCTTTGTCAAGTCTGTGAGTGGTGCTCCCAACTGTGAAAAACCCTTGACAAACCGCTTGTAGTAACTGCATAACCCAAAGAATCCTCTCGGCTCCATGAGATTCTTGGGCATTGGCCAATCCACAATGGCCCTGATATTTTCCTGGTGAACCTGTACTCCTTTCCCACTAATGATATGACCTAAGTACAATAGTTCCCTCATGCCAAATTCACATTTGGATTCCTTGGCATATAAATACCGTGCCTTCATAATATTCATTAACCTCCCCAAGTGTGCTAAATGCTCATTCCATGTCTTACTATAGATCAATATATCGTTGAATAATACCAGAAGGTACTTCATCAACTTTCCTATAAAGATATGGTTCATGCAATACTGGAAAGTGGCTGGTGCATTGGTCAGTCCAAACGACATGAATAAGAACTCAAAATGTCTGAAATGGCATCGAAACGCTGTATTCTCAATGTCCTACTCCTTGATGCTGATCTGATGGTATATTGAGTGTAGATCAATCTTAGTGAAGAAGACTGCCCCATGTAACTCATCCATCAATTCATCTATGTGTGGAATGGGGTAACGATTCTTGATCGTTTTCTTGTTGAGCACTCTGTAATCGATGCACATTCGTATTGTGCCATCCTTATTTAGTACCAGTACTACTGAAGATGCAAAAGGACTCCTGTTGGGCCTAATATGTCCCATAGCAAGTAATTATTTGTGTTATCACTGAAATTTTGTCCACACATGGTTACAAGAACTCAACATCGTCAAACAATGATGAAGTCATCCATGGACCTGAATTAATACCACAGCATTCAAAAAAGGTCAAAAACTATACAAAGTAGTGAAAAATTGAAGAGTGCTTTGCAGACATTGAGCGTGCGTGCACATGCGCGGAACGGGAACATAGAAATCACGCACATGCGCACGATGCGCGACTGTTAGAGAAAAAATCTGCGCACCTACTAAACGGCGCATTTATGGAAGTGATTGGCCTCCCAACCACTTATGGTTCAGCTCCCAAGATGATTTGACCCTCAAATCTGGACTGGATCCTACTGGTGGGCTGGTCAAAGACCTAATAATGCCCTAATTGGTCTCTTTTCACACTACAAAGCAGTTAAACAATAACCCAAATGAATGCTATAAAAAGACATGGATGCACCTCATTTTCTCAAGGAATTCAAAGTAATGTTATGTTGCCTCTATTGTTTTGAGGACTCCATCCTTGACACAAGCATATTGACACCATTACATTGGACAATCCACCTCACCATTGAGTGGATTTGTAAAGAGTTCTTTCATCACCATTTTCCATTTTTCTTTGTTGTAAGAAGAGCTAGCTAGTGAGGGTCCAAGAGCCTTCCCTTGGGGGAAGAAGGGACTCATAGTCCCCTTTCTTCTTGGTTCTTTGTTTTCACTAATATATCAGCCTCAAATATTGGTGACATGGGTCTTATGGTTCTTTTTGTTTCTATGTCCCTATGCTCATGAATTTAGTTTTTATTGCACTTCTTAGTTTGATTCTTAATTCTAGTTTTTTGTTTTCTTTCTCTAACTCTTTTCTCTACAGCTGTCCTGCTTAGAAAACCCAAGTGAGCTTGCAAGCAACTCTATTTTTCTCACCAAGGTGAAAAAAGAGGCGCAATATATTGGCGACTCTGCTGGGGAAAGGTATCAATTTCCTACCTCATTTGGGTTTTTCTTTCTCTTCTTTTAGTTTGTTTAACTTGCAGGTGCACTAACCAACCTAAGTCGACCTGCCAATCAGCCAATTCCAAGTTGAATTGAGAGAAATCTATCTGGATTTTTCATTCTCGGTCGTATGTCTTATATGCACGGGTTTTTAGGCCCACAGACACGCATCGTGCACCCATGCGCCTGACTCATGGTTATGTTATGTGCACGTGCACTTTTTAACTTGTCTCTTCTCGCGTGCATGCGCTCTGTGCGCCTCTGTCTCCACTGGGACCCACACATCTGTGCAAAATTTCACATTGTAAAGTTGTTGATATGTGGGGAAGGCCACTTAACTTCTTAAAAATGATTTCAATCATGTTTTAAAGATGCACCACACTTAGTCCCCTCATCATATAAAAGGGTTAGTCAAAAACACATAGACACTTAGGAGGATAAAATCAATTTCCCTTCTTTGATTTTTTCCACATGGATGGCTTGTTTTTGACTCACAAGATAAGTTGAAAATCATTTTTAATCACATTTAACTTGAATTGGGACTAGAAGTTGAGTAACAATCACTTAGTATGATCTTCTCTTGCGCCTCCAAGTGATCTTGAGAATTAGAAAAAGATTGTGAAACGATTTTATCTCCCTTAAGAACATTAAAACCTTTAGGAGAGGACAACAACCCTTCTTGGGACTCCTCTTAGTTTTCTTTTTCAAACGCATCTTAATATTGTAAAGGGCCCATACATGCCCACATGCTACAAAGATAGGATAGTGTTTGAATTTTTTCTTTCTTAGATCAAAACACTAGGGAAGTTTAAAGGTTTGTAACAGGCCCATACATGCCCACATGTTCAATCTAGGATAGTTTCAAAGATTTTCTTAGATTACATCACAATAGGAAGATAAAGAAATAGTAACAGACCCACATGTCCATATGTTAGCTTCCTAGGGACTTTTGAATTATGCAAGGTTGTACCAAAGGCACTTAGTTAATTAGGTAATCAAACACTTGTAAGGACCAAGCAAAGTCCACATGCAGCAAGGTGACATCTAATTCACTAAAAATTGGCACACTTTCACTCACACACAAAAGTCACTTATCACTCACATAACTTCTTCTTGAAATGTGGAGATCAAAGTAAGTTTCCTCCAAAGGGATTCCGAAAATACCCCACCCTTTTCTTGACGAGACTATCCACTCCCATTTTAAATCAACGAGGTTGGTTTGCACCCCCAACCTCCCAAAACCACTACATCTAAAATCTTTCTAAAAACTCACTAAGTTTTCCTCCACAGGAGGTGCCAAAAGAAATTTTTTAGTCTAGGTAGG
>ML776686.1:384717-415263 GCA_009831015.1 Picea engelmannii | reverse complement strand
GTCTAGGTAGGATTTCGGGGATAGGCATCCAAATAACTCCCCGTTATCTGGTTCTCACATTGTCAAAACATAGAAGTTGTCAAATAGGGAACTGAAAATCCTCCAAGTCAAGTGTTCCAATACCATAAGGCAGGGAGATACCTATGAAGGGTTGAAGGCAGAGGTCCGGTTGTTCTGTGCGTCCCCCCTTAAGGCACCCACCTCTTGGGCGAGATCCAACCCATGACCCATTTCTTAGGCTAAAAATCTAAATGCCACACTTTGACCGAGGTACCTAGTGACCAACTTTAGGACATCTACCCAGGTGGCAATTGTGGGATGCAATTGCCCCTTGATTGGATTTTGTGTGGCTATTGGGAAATATCGCTAGATCTTTTGGGATATGCCCCCTTTACCTCTCATTATAACCAATTATTTCATCCTTCACTAGTTTCTCTTCCAGTGACTTCAGAACCTACTGTTGAGTACTATTGGAAGGTCTAGTGCTATTTGAGAGGAAAGACATTACGTCTTCTAGGACACGCGCATTTGTTTTCTTTTGATTCCCCACGCGGACAAAACCTACTTCCCACATATATGCTTATTTTTCATTTTATGTATGATGCACATCTAATTACAGTTTGATTTGGATATATATATTGTGTAAACATTAAAATGCAAAGGCTCTTGTTTCTATATTACTCTCACCACTCTTTGCACACATTCATACAACTAATTTGACATCATAGGGGAACCACAGAACCCCCGTCGTTCACGATGCTTTCTAAACCTCCCTCCTATCTTAGGGGGAGTGTCTGGTCATGCCCACTCATCGAAACCTCCTTCACACACTCCTGTGAGTGCTACTATTTTAGGATCAACTTTGCTTGGTTCTACATTACTTGGGTCAACTTCCCAAGGCCATCCATTCCCTCGTTCTCCTTTACACGAAAGTGGAGGACCGACTTCCTCTCAAGGAGGAAGCACCAACCCACCTACCCCCCCTCAAAGGTTAGGTTCACAACACACTATTGTTGGAGATAATCCCCCCCCCCTCCCACTGAAGATGCCATATTTTTCCTCTCTCAACATACCGGATCTCACCAAACTCACCAATGATCCTATATTGCATGATCCCACATGGCCTGCAATGCCAACCAAACTACCTTTAGACATACCAAAGTTTGAAGGAAAGGCATGCGATGACCCTGCCAACCATGTCATGACCTTTCACCTATCGTGCTCCTCCAACAACATTATGGATTATTCCATTAGACTATGATTATTTCAACACACACTCACTGGACCATCGGCTAAATGGTATGTCGAAGAAAAATTAGGGTCCCACACAACATTTGAGTCATTGGCCAAAGCATTCTTAACCTTCTTCCAATTACCCATCTGACATGACAATGGTCTAGAACTACTTTCTAATTTCAAACAAACCTCATCCACACACATCGCTGACCACATTCACGAGTGGCGTAGGCGACGTAGTTTGTGCAAAGCAGAAACCACCAAGCAATAGTGTCTCGACTGGTTTATTAGATCACTTGTCTCTCTCCTCGGTAAGGATGTAGCTTCCACCTTCCCTCAGTCTGAAGAGGAATCCATCAGCAAGGCCCAACAATATGACCTCATCTATGCACAGTTAGGGTACTTATACACTGTACTTCCTAATCATCCAAAACCTGTGCCATTTGGCCAAGAAAAACCTGGGATGTCTCACTCAGCAGATGGACTGATTGGTGCCACCACACACCACGGTCCACAACCCCAACCATCACCGATGTATGGAACACCTAAATACCCACCGACATATGGGGGAACTTCTTATTTCCCCCCACCCCCTTATCAACAAACATACCCTGTTGCTATACCTCCACCCATCAGTGGACCACCACCGACACCTCCCATACATCCACCTATTCCCACAAACAGTGGTACTCCCTCAACATCATCTTATAGTACTAGCAAAAGCACTACGCCTTCCTATGTACCTTATGGAGAAGTACCACCATAGAATCCATACTTCCCATTTCCTAGTCCTCCACAACCCATGGCTCCCCCACATCCTCATGCGGGGGTGAATTTTGTTCAACCCTATGCTGTTCAACAATACCAAAGTTTTGAACAGTTAAATACAGCCAATCCAATCCATCCATCGAACAATCCCAAAAATAAAGGACAGAACAAGAATAACAACAACCCAGGCCAAGGCGGGAATCAACCCCCACAGCACCAGCCCACTGGGGGCAACCAGAACCAAGGGAATGAAAACCCCCAAGGGAGCAACAATAATAAATGCCAAAGGTGAAATAATGTTAAAACCATCTTCCCTTATGCCCTTTGTGGTGAGTTCAGCCATTACACTCATCATTGCCCCCAAATCACTGATTTCAAATGGTTGAAAGACTCTAGGAGTCTTCCCCATTCTCCCGCACCACCTTCCCCTCAGCAGGCACCACAGCAATACGTGCAACAACCCCCTCCCGCCATGTTGCAAAATCCTATTCCACATCAAGGTGTGATAAACACCCATCCGGATACACAGCATCCCCCACCTCAGGTGGGGCAATATCTCAATCCCAACAATCCAGTAGATCGCACAATTCTCCTCACAAGTGAGGAAGAAATCCTTTTGCAAACGTGTAGTCATTAGTATCATGCACCCGCTAAGTCTCCTTCCATCCCTCTAGAGACAAACCCTACACCGACAGGACCCCCAATGGTGATCCCTCGCCCTTCCATCGAACCACCTCTTTGCATCCCTCGCATCCCATTGCGCAGGAATGTCCACAACCCACAGGCTAGGATAGCTCATAACTATATTTTCGTAGATGACTTAGCGCAATCCCCAACTGCCATGTCATTATTGGAGGTCCTCTAGACTTTTCCTACTCAGTGGAAATCACTACTTTCCACCTTGGGGGCAGTCGACCCCACAGATACCCGACTCATTACCTTTGATCTTGACAGTGGAGAATCTCGTCTTCCTACCTTGATTGCTTTTCAAATACCAGTGAAAATACAGAACATCACAGTTCATCGGTGTATCATCGATGAAGGTGCATCTACATGCATTATGTCCAAAATGGTATGGCAGAAACTTGGTTCCCCAGAACTCATACCCTCTACCATCACATTACGAGCTTATGATGGACAACCATCCTCTCTTGAAGGGCTCTTTCAAAATTTCCCCGTTGAACTCGGGGGCAAGACTATTCTCATCGATATCAAAGTTATCGACGCCCCACTTGATTATAATATCCTATTCGGTAGTAGCTACATGTATGCTATGAAGGTAGTGGCATATTCCATCTTTCAGACAATGATGTTCCCTCATGACGCAAACATGCACCACCCTCGTGGGCACATCCGCTCACACAAGATCTTCTTCTTCTCAGCCCGAAGAACTCTAAGGTTCTTTTATTTCCCTATCGGGAAATCTGCTCCCACTATTCTCTCGTGCGATCCCCCCCTTCCTTGATTTGTGTGGGAATCAGAACTCGTGACTTTGTGAGTTCAAAGGTTGAACACTGGGTTCTTGGCTCCCTAAGACCCAGTGGTCAGTCAACTCGCTGACTTTTCCCTGAGGTATTTCGCTACTCGCGACCTCGCTACTCGCGATACCAAACTGTTGGTTTTCCAACCTCCAATATCCGAGGCACCAAAACTTTGATGCACACGTGTGACTTGACCCGTCCACACACGTCACTTCTATCGAGACTTCCACGCTATCATGATCTCACCACTCGCGACTTCTCTACTCACGAGGTTGAATAACTTCCACGTTGACTCCTGATGTCCGAGATGCCGAGACTCGCGACCTCGCTCCCTCGCGAATTTGAGATTTCTATGGCTAAGTTCTCGAGCCTTTTCTCGCGAGGCTCTGATGCACGATCCCACATGCGGATCCAACAGTCCTCCCGTGATCCGGATCCAACGGATATTCACCTTCTCGATTCTCGCATCCTCGTGACTTTGGATACCCAATACTTGGGCTCTCACCCTGCAAGCTCTCGAGTTCGTGAGATCCTTAGATATCCACCACCTGTCCTTCTCAAATGGATGGCTCACAGCCTCCTCGCCACTTCGCTGCTTCATGTCCTCGCACCTCACGAATTTTAACACTAATTTCTCAACCCTTCCACTTACGAGTTCCTGAGATGCGAGGTGCCACCTGTCCACTTGCCAACTCCTGTGGATCCACACTATCCTCGGAGTAGTCGAGACATCGCTTCTTGCAATATCGCGACTTTCCTTACCAAACTTAGGACACTTTCCTCACAAGGTCCCGATAGGTGATCTCATGAACAATCCAATGGCCCTGACTGACTTGGATCAACGGTGCTACCCCTCCTAATCTTTGAATCCTCTCCATGCCAGCGTTGTAACTACCTTGCACCTCTAGGAGATCCAACAGCTCTTGGAACTTCGTGAAATCTCTTCCAAAGATTTCATCTGTCCGTTCTCCCCTTGAGGATTCTGCAAAATAAAGAAGTGTCTCTCCACAAGACTTGTTGCTCGCTCGCCAACCTATGACATTTTCCTCCGACCTCCAATGGCAACTTCCTTGCACTTATCCTTCAGGGAGTTCAAAGGTCTATTCCTCCTGAGCTTTTCCACTCTGATTCTTTCAAAGGGACTTGCACATGCTCCTCGCAGCAATCATTCAACAACTCTCCAGTGTTGAATCTCTTCGACTCTGCGCAACTCCTGCAACAACAGTATTTGATTTCCTTTGCTCAGATTCACAACTGAGACTTATGCTTCAGCCTGTGCACTCCTTGCATGGCTTCAACAACCCACTTCCACTTCTAGGTGAATGGGAACAAAAGTTAAACTACTGAGCCTTCATCAACACACTCCTTGCAAATGACTTCAACTGCACACCTTGCAGGAATCTCCTGGCTCAGATAGAGAAACAATTGAACCTCATTCTCTCTCCCTTTCAGACTTCAGTTTGAAAACATGAAATCACATGCACAACATATACAAATCAAATGCATAACAAGAAAGCAAACATTCATGAGCATATCATCAATACACAGAGAAAACAACACAAACCATGAGCTTGAATCAAAGCTTCATTCTATTAATTCAAATTCCTGTACATGGGTGTTCTTCATACAATATTCTCTTCTTTCTCTTCTCTTCTCCTGGGTTGATTCTATTCTTTACTACTATCTTACAATGGTACAATGAGGGTGTCTATATCCATTTTCCCTCTCGAACTCTAAACTATCAAATCTAGACTTAAAATCCTATCTACCAACATTAACTTAATTAAATGCCTCCTACCTACCAAAGGATGAGAGCTTTAAGGCTCAAGGTCCAATACAATATACAAATGTGCCTTCATAAATGGATTCATTAAAGACTTGCACTACAATCCCAAAGCACTTCAAAAATTTGGGTTTGTTTATCCAGTTGATCTTCACTTGATGTGTTGGCTCGCTTGATGAGTTGGCGATGCTCCTGCATCACCTCACAATGGGAAGATCGTTACCATTGACCAAATCTCACATTATGAGCCTAATCCATCTGCCAACATCGATAACATTTTGCCTCTCATCCACACAAGCCATGACACATATCCCCTCGTCGAGATGGGTCCTAGGATTTTTAAAGATCTATCCTTATTAGGAACATATCATGGAGCACCTCCACTCCTACACCCTTCCAATCAAGTGTGTGTCATATCATCTAACGAAACTCACACAGAGGATACCCTTCCTCCTACAAAGGCTTCTATCATACCTGATGTCCCACTCATCGTAGAACCTCCCCAAGAACCTTCTGGACACAAGTCAACCCCACCAGTCCATGATTCCACCTCTCCCCAAGGACATAGTTTAGTTTGGGAGACAGTTCCCCAACCCCTCACTCAAATTCCCTTCTTTTACCCTCCACCAGGTATCGAAGCTTTTCAAGTAGCCGCAATGATCACACTACCTAATATGGTGTTAGCAATCCCAGTTTGGTATTTACACCCACCATAGATGGTCCCTCGACCATCCCTTCCCCCCCAGGAAGGAATCCCCATGACGATTCCCATCCTTACCCCCACCACCCCCCCACTCACTAACCCCCCTGCTACAGCTGGGGGCAGGAGAAAGAAGAAGGAGCCCACCGTTCCACTTCCTCCATGCATCCCACCACCTTGCACACTATCTGAGAAAGAGGGCCACCAAACCAACAACTATCCATCACTACCTGAATTACAGAATTTGATCCCCCTCAATCAAACTCCCCCACAACCTGCCACTACTGCTAGTCTCGCCACTACCACCCACCCTTCCAGTAGTAAAGGGTTGAGGACCAAATACACTTGTGCTATATGTTCAGAGTATGGCCATTATACCCATCATTGCCCAGCACTACCATGCTTTCGGCAGAAATTAGCCGCCATACACCAAAACTTCCAGAACAACCCCAGTCCTACTACATCCTCCTCAACAAATATCGCTGACATCTGTTATGTCACCACTTCAGTCAATGAACGTATGAGATTCCCTTTCTCTCTCTACGATTCATTAGCTCATTTTACATACCCATGTCCTATGATCCTTGAATACAGGCAACGTCAATTGACCCTGCTTCACCGACCCACAAAGGCGATAATTGACATTACCTCGTCACTAGAGGATCTTCATGTCATTTCTCCTGAACCTGAGGCACTCCCAACACCTCCATGGTTCTTAGATGATGTATCTGAGGATTCACCCCCCAACCCACCCAAGTCTCCTACTCATTCCCCTACGGACACTCTCCACCCAACCACCACGGGTACCCCTCAGTACCTCAATATATGGTTTATGTCGAGTGAACCCTCACCATCTCCTAACCATGTTCCCTCTGCTTCTTCACCAGTTGGTAACCACACGACCACTGTCACCAAGATCACTCCTCACAACCCCTTGTATTCCCGTCACTTCCAATGTGACGAAGAAATAATCAAAGATTTAAACCACCTGGACTCTCCCTGGGATACACTACACCATCACGCACTCTTATATCCACAGGAAGCCTCCATGCCTCCTAACCAAAACCCCATTTACGCGGTCGAAACCAAGGATTTTATCCCATCAGGGCCTATCGAATTGTTCAAAAATCCCATTCCTGCCCCTGATGCTTTTGAAGAAGGAAATATGGCCAACATTTCCCCCACCATTAAAATCAACATTTCCATTAAAAATGGCATCGTCGAAGAAATCACCATTGGAGCTTCTTGCAATCCTCAAGAAATCACCGCATATAAAGCCCTCTTCGAGGAATATAGGGATATTTTTTCCTAGTCATACACGAAAATTCTTGGCCTCGATCCCTCTATTGTTGAACATCGCATCGACACTTGGCCCGACATTACACCAGTTTGCCAAAAATAGCGACTGCTACATCCATCCAAAGCCATGGCTATCAAAGCCGAAATTGACAAGTTACGCACTGTTGGGTTCATTTACCCCATCGCCTATACCTCATGGGTTTCCAACCTTGTACCCATTAAAAAAAAATAGGGCATTATCCATGTTTGCACATAATTTCATGATCTCAATCATGCATGTCCGAAAGACAACTTTCCAACGCCTTTCATCGATCAAATTATCGACGATTGTGCTAACCATGAGGCTCTATCCTTTATGGATGGATTCTCTGGTTATAATCAAATCCAAATTCACCCCACCAATCAATATAAAAATGCATTCACTACCCCTTGGGATACATTTGCATATCGTGTCATGCCTTTTGGCTTAAAAAATGCCGGTGCAACTTTCCAGTGGGCTATGACATACATCTTTCACGATCTGGCCCACATCATCTTCGCCTACTTGGATGACCTCACAGCTTTATCGAAGAAACGCACCCAACATCTCGATGATTTATGAATCATATTTCAACAGTGTTTTCAGTACAACATCCGCTTAAATCCTCTCAAGTGTGTGTTCTGTGTCACCGTAGGGTGCCTCCTCGATTTTATCATTTCCCAAAGAGGTATTACCGTGGACCCCCTCAAATTCCAAGCTATCACCGAAATTCCACCTCCCTGGAATTTACGACAACTTCAGAGTCTACAAGGAAAAGATAACTTTCTTAGACGCTTTGTCCCAGATTACGCCATATGTGCACACGGTTTCCTTCGCTTACTACGTCACGACATCCCATTTCACTGGGACGACCATGCCCAACAGTCATTTGATGATCTTAAAATAGCTCTTTCAAATGCACCTTTAATTAGTGCACCTGACCATAATCGCGACTATATCCTCTACGTATCAGCGTCAACTGTATCAGTAGCCGGCGTCCTCGTCCAGCTCAGAGATGACAATCATGAACATGTCATTTATTACGTTAGTAAAAACCTCTCAGGGCCACCCTTGAAATATAAACATGAAGAGAAACTTTATCTTGCAGTTGTCCTCGCAGTCCAAAAACTGTGCCATTACATTCTGCTTCGCACCACAAAGGTCATCGCATATTCCAACCCTATGCAGTACTTGCTCAGTCATCGGCAAGTTAACGTCAAATTTTCTCAATGGATCATTATCCTTCAGGAATATGACCTCAAGTTCTCAACACTTAAGAGTAAGAAGGCCCTCATTCTCGTCGAACTTTTCACATCCCTCGCCTCTGACACCACCAATGCCCCCGTCAACACCGACTTTCCTGACGAACATCTATTTTACATCACTTTGGATGATCCTTGGTACGATGACCTCCTCTTCTACCTCCGAACTCAAAATTTCATTAACCACCTTTCACGAGATGATCGTTGACGTATTCGCCATTAGGCCCCCCGCTACCTCCTCATCGGAGACGTCCTATACTGGTGGGGCGTTGACACCATTCTTCATCGATGCCTGACTATTGACAAGGCCGATAGAGTCTTAAACGACTGCCACAACGGTGCCTGTGGGGGCCATCTTTTGGGTATATCCACTGCTCAAAAGATTATCCGAGCCAGGTACTTTTGGCCTACCTTGTTTCATGATTGCATTCATGCCGTGAAACAATGTGTGCAATGTCATCTTTATGCCAACAAAGCTCGAGCTCCCCCCGCTCTTCTTCACCCTGTCATTACTATCAGCCCTTTTTGTAAATGGGACATCAAATTTATGACTTGTAATCCCTCCTCTAGCAATGGTCACAAATACATCATTGTCGTCGTGGACTACTACACCAAATGGGTAGAAGCTATGCCCACTTTCAACAACACCGTTGACACTGCAGTGCATTTTTTCTTTAACCATGTCATATCCCTCTTTGGAGTACCCCTCCAACTTGTTTCCGACCATGGAAAACACTTCGAGAATGAGATCTTCGTTGAACTCTCATCTTGGTTAGGCTTCTCTCACGAGTTTGCCTCACCATATTACCCTCAGTCTAATGGACAGGTCGAGGCAATTAACAAAGTCCTCAAGACCATGTTACAACGCACGGTTAATAAACATAAAACCAATTGGCATCATATGTTATTTTCTGTGCTATGGGCTTATCGAACAGCTGTGAAAACAACTACTGGTTTCACACCATTTCATTTAGTCCATGGGGTTGAAGCCACTCTCCCCATTGAGTGCGGAATTCCCACCTTATGCACTGCAATTGAGTTATTACCTGACACTGCTCCAATGGAGCAGTGCTTGCTGAACTTGGAGTCTCTGGATGAAGATCATCGATCTTCCTTACAGAACAACGAGGTAGCTAAAAAATGAACCAAGGCTACCTTTGATCGCCATGTCAACCTTCGCTCATTCCGCGAAGGCGACCTCATCTTGGCTTACGATATCGCTCATGATACCTTTGGCCATGGAAAATTTGAGTCACTCTGGCATGGCCCATACATCATTCAACATTGCCTCACCAAAGGCACATATCTTCTGGCCTCCCCTGAAGGCCTCTCTCTCAAAGAACCCGTCAACGGGTTATACTTAAAGAAATTTTACGCTTAAACATAGTCATTCTACTTTAGGTTATTTCTTTTTCTAGTGTTTTTTAATCTTTTTCTCCTCCCCTCACGTCTAAAATATCCTTTGTGCTATTGAAATATTCTTCCTCCACCAGCCTACCACATCGGTTGCGCCGACGATACCAACCATTGGACACAAAATCTCGCTTGGGTTGCTTGGGCTCTCTACACCCCTTCACATGAAATGCTCCATTTGAGCGGCATATGTTTGGGGTCAGCAACCAACAACCAAGCCAAATACACCACTGTCATTGTCCTCCTAGCCGATGCTCAACATCATCGTATTCTTCATCTTAACGTCTTTCTCGACTCTCAACTAGTCGTACTCCAGCTCAACAATGTGTACCGCATCTGTGATCCTTGCCTCTTTCGCAAATACCTGCAAGTTAGGATTTTATCTTGACATTTTGATTCCATTACATTTACATATATTCCAAGACAATTGAATCAAATAATAGATAACCTAGCTAATATTGTGTTAGACTGGCATATATCACATAAATCTACCTCTACACATACATAAACATATCACAATTCTGTCACAGCATATACATAGAATAGACATCATCAAAACATTAACAAAAAACATGTAAACACCACATAGATCTCAAAAAGTACACTCATGTATATATATAGGTCCACAGTGCCATCCGAATGTTTACATACAAAAAATACAAGTATCCGTAGGCCAATACAGCACCTCGGTACAAAATGGGCTCACTAGCCTATATACAAAAAATATATCCACACATCAAATACATAAAACGCCACTCACGGTGCCTCTCAAGCGCCACCACCTACCCCTCCCTCAGGCGGTGGTGGCCCACCACCACCTACCTCAGGAGGTGGTGGTCCACGCCCTACAGGCCCCTCCTGCCCCAATGGCAGTCATCCACTCTTCATAGAAGTAGCCACTGCTACTCGTCGTACTATGTCTCGCCATGGTAGCAGAACCCCCACACACTGCTCCAGGAAACTCTCATCCTGGATGCACGACCACATGCCCTCAGGCACGTCCTGTAACACCATCTCCAGATGACGAAAGATGTCCTCAAAGTCCACTCCGGTAGCCGTCAGAGGAGCATGTGATGGCCCAACACCAGGTTCATCAAATCGGTGCCTCCTCGCTACCCTCTCAGGCTCAGCTGGTCGCACCGCGATGTCCTCACGCTGGCGTCCTCATGCCATCGTCTCTCTCCCCGCGACAATCTCTCTAGCTCCCGATGAGTCGACGCTCTCTGCAACTCCACCTTGCACCCGCGAGGTGCCACATCTTCACATGCACATAAACAATAGATAGTATCAACATCTATATCATATATATATAGACTGCTATCTCAAACATAAAATAGAAAAAACATACACATAAACACCAAACATACCTCGATGATCAAAAACCTCCCTTGGAGGTAGCACCATGTTCGGATCATCCCAGAAGTCCACCCTGACATAAGGGTAATGTAAAATCACCTGCGGCATCTGCCGCCATAACTACGTCGCCTCTGCAGAAAAAAAGTGGCCACCTTCGCCACCACCATGGTGAAGCAACACAGTCGACCACCGCCTCAACCGCGGCTCTTGTGCCCCAGGTGCACCCAATAGAATCCTCGGGTGCAACATCAACACCCTCTCTAGAAACCAGGCCACTAGGATGGACCTGAAGGAAAACTCAACCGTATCCGTGCACCGACAATGGTCGAACTGCCCCACCATCCTCGCATGCAGTGTAAGTCCCCAAGTGAAACGCTCGCCGTCCAACACTCTCTCCAGCACCAGAAGTTGGCCACCACTGATCCACTGGGTTGCCAGTGACCCATATACTCACATAATCATTGCTGCTATACAATGATGCACCAGGGAATCTATAGACGCAATGCTCACAACCGTCCTGGACATAAATTTTTGACCCGAACAATATCTCTAGCCAATAGTCATGAGATGTGTATCCCTAGGCAGCACTGGCTCTGCCGGTAGGTGAATTCCCTAAAAGGGAAGCCCAGTCAAGAAATATACATCCTCCACCATAGTGAAGGGGATTTGCTCTCCTCGCACGAGGAAGTAGTGCAGCTCCGGACTCCACATCTGGATCAGGAACTATAGGAGATACTCTTGTTCCCATATCAACAGGCACTCAAAGAACTTTAGCATCCCACAGGCTACCAAAGTCACACGCACACCTGGCCCCTCAATGGCCATGGCGTCTCATAGCTGAGACCAGTCTCACTCTTGCCAACCCACTGGCATTGTCACAACCATCCACCTGCAGCCACAACACAGAGTCCTATATTAGCTCAAGAAACCATCAACAACATCAAAAAGACTTGTTTTTATACACCTCAACCTTGCCTCCTAGGCGCGGTATTGTTACCCACAGGTGCACACACATGCGCGCCTATTCACTACATAGGTGCACATATGTGTGCACCTGTTCAATACATAGGTGCGCATCAGTGAGCACCTGTTTTATTCATAGGCACGCTCCCAAGTGCACCTGTTCACCATACAGGCGTGCACAAATGCGCGCCTGTTCAACCTACAGACGCGCACTTGTGCATGCATGTTCAACCCACAGGTGTGCCCTTAGAGTGCGCCTTAAATCCCCTCCACTGCACTCCCATGCTCATATATCCGGTGGATAGGTGCACACATGTGCGCGCCTATTACTAGATCGCCCGTGCATGTGGGGCCCATATCCCCTAAATATCTCTGTACAACCCCGCGTACAACTCCTGCCCAAAAAATGAAATCCTATTTCTATGTAGAATGATCAGTCCACTAACTTGAAGCTCGCTAATCTCCAATTGAATGCGTCGTCCTCCCCCAATCTCCAAATCTCCTCTGAAAACTTCTCATCCAGTCACTATTGCAGTAGGTACAAATGAGGTGGCAATGTGGGCCTTACAGCTATATATAGGCCTTTTTTGCCCAACTTCCACTCACCATTCCAGGAGCGCACGGTGTCCATTTTTCAATCCATCTTCAGCCACGGGATCAGAATCCCGTCATTTACATCACAACAGTCCCTAGGCCTCTTTTCATCCTGAGCCCCTGGGGCACCTTTTTTTTCATACCCTAGTCAGGTATGCATGCACATATTCACGCTTATCAAATACATGCTCATATCTTCGATTCTCTTTAGATATTGTTCACTTTGGGTATTTGGTTTTCATGTGTGCAGGTACTTGATCATCATACATCGGCACAACCCCTTCAGGTATATACTCAACACTGGCATGTAGTCTTTCCCGCTGTATCGCACTTACATTTCTAGTCACACCCTATGATATTTTCCTCTAGGATCCCCATTCCCGGCTCTGCAGTACCCACACCTCCATTTGCATCTTTGGTACTGTTACTCGGTAGCATTCTTACCCACATGAGTTGTCCCATTCATAGCACCTTTTGACACTTTTGACACTCATGCTGTTTTTCAAAACTCTTTAGGGATAGGAGTCCCAATAGTCTTTCATCATGTCTCTAATCAACCACATACTCCTTCTCCCACACGGACTCCCAGATTATCTCTTCGCGGTTCTATTTTTTAAACTGCACCTCCACAGTATCATGAACCCTCCATTTCATCCACAATTAGTTTTCCCATCTGCAAACCTACCTTCATTTCACCTACCTCATACAGACACTCACCAATGGGGCCCCCACCCTTCATCAGTTTTCCAAGCAAATTATGCCCTCCATGGGCCACCCATATCACATTGGGGCACCCGTTTCTGTATTTGTACATTTCTCCCCAATTATTCATTATTTATTGTACAAACACCTTTATATTCAGTCATTAAATTACCCTTTTGTCGTCACCTTTGATGACCTGCTTCCCTCTTTTTGGCCAACCGCAACCCATGTCACCCTTGGTTGGAGCACTACTTATCATCTTCCCTTGTCGGCATCGTCCATATCTTCAGAGTACCCTACAGGTCACTTACCTCTACCCTCTGACTTTGTTCACCTTGTCCTGCCTCTGGAACAACTTATCCCCGGTCTTGTCATCCCCCTGACACTCGACCTCGTTGAACGGTTGCAACCACTTTTTCTCTCATACATCCTCCAACCAAGGGCAGTCTTGAGTCTTCTCACATCTTGACTTCGTCCATGTACCTCTACCACTTCCTCACCTCACCTAGAAGATTTCATGAAGCCATTTGCTTCTAGGAGTCACATCCCCCTTTTTTTCGACATCAACATAGTTTTCCAGAAGGGCGACAGTATCTTGATTCTCATTATCCACTCAATGAGCGATCTCGGATGACACAGGGTGAAACATCATTGCTCCCTATTGTCATTGACCCCCATAACATTCGACACCAACACTTTCTCATGTTACAGTGGGTCTTACTTTGTGACTATTGCAGTTATTTCTTTCAGTTGCCGAAGACCTCTGAACTTGGCAGGGCTATCAATGCCCACATCATCATTGCTACTTATTTCCGCGATCACTGCCTACTATTCAGAGTATGTTCATTTGCATAATTGTCTTCTGCCTTTATCAAAACCAACCCCACGGGAACTGCATTTGTCTACACCAACACTTCAGTCATCTTTTTTCAGAGTTACATAACACGAGTATGGGGCATGCCCGCCTCATTTGTACACAATTTTCTATTTTATACACCTCATGGAAGGTCGGGTCCTACTGGTTCCTTTTTTTCTCCAACGGATCGCTATGAATGATCCCACTATTGCTCTATCTTACAACAACATTCTCAGTATAAGAAACATTGATGGATTTCGGCTATACGTATGCTCCTAACCTCGTCCATCAGGGGGCATCTGTTATCACTGAAATTTCATCTGCACATGGTTACAAGAACTCAACATCGTCAAACAGTGATGAAGTCATCCATGGACCTGAATTAATACCACAACATTCAAAAAAGGTCAAAAACTATACAAAGTAGTGAAAAATTGAAGAGCTCTTTGCAGACATTGGGCGCGCGCGCATGCGCAGAACAGAAATGCAGAAATCGCGCATAGGCGCACGATGCGCGATTGTTATTGCAAAAAGCCACACACCTGCTAAATAGTGCATTTATGGAAGTGGTCGGCCTCCCAACCACTTATGGTTCATCTCCCAAGCCAATTTGACCCTCAAATCTGGACTCGATCCGACTTGTGGGCTAGTCAAAGACCTAATAATGCCCTAATTGGCCTCTTTTCACACCACAAAGTAGTTAAACAATAACCCAAATGAATGTTATAAAAAGACATGGATGCACCTCATTCTATCAAGGAATTCAAAGTAATGTTATGCTAACTCTATTGTTTTGAGGACTCCATCCTTGACACAAGCATATTGGCACCATTATATTGGACAATCCACCTCACCATTGAGTGGATTTGTAAAGAGTTCTTTCATCACCATTTTCCATTTTTCTTTGTTGTAAGAAGATCTAGCTAGTGAGGGTCCAAGAGCCTTCCCTTGGAGGAAGAAGGGACTCATAGTCCCCTTTCTTCTTGGTGCTTTGTTTTCACTAATAGATCAGCCTCAAACATTGGTGACATGGGTCCTATATTTATTTTTGTTTCTATGTCCCTATGCTCATGAATTTAGTTTTTATTGCATTTCTTAGTTTGATTCTTAATTCTAGTTTTTTGTTTTCTTTCTCTAACTCTTTTCTCTATAGCTGTCATGCTCAGCAGACCCAACTAAGCTTGCAAGAACCTCTATTTTTCTCACCAAGGTGACAAAAGAGGTGCAACACTTTGATTGCTTTCTCAATTTCGTCCTTAAATTTCTTGGGGTGTCTATAGGGTGTTGTAATCACCAATGTAGCCCCTGCCTCTAACTCAATCATGTGCTCAAAACCCCTGTCTGGGGATCTCCCTGGTGGAATCAGCCCAAATACTGGCACATAACGTCCCATAAGTTCTCTGATCTATGGATGGTACTGCTCCCTACCCTCTGAGTCTTTTCGCGTGGTGATCCAACACTCTACTGCATAAGCCACATCACCATGACGAAAAATCCACTCCATCCTCTTTGTCAATACTACTCAAGGCACCCCTGTAGACATGCCTGTTAGCACAACTCTCGATCCACTGGCATCTCTGAAGCTCATGGTAAACATCTGATAGTTGAACCCAGTCTCCCCCAATGAATATAACCACTGTACTCCCAACACGACATCCATATCTGATAGGTCAACTACATAGAATGTGTCAGTCAGGGTGTAGTTTCCTAGTTTGACCTCTAGGTCAGGGATCATGTCCAAGCATGTCATCATGTATCCATCATCCACTGCCACATGGAATCCCTCAAACTCCTCTGTGCGTCACCCCCTCTTGGCTACTAAGGATGCATCTATGAAGTTGTGGGTGGCCCCACCATCAACTAAAGTTGTCATGTGTTGCTCTTGTACAAGGCCCTTGAGCCTGAGAGTTTTGTACTTGGGTATTCCTGAAAGGGTGGCTATGGTTCCCCCTTTCACCTCTCTATGAGGTTTTTCCGCCTCTTAGGGTTGGGCCCTTTCCAACATCTGAGGTTTCTTCGACTGCTTCTCTGGCTCATGAGTGGTCTCAGTCTCTGAATCACTGTCTATTGGTGCCTGAATATCCTCATCCTCATCCTCACTACCTGATTCCACTTCAATATAGTGGATCTATCCCTTCCACATGCATCTATGCCCAGGGACCCAAGGATCTCTACAGGAGAAGCAAATCTTCTTCCTCATCAACTCCTGTTGTGTATCATCATCCAACTTGGGCTTTCCCTTCCATTCCCTTGGAAGATTCTTCTGATCCTTGTCTCTCTGTGGTACAAAGGGTTTAGTGAAATGTTTAGTTTTTGGCACTGAATCCACCAAATCTCTAGTGCATCAGATGGCATCCTGCAAGGTATGAGGCCGGTAGGCCTTCACCCAACCTCTCAAGGGTTCTGTGAGCCCTTCTATGAATAGAATGACCAATTGGAGCTCAGATATGTCTGTCACTACCACTGCTACTCTCTGAAACTCTGATATGAATGCCTCTGTTGTGCCAATTTGTCTCAACTAGGATAAATCTCTGAAGTGGATCTCTGGATCCCTCCTATCAAATCTATCCATGAGTCTCTCTATGAACTCTCTGTAGGAGGTGATGCGATTATGACCCAATGTCACCAATCCATGATACCACCACTCATGTGCCTCACCCTCCAAGTGTAGGGTGGTGAAACTGATGGCCTCTGCCTCGGTCATCTGGTTGAGCTTGTAGTAGGTATCTAGTTTCTATACCCAAGCTTTGGTAGTGCATTTGGATGATCCATCAAAAGAATGTATGGTGAGTTTACCAACTTTTTGGATGAAGTCAATGTTATGCCCCTGCTACTATTGCCCTCCCCTCTGTGGCTCTCTAGGATGGTTCCAGAGTATGAGTCCACAATACTTGACTAAGGTCATATCCTGATGAAAGTCATGGCCCAAGGCCGCATACTCTCTCCGATACTCTGCAATGTCCTCTGCATGTTTGGGCGATCTCTGTGCTATCGGTATCTAAGCTGCTACCAGGGTTTCCCTCTGGAAACTGGGAAACAATGGACGTGGAATCCTACTCGTAGAGGTATATGTGCGAGTGGGTGACTAGGGTCTACTGCCTGCCCTTGAGTTCCCATGTGCTGCATGTGGGCCTTGTGTGCCCAGAATGTCTACCATAGCCAGTCTATCTGCTACCTAAGCCAAAGACCGAGACATGGTCTACTAGCTAGCTAGCATATCACTAATAACCTGCATGAAGGCTATGTCTGGATCCACGGGGGTCTTACCACTTCCCTCTGGTCGCTCATATATGTCACCTAGCCTCCTCTCTGCTTTTTGCTAGGCCTCACACTCTGCTCTTCTCTCTGCTTCTCTGTGCGCCTCCTCCTCTTCCTCTGAACTGGGAGGGAAGGGAGGAAAGTTAGGCCTGTCCCTTCTTCCCCTTCGCATGTTGTAAGTGACATATTCATCACCTACGTTCTCACGGTCATCTAGTTCTTCAACTGTATTCATTGTCTTTAGTCACAGGATGGCAGGACTAAAGCTCTGATACCACTGAAATATCCCTGATCCTGCTGATCAAGATATTTTCTACTGTTCTAATTCTCTGCCTCACAGATCTGATACACTGGGGGTTTCTGGATGCGTTTTAGTCGTGTGTTTGAGATATTCTTTGGTTATTGCAAGTGCATGTTGGTTATTGCATGTGCATGTTGGTTATTACATGTGCATGTTGGTTATTACATGTGCATGTTGCATATTTAAGGTTTAACAACATATAAAAGATGCATGCAAAAGTAGAGAACATCAACTGCCCAATATCATTTATAATAACGGTTCAAGCATGGAAATACAATAGCCTACTAGAAATATAGAATCTAAACGTCAGTTAGATCTCATGGATCAGTACTGGAATACAATCGAATAACATTAAAAATACTTGTGATTAGAAGATGATAGCAGATCTGATGCATGCATGGATAGATTGGCAAAATATGTGATTCTGGAGAAATACAGTAACCGCTACTAGCTGGAAAACTCATCCGGAAGAATCGACCATCAGAATGTGCTTGAAAATGCTCTAATAGAATCACCCTGGTCTCTAGACTGAAGTGGATGTCTGTCGGATCTCGGATCTGACCTCTGAGGCACTAGATCTGGACCCCTGGGGGGTTTGCGCCCCTCCTGGGACACTAAATACACCCAAAAGAATTCCACCAATGGAATCTACTACTATATGGCTCAAAACAATCATCTCGCCAAATAAGGAAATGGGTCAGAAGGATTTGTCTGGATCTGCTCTGAAACTCTGCATGCAACACCAAATATTTGTCCGAAAGAGTTGCACCCTAAATGGATGAATGAGTCGATTTGAAATATTCCACCATTAGAATCTGAAAATAGATGGCTCAATAGAAGCGCCATGGCTGGATCTCAAATGGGTTGGAAGGAAACTGCAATCTGGATATGGGTCTCATACATCTCTCCAACCCCTCAAACTAGCTTGTGCCCTCACTGGCTGAGCTGCACACTCTGCAATGGATACTCCTGAAAAGTATGATGAAATACCTGGATGGTATCTCCGATGGGTGAGGGTTTGTCTCTCAACACCGAAACTGATCAATTGTGGTGGTTTCCTCCAGAAATCCACAAAACAGTAAGGTCGTCTTTCCTCCTCCTCTGGGAACTCTCAACATCAAATCATAACAATGCATAATGAGGAATTAGGTCAAATTCCTCCCTTTATACCTTTCCCAATCTAATTCACCATTGATCTCACTTAATCTAGGCACTTTTCCTCCTAAAGTGATTAATTAGTCAATTAAGTCCCCCTTTAACACCTTTTCATTCTAATTCTTCGTTCACTTAGGCTTAAGTGACTTTTCCTAAGTATTTTGGCTTAATTCATCGTTTAGCCATCAATTCCTCCTTATTTCTCCATCGTGTTCCCTGTTTGTGCCTGACTATAGTCTACGGGAACATATAGACTACTAAGTCACTCCCTACTGGCCTATTCTTGGGAACGAGACATCACATACAGGTCAAGGGCACTCACCAGCAGCGGATCCAACTTTAACAGGTTGTTAAGGAAGGGAAACTCCTACACCAAGGCAAGTAGCTCACCTGGGGCCAAATACAACAAAATTTTCCTCACCTGATGGAGGAACTCAATGCAATGGAGACCATTGCTTCTTAAGTGGGGAGGATTGATCCAAGTGGCTCCTTGTGTTCATTTTTTGTTCAACACGTTCTTCTGTACTACTTTGTAATGTGAGTTCTACACTTCTGGGGACACATAAAGCCCCAAAAATCCTCCAGGTGCATATAGGTGTCCTCTCGCTTAATACAAGTGACTTATTTTGTATTTTTTCATGTCAACACATTTTGTTGTACTTCCAGGGCCATTTTAGGGCCCTAAATGTTTTTCTTTTGGTTTGACATAGTCAAACTATAGACGAAGTCAGATTCTAATAGCAGAATATGTAGTTCTCTGAATTACCTTTCCAATGAGCTATCATTCACCTAAAACAGAGGTCGTATGCAAAAGTTACGACCCTTGGAAGTTGAGGTACTAGGTTACACCAACTTACCCATATGGCCCACATGACTTTTGGCATTTCACCTTCTAGGTTAGGTTTTTGGATGTCTAAGGTTTTGGAATTCATGAGTAATATCAAAAGGGCCTTTGGATCCTCATTGTAATCCATTCTTCTCAGAGGGACGGTCATAGAAACCATATCTCTTCTCAGACATAGCTACCACCATTTGAGCAAGTGTTTTAGTTCTATAGTTTTACAGTTTCAATCTATTTCATTATTTAATAGAAGATATTGTTCACTGGATATTTGTGTTATTCTTCATATCTTTGTGTTTATTGTATTCAGTCTATTAATCAATTCGTTTCGCCCCTAAATCCGGATCATTCTCTCACTTAGAACTTCCCCGATCACTCCTTTCTCTCGTGGTTGTTTCATTTACCTTAATCACCACTTTGAGAACATAAATTTGTTTTGTATTACAACTCTCTAGCTGTAATCAATGCCACAATACATTCCAGTGTTGCTACCTATCATCAACCATTTTCTTCAAAAATTAGTTGAAAGACAAAATACCAATTTAACTGATGTCTGATCTCATTTGGACATGTGTTGTTATTGAAACTTTCTCTCAATCTTTTTGTTGGCTCTACTATTGTAGTCCTCCTAATGTCCTTTTCCCACTTTTGGACATGCTTCCTCTGGGATTTGTTTTTCAAGAAAAAAATTGTTCTACCTTTCTCCCAAGGTATAAAATTATTATATCCTCATAGAATTTAAGGGTACCTTCTCAGAGCTTAATTCTTGTAACCATAAATCTTATATAATCAAATTAAATTGCAAAAGAAAGCAATTGAACTTCGTCATATTTCTCCCAAATGTGGTTTCACTGCAAGCTTTGTTTCTTCTCCTCTAAATAGTATTTCTATCTTCTACCAAGACATTTCCAAGATTTGATACCACTTTGATGCAAGGCCACCAACCCATGCACTAAAACTCCTCATTTCTCTTCATCTCTCCATCTATACTCTATACCCTCAATATGTTAAATATTATAAAAAAATACAAGCACCAAGCAAAATTAAGACTACACAAAACACTACCCTTTATTGGATGCAATTCCGGTCGACCTTGATTACCCAAAAAATTGATTTTGCAAGTGTTACAAGGAAAATATCTCTGTGGTTAGGGGTAAAACACAACAGATGGAAATGACTGCAGAAATCAACTCTAATCTTAGATATGCTATATAATAAAATATGCTAACGAGACAAGATAAATAGCCTACCTCGTCCAAACGTTTGATGAAGTCCACCATTGAGAACTTGACTCAAGGAAATACACCTACAACTTGTCCTCAAAAAACAAGGAACACAAGAATATGGTGATAATATATAAAGTTATCACATTCAATAGCATAATCCATCAACATTCATAACAAATATGCACATGGAATAACAATTCAAATATTTTCAAGATATTAATTGGATGAGAAAAGAGCATTTCTATTAAAATGTAATCAACAAAAGTGAATGGATTACAAACTTCCATGTCAGCACAGTTCATAACAGAGAAACTAAGTCCCTTCCAATTGGGCCTCCACCACTTCAATCCTCCACCAAAGTAAATCTCATATAAGAGAGACAATGAGGTTCTCAATCAAGTAGGGCAGAGCTTGGGGGATGAACAATGTGTTTAGACTTAAAAGGAAAAAGGGATGCAGACTCAATATGAAGTGAATAATTTCTCCAGAGTAACTTTTCTCTCAAATTTGAATTCTTCTCCTCTTTTACATAGCTCAGATATGGCCTGTTTATAGCCCTCAAATGGAACTGAAGGGTCAATTCGAAAAGTTTCCAGTATATGGAAGGTAAAGGATCACAAATCCTATGACGTGACATGGAAACATGACACTATTTTTTAATTTTGGTCACAAAACCTGATGTACGTGGGTTGTAGTGGCACAACCTGTGTATATGAGTATTGTATAATAGTTAGGGCATGTATATGTGGAAAAATATTGTTTTTAGCTCCGTGATTTGCAAAAACAAGACTTCAAGTCTGCATAGGGAAATGGAAAAAGGCCTTATGAGAAACTTTGCATAGGGTGAGGAAATATTTCTATAACATATTCCCCCTAATGTGTGAGGTTATAGGAGTATATGCAATGGCCGAAATACCCAGAAGTGGAGTAATGGAGACTCAGCTGGATGAACTAGTTGCTCATGAGAATATTACAATATGTACTAACTTTGTACACATGGATGCCAATTTGAATCATGAATAGGATATACAAAGGTGGCTACATGCAAAATTATGTCATAGTCATGAACAAGGCCCAGTAAAACCAGTCTCAAAATCAATCTGAAGATATCTGTATAGAATGGAGTACAATCTGATCTCCCATGATCACTGAAGTCACATAGGTACTGGTCTGATGAGAGATAGAAACATCTCAAGAAAGATGCAAATATGAACTGATGTCTTCAAGTATTCTACACGTTCCACCAAAGGTGCAAGCCTACATCATGTGAATAGAGGATTTGAGGTCAAACACAATGAGACTTCATTTGATTACCGGTCATTAAGGTATACTATTAACAAATGTGAGATAACCTATCGATAATGAAAGTAGGTATCAAGACATTGAGTACATTCTTATATGTGTGAATAAAGGTGTCAGGGTTGAACACTTGAAGAATCCATCGATCAAGATACATTGATGTATTCCCAATTGTCGATGGTAGGAGAACCTACCACTAATACTGTAAGCCTCTAGGTACTCATAGGACTCTAGGTCTCATTTCCATAATAGATGAGTTTTCGTCGATGGAAGGAGAACCGATGAAAGTAGAGCATTAAATCAGCTCTCATCATTTAGCATTAGGTACAAAGCAGGAGCTTGACAATTTGGAGGAAATCAGATGAATAACATGTTCATGAACCAACGAGCCTATGCGTCTTTCGCGTGTGCCAGATGCAAGTGGTACACAAAAGAGACCCTCTGAATAACAACCAATAAGGAAAACTATTGACAAAGGTGAGGAAACCAACAATAAGGCTAATGGCATCTAAGACACTACACAAATCCTGATGTGTGAATATATTATTATCGTCGAACACAAGGGAAACCACCTAGTCAGTGACCAATGGTGAAATGTTCACTGCTAGGTTCAAGGTTACCTACTGATGATGAAATTAGGACCAGGGTGCACGATAGGACTACAATTTCATGTAATTATGAGACATACTAAGGGTATGGCCAACATGCAAAGTCAAGAGTTCTAAGGAATGGATGATAGAGGTTGATAGACATCCTTTGAACAAGAGCATGGGACATATGGAAGAATTTGGTAGCATAGACTCAATGATGAAACTTTGAGATGCAGGAGGAATCAATCAAATTTTCCATAGGGACTGGAAGAGTAACCAGTTGGGGGAGTAAGCTCTATGTAACGAGCTCAGTTTCCTAAGGTCATGCTAAACCCAAAATTTTGATGACAAGTGGACTCAAAACATTTATGCTCTATTCAAAGGTGACACGACTGTTGCCAATATAAGATAATATTGTTTCCCCACCCATCTTTTCTTTTTTTTCATAGTCAAACGAACACTATCATACAAAGGAGGAAATGAGTGTCACAAGTAAGAAACTAGTTCCAATAATGGAACATACCTATGCTCAATGCAAGGAGGTGCATGCAGGAGATGGACACTCGGGGGAATGTTTCCTCTTGGGTATAGGGTGTCAAGCTGAAAAGGACATAAACAAGGCTTTTCTTGGTTGATGATGCAAATTGCTGAGGTGATAGGCTTATAATGCAAAAGTGGGAACCAACAATAGGTTTAATAATACAAGTAAGAGAATGAGATGCAATTACAACTTAACTCCAACACATGTCATTTTTTGTAATCTTAGTCTACTTGGTTTGAAAAAGGGGTAAACTTGCACCAAATAGGCATTCTTTCTAATCCAATTTACAAGTGTGAAAGAGACAATTTCACTCAACAATCTTTTCGCTTTTTGAGAGAGTAGGAAAAGAGCTTAAATCAAACTTATTGGGAGTCCTCTAGGTATAGGTCATCTTGTTTATGAGTAAGAAATGATGTTCAAACATAAAGTCATGTATTAGCTATAAGGGACTCCCGATCCTATGGACAAAAATCTCTACATGGGTATCGAATGAAGAAGGGGATCTAACTAGGGTACCCATGTTTGGTAAGTCTTTACCATTCGATAAAGACACTTCTAGTTGCAGATAGAAGGTTTTGTGTCACTATTAAATGGGTTCATACCTAAGGCATATGAATTGCATTAATATGATGTTGCAAGTGTGCATTATGGATTGGTGACCTATCCTATATGTTGGGTGACGGAAATACCTATCCAAATTTACGAATGGGAGACACGACACTAAACAAATGCAAGAATCCATGGATAAAACCACCAAAACCAACTCCATCCACTATCGTATTAGTCCATTAGGTCAAAATATGAAAGATACTAGATATATTAAATATGCAGAACAGGAATAAAATGCTAGAAATGGAAGAATAACAGTAAAATATCCAGCATAATCTTCACAATAACACATAAATGATATAAGAATAGCAATAGAAATAGCACTTCAATTCAGAAAGCAATGTTCACAGGCCTCTTTGAGGGGGAAACCTCCAATTGAGAAGTGCTCTATTACAATAATCTCCAAGCTAAGGTTTTCATACCCTCAACCCTTATTTATACTAAATATGTCTATTAAGAGAAGCACCTAGAGGAAGATCCTTATAGAAGCGGAAGCTTCTATTAGGTATTCTTACATCCACCTTATTCTATTTTATTGAAAGGCCTTATTAATATTGACCTTTATTACATCCGAATACATTGATCTACCTATGTGTGGGTTAGGACCTTAACATGTCCGCCCTCTTAAAAACAACCTTGTCCTCAAGGCTTGAGATGTGGAAACTGCCGCAGGATGGTAGTTGGTTCCCAAGTGGCATCTGCTGGAGTCATATCTTTCCACTATACTAGCACTTTCTTGATTGTTCTCTGATGCAGGTGACACTCATGCTGGTCCAAAACTTCTTCTAGATGTAGCCAAATGGATCCTTCTTCAACTAACTCTGGAAGGTTGGTTTGAATTTGGCACCTGGTTCCAATCACCTTCTTCAAGCATGAAACATGAAAAATAGGATGTAGCTTCGACTGACTGGGCAGAGCTAACAGATATGCGACTTGTCCCACATGCTTGAGAATGGTGTAAGGGACATAAAATTTGGGTGCTAGCTTCTGAAAATGCTCAGCCTTGAGGGAAGTTTGCTTATGGTTGCAGTCTTAGAAACACTTGATCCCCTTCTGCAAATTGGCATTCAGAGTGACCTTGATCTGCTTGCTGCTTCATTCTATTCTGTGCCATGGCCAAGTTCTCTTTAAGGGTACAAAGGATATCCTCTCGGACTGTAAGTGTTTGGTCAACCACCTAGACCTTCGAGGTACCCGATAAGTATGAGAGAACTGAAGGTGGCTTCTGTCCATATACCACTTCAAAAGGAGTCATGCGAGTGGCTATATGGTATGTAGTTTTGTACCACCATTTGGCGAGGGGTAACCATTGAACCCACTGGTGTTGTTTTTCAGAGGCAAATCACCTCAGATATGTTTCCAAACACTTGTTGAGAACTTCCGTTTGACCATCCGTCTGGGGATGATAAGCTGAGCTGAGATGCAATTGTGTGCCTTGCAACTTAAACAGTTCTTGCCAAAAATTGCTTGTGAAAGTTGGGTCTCGATTAGAAAAAATAGAGTGTGGCATGCCATGAAGCTTGAAGACCTGGTCCATGAAAATTTGAGCCAGCGTGGATGCAGTAAATGGGTGGTGAAGAGTGCAAAAATGAGCATACTTGGAAAGGAGATCCACCACCACCATTATGATTGATTTATTCGACGATTTGGGTAAGCCTGTAATAAATTCCATAGAGATATCCTTCCAAATAGTAGGGGGAATCAGAAGCGGTTGGAGGGTTCCTGGAGATTTGATTGTTTCTCCCTTGTTGCATTGACACACCTCACATTCAGTGATAAACTTACGGATGTCTTGTTTCATACCATCCCATAAAAAAGAATGTTTGACTCGGTCATATGTTTTGGTGAACCCTGAGTGCCCCGCTGTGGGTGTAGCATGAAGCTCAGAAAGCACCATGGATTTGAGCTTGGATTGTTTACTTAAATACAAGTAGCCTTTGTATCTAAGCTCATCCTGGAGCCAGGAGTACCCTAGGGGAGTCGGAGCCTTGTTCTGCAGTTGTTGGATCAGATGCAAAATTTTTGGATCTTGAAGCCATTCCTGGCACACAACTTGGAGCCAATCAGGTACAATGAAGGATAGAGAAAAAAAGATCCTTTGTCTTCATATTTTCGGAACAGTGCATTTGCCACGACATTGTCTTTGCCATTCTTGTAAATGATCTCATAATCATATCCAAAGAGCTTAGTCACCCATTTTTGTTGTTCCTGGGAGGAAATGCATTGTTCCAGAAAGTACTTGAGGCTTTGATGGTCAGTCTTAATTTGGAAGTGTTGCCCTAAGAGATAAGGATGCCACAAATCAACTGCATACAGAATTGCCAACTTTTCTTTTTCATAAATGGGTTTTCCCAGATTCCTTTCAGACAGTTGCTTGCTAGTGAAGGCCAAAGGTCGACCCTCTTGCATAAGGACAGTGCCGATTCCTTTCTCTGAGGCATCACATTTCAACATAAAGGTCTTTTTGAAGTCGGGAAGGGCCAGAATCAGAGTGGTGCACATGGTCGTCTTCAAGGTTTGAAAAGCTTGAGCAGCTACTGGAGTCCAAGTGAAAGAGTTCTTTTTTAGGAGAGTCATGACAGGTGTTGCAATCTTTCCATAGTTCTTAACGAACTTGCGATAATACCCTTTGAGGCCCAAAAATCCACACAAGATTTTGAGAGTCTTTGGGTGCGGCTAGTCTTGCATAGCTTCAATCTTTTTTAGGTCCACCCTGACGCCATCCTTTCCCACCATATGACCCAAGTATTCTACTTCTGAAGCACCAAAAGCACATTTGGACTGTTTCAGGAAAAGTTGGTACTGAGAGAGTAGGCGAAGAACTTGATCCACATGAGTAAGATGGTTTATCCAGGTTTTTATATAGATGAGGATATCATCAAAGAAAACTAAGAAAAAATGACGGAGAAAAGGGCGGAAGACATGGTTCATGAGGCTATGGAAGGTGGAGGGGGTGTTACACAAACCAAAGGGCATGAAAAAAAAATCATAGTGGCCCTCATGAGTGTGAAAGGTGGTCTTGGGAATGTCGGCCTCTTTCATACGTATCTGGTGATAGCCCAAGCAAAGATCAAGTTTAGTAAAGAATTGGGCGCCACTCAATTCATCCAGGAGGTCATCAATGACAGGAATGGGAAATGTGTCTTTGATGGTCAGTTTGTTGAGAGCATGGAAGTTAGGACACATTCTCTAAGAACCTTGTTTCTTCAGTACCATGATGACCAAAGAGGAGTAAGGGCTCGTACTAGGATGGATGACGCCGACGATAAGGAGTTCCTGGACCATTTTTTCAATTTCATTTTTTTGTGCAAAGGGGTGGCGATATGGATGTATATTGGGGGGAAGGCTTCCTGGGACAATGGGAATGGAATGATCATGAACACTGCGGGAAGGAGGGAGTCCTTGGGGAGTGGAAAATACCATTTGATGTTTAGAAAGGAGGGCTTGGAGGTCTTGGGGCATTGAGGGTGTCTCTATGGCTTGTATGGCGTGGAGTTGGGCAATGACACTAGAATGACCTTTCTTGAGCAGTTTTTCCATGCGATGAGAACTGATGACCTCAAGTGAACCAACAGTGATGCCTTGGAATTTATATTGGTAGCCTCCTTGGTCGAATTGCATGGTTAAGTTTTGAAAATCTATGAGAATGGGACCCAAAGTCCTTAGCCAGTCTGCACCCAACAAAATGTTGCAACCGCCCATGTCAATAGAAAACATATGGGATTTTAGGTGGTAGTCACCGATTTGGAGACACACATTTTCACAGCGCCCGCCACATTTCATAGAACCACCATTGGCAATCATGATTTGGAAATTGTTGACAACATGGATATAGCAACGGGTTTCTTGGGCAATGTGGTGATGAATAAAATTGTGTGTGCTACCACTATCAACCAGAATGATGACCTTTTGGTGCTTGATGTAACCGATTAACTTGAGGGTTTGGGGGGCAGAGAAGCCAGTGAGAGCATTGAGGGAAATGATCGGTTCCACTTTGGGAGGGTTGGAGGGAGGGTTTATGTCAGTGATTTCTGGTGACTTGGGCACAAGGGGAGTGTCAACATCCTCTTCTGGAATATCCTCAGAGATGGACATAAAAATATTTTGTTCCTTACATTTGTGGCCTGGGAAATATTTTTCATCACAATTATAACAGAGGCCTTTGAGTTGGCATTCATCCATTTCATCCCTAGTCAATTTTTCGATCTTTAATGGGGCGGAGGGAGTAGTGGGGTTTATTGGTTTAGGACGAGGGATAAAGGAAGGCTTACGGGTTTGAGAGGAAACAATTTGTTGTGATTCTTTATCTTTTTTAGTATCCTCCACCCAAGTCATAGGTCGATCCGTGAGGACATGGGCCCGAATCTCCTCCTTGAGGCCACTGATAAAACACTCTCGAAAGAAAGCATCATTCATGCCCTATGTTTGAAAATCCAGATGCTCAAATGTAGCTATGAAGTCTTCTATTGATCCTGATTGCTTCAATTTTGTCAAACGACCCAAATGGTTGGTGTCAGTATCAAAGCATTCATAAATCTAGTCACAAATTGGGTCCAAGCAATATACCCTTGACAAGAAGTTTTTCTCCATTGCCACCATTACCAGCGTTCTTGATCTAGATGGAGAACACCATACCGGAGTTTGGCCAAGTCATTTGTAATGTTGTAGAGAGAGAAATAATGTTCCATCTGGGTGACCCAACCAGTGGGGTCCGAGCCATAAAATTTGGTTACATCCACCTGCGGGAGGCGTATGTCTCGTTGAAAGTGATGGGTCTGAAAGGAATGGGAAGAAGTTTCACTTTCAGTCTTTGTATGTGCATCAGGAAAAGAGTCATCGATAGGGATATTGAGTTTGGTGCAGAGTGATGCAAAGATATATTCAAGCTGGGTGGTCAGTTCATGTTTGACTTCTACCATTGCAGACTACACGAATGCATTTATGGTGGTATTGATGGATGCATTACAGGAGGCAATAGTAGCATTGATTTGTTGCACTTCTTGTTGGGTCTTGAGGAAACCATCTTGCAAGGTGTTGAAATGAGACTCTAGTTCTTGGCTATGGGTATGTGCCATGGGGATGGGTGAACTGAAAAGGGAGCGGGTGGGGTCATAAATTTTTGCAGAAAAATGATATGGATGAATGTGATAAGGGATAAGAGATGAATCTAATGGAATAGGTCTCATATAATGGTGAAACAATTTCCAGACTTTTTTTTTCCAGCTGCGGGGTTATACTTTGGTCTGAAGAATGCTGCAGTGCTAAAATCCCAAAATTCTTAACCAGAAAGAACTATGTATTTACTTGGCAACCCGAACACAGATGCACGACAATAGATCTTGTCGGTTTAATTTGTTTATGTTTATGTTTATGTTCCCCAAGGGTTAGGTATTCAAGGGTTCTACAGACAAGGGTTTGCCCAGTGTTATAGCTCTCTGATATATGTGCAAGGTCCAACAGTAGTACTCGGCCCAATATCTCAGGGCACTAACTAAGGAGGATAGACCGTACCCTCAGCCGTACTACCCGACTACCCAGGTACTAGAGAGTATCTTCCCGAGTGCTATTCTCGGTGACACTATAGTAGTTCGACGGCCGATAGGTTTATCTAAAGAGGGCTTCAGGAAATCTAGGTCGATCTGTACACAAGTGTTGTCTGATGCGCTGCCACTCAAAGGGGTACCAACAAGGGTTACAAGGGTGGCCAATAGACGTGCGCTTAAGAACCACTTGTATTTCTTGCGTGTATGAATCCCTCAACTATGGGTTTATGTGCATAATGATAGATCTCTATGGCTTAAAGACGTCAGAATACATCTCTACCCTGGAAAAACAAATACCCACAATTTCTGCCAAGGAAAGTGCTCTGATACCACTTGCAAGATACCAGATATATAAAATATGCAGAACAGGAATAAAATGCTAGAAATGGCAGAATAACAGTAAAATATCCAGCATAATATTCACAATAACACATAAATGATATAAGAATAGCAATAGAAATAACACTTTGATTCAAAAATCAATGTTCACAGGCCTCTTTGAGGGGGCAACCTCCAATTGAGCAACGCTATATTACAATAATCTCCAAACTAGGGTTTTCATACCCTCGACCCTTATTTATACCAAATATGTCTATTAAGAGAAGCACCTAGAGGAAGATCCTTCTAGAAGCAGAATCTTCTATTAGGTCTTCTTACATCCGCCTTATTCTATTTTATTGAAAGGCCTTATTAATATTGACCTTTATTACATCCGAATACATTGATCTACCTATGTGCGGGTTAGGACCTT
>ML776686.1:276022-384667 GCA_009831015.1 Picea engelmannii | reverse complement strand
TATAAATAGTAAAAAAAATAATTTTACTATACCATTTGTATTTTTTACCCAAATAGTGCATTTTGGACCAAATTTCCCCCAAATTTCAACTGTTGATTGTGAGAGATACGAGCAATGAAATTGACAACCATCGGGACCAGGTAATTCATTTTTCTCCTCTCTTTCTTTCTAGTGGATCAAAATTTGTAATTAGGTCTCCTGTTTTGATTTTTTTAGGGTGCAACTTAGAAACTAAGGTATACGCGGGCTACAAATCATCAAGTCACGTATATGCATACCTATACAAGACTATTTTGAAAACAACCATCATATAAGCAACCCTATACATGACTGTGTACACTGTAGCTCGCGTACATGTATGTGGATAAGGTTTTTTAAATGTTTCTAACTCAAAAAATGGCTTGAATCTTGTAGGCTAGTGCTAGAGTGGAGAGAAATAGAGAGTGAAGAGGTGAATGTTGCAATGGAGAATGATTCAGGGGCCCATATGGCCTTGAAATTATGTGGGCTATACAAGTTTTGTGTTCTCAAAGGTATGAGGGCTCAAGTGAGACTCCTTCAGTTGCTTGTGAACTACTGGGATCCGGATACTGAGACCTTCAACGTTGATGGAAAACCATTAAGGATTGAATATGGGGACATCTATTTCTTGACAATATTGTCGTGTCAGGGTGAGGTGGCCAACCTCGAAGCCTGGGGAGCTAGGAGTGGAATGAACATAGAGGATTACATAGCCACTCATTGCATTATATGGACCAAGAAGGTAGGGATCCAAATCCCAATCAGAGTGATCAACAATCTAAGTCTCAATATTGTTGTCCTAGTGTTGACACAGATCACAGGGTCGACCTCTTTGCACTAGGTATCGAGGCCACTTATGTTCTATTCAGTGGAGTGCTTGTGACCCACGGTTTATGACTGGTGCACCTCACTGTTGGTCAACATGAAGAGCTAGTTGACAGACTACAAACTGGGTATAAAGAGGAACTTCGGGTTCACATATATCCTTAGTATTTTTTTCTTCGAGTGGGTTCCAAGATTGGGCCCTAGAGTTGAGATTTTTTCACATGGACCTCGTGATCCAACCATGGAACAATGGATCGAGGTGATGAGGCAACAGGGGGTGGTAGGGTTCCAACAACCTACAATGACTACTTTTTCTTCTGGTGGAGTGAGCAGGTGATAGCTCCAGAGGACTACCCTTATTTAGGGATTGACTTCAGAGGAGATAATGACCTGTCATTACCACTAGGATTTTCCTACAGAGACATAAGTATGCCAAAGTTTTTGAATATTTCATTTTCTTTTGTATTTTTGTATAAGAAAACAAAAATAATTTTAGATGATGCCATGTACTAATTAATCATGTATTTGACATAGACATCGGTCCACGACGATCGAACAAAATTCCACAACACCGATGAAGGAACTTGGGGGATGAGGCAGCGGGAGGGGATGCTGATAGAGTGCTTCAAAAGGTGCATGGAAACCTGTCTCATTTGATGCAAAGGATTCCCATGGTTTAGGTGGAGGATTTGTTGGAGGAGATGCAATGACAGGTGGTAGGTGTGCCCCGTGCTTGGGTAAGACTCTTTCGACATCTCGAAAACACCATAGTATGCTATCGTAACACACATCCAGTTCCACAGGCATAGATTTCGTGACTATTGTATGATTGGTCGTATATGTATTTTGAGGGTGTTAGTCCCGATTTTGTACTATAAAATCATGTTTTTTGGAGAGATGAAATATATATATATATATATATATATATATATATATATATATATATATATATAAACATTGATATTCATCTTTACTTATGTTACAATGTGTACATTGATAAAAGTGTTTTCTTTTCTTTAGTTATGTGACAAATTCCAATTTAAAACAAAATTAGAATATGCATCAGATACATAATTAGAACTTCTAGGTATGTGATGATAAGTAATCAAATCACAATTTCGTTCTAAGAGTCTTACCCGTAAGAATATTTGGAGTAGAGTAGGTTCTCTCACATGATAACTTTCATTCAACTAACATACTACTAACTAGGAGTCCAAGCAAACTTCTAACGAGTGAATACCATGTGAAATGGAATCGCGTAAAATTTCTATAACTGTACTATCCTTAGCCACATTATTCCTATATGGCCCTAGGAAAATGCCACCTAAAGACACCAGTAGACCCTTGGGTGAGTAAACAACCCAAGCAATGGAAGCCAAGTTCCATGTATGATGACTGGCCCCGTCTGTGAATCCTAAGTAGACCGAAGACTCTGTTGACATCTTCCAATTGAGGGAAAACTTGATAAGCAAGATGAATATATAAACAAAGGGAATATATATATACACTAAAATACATTAGTATACAAAGAGTTATGCCCAATATCGGGGCTCAAGCATAATATATTTTTAAATAGAGCCCATTCCTAGGCTCAATTAACATGTTCCCTTCATAATCTTCTAATTCATAGGCTCCTTTTTGTAAGAAACATCGTATGATATAGGGATCGTGTCACATGGGTTTGAACTTGTCTGCCCCCAGTGGTTTTTTGTCTTGATCATATAGCAAGACCAAGTCAGCCTCAATGTACTGATGAGGATAGATAGACATATCATATTGGACCTTGACATGTCTTTTATTCACTTCGATATTCATGGAGGTGTCTCGACGCTACTCATATAGACTCTCTAGGTGTACGAGGAGTTGTTCGATATTAGAAGTGTCAGGTAGGAGCAAAAATACCAATATAGGAGAAGGGATTTCACATTCAATAGGTAAGATCAACTCCACACCATGTACTAACTGGAAAGGAGAAAAACCGGTGGAAGTCTTGACCCAGGTTCGGTATGCCCAAAGTGTTGGGTAAAGAATGATATGCCAGTCAGTTTTTCTTTGGCTGACAATTTTCTACAAAATGGTCTTGAGAGACTTGTTTATGGCATATACTTGTCCATTTTTCTGGGGGTAGTAAGTGGAAGAATGACCATTTTTAAACCACATTTTTGATGCTAATTATTCCATCATTTCATTCTGAAAGTGACTTCCATGATCAGTGACGATCTCACTCGGGATTTTGAACCTATCTATAATTCGATTGAACACAAAGAAGGAAGTAGTATTACCATTGGATTTAACTTTAGTCATGGTCTCATACCACTTAGTAAATTAATCTACAACCATGATAATGCATTGATTCCCCCCATCCGAAGTTGGGTTGAAATTCACAAAATCTACCCCCCACTTAGTGAAGGGATCGACGACAATGACTAGATGGAGAGGTGTTGGATGAAAGCGCATTTTTCAGTGAACACCTGGTAGGGGTGACACTTCTTAACTTATTTGATGCAATATTTAAAAATAGATGGCCAAAAATAACTGGCTCGCAAAACTTTATGGGTTGTCACAAGCCCAGATAGATTACCACGACAATCCCCACAGTGGTAGTCGTTTAGAACATACTCAGCTTCATTGTGAGTTAAACAATGATGCAGGATATTGTATACTCCTAGATGATACATAGTGTCATTGATGATAAGGTAATTCTTAGATTAGTATCGTATATGTCGTCAGTCATCTCACGAGAGATGCTGAGGGAAATTTAAATTTTGAAGATAGAAAACAATATATCCATACCAAGGGTCTGATGATGAGACAAGGAAAATGTGTTCATTCAAAAATGAATCAACATGATTGACATCCTCATCTAATTGAGGGAAGTTAGATATTACCTCTGCAAAAACTAGTGACTTCTTGGATTTCACAGAAGCAAAATCAAGATCGCATTCTTGTAGAATGACAATCCATTTAATGTACTTTCCCCCTATGATACGCCTAGTAAGGACGTATTGAAATGGATTGAAATCGACAACCAAAATAGTTTTACAAAGAAATATATAGTGTCGTAATCATTGAACTGCGTGAATGACAACCAAATCTATCTTTTCAACATGAGAATATTTAAGTTTAGGGTCGACTAAGTTTTGACTAAGATAGTAAAAGACGTTCTCACTGAGCTCATCATCCTTCTGAACCAAGACCATACAAATTGTCTCTTTGTACGTGGTGACATGAAGAAAGTAATCTCTACCATAGTCTAGAGACTTCAGCAAAGGCATTGATACCAAGGATTTCTTCAAAGCATCGAAGGATTCCTGGGCTTGGTCATCATAGATAAAAGGAGTGTCCTTCTTTAAGAGATGCATGAAACCCGTAGTAATATTAGCATAGATCACTATAAACCATCGTAAAAATTTATCTTTCCCTTGTAAACCTTGAAGTTGATGAATAGTGTGTGGGGGAGGCAATCAAAGTATTGCCTCAACCTTTAACAGATCTACCATGGTCCCATTCTCAGATACTAAAAATCCTAGAAGTCGACCTGATCTAATGCAAAAGATTCATTTATGAGGGTTCAAACGGATATGATAATGGTGACATATTTCAAAAACTAGTTGAAGGTGTTTAGTGTGATCCACTCTCTTATGGGAGTAAGCAGTGAGATCGTCGAGATAGGCTTCGAATATGTGCTTGATATCGTGAGATGCGAAGGTCATAGCTCGTTGGAAGGTTGATCCAACGTTCTTAAGGCCATAAGGCATCTTCCGGTATGTGAAAGTACCCCAAGGGAAAAAAAAATGTCGTCTTATTTTGGTCCTTGGGATTTATCTAAACTTGGTTATACCTTGAAAATCCATCCATAAAAGAAAAATCTTTGCTTCCCACATACTCGTCGAGAATATAATCGATGAAGGGTGTCGGGAAGTTGTCTTTGAGACAGGATTTATTCAGGTCACGAGAATCCATGCATAAGTGGATGGTTCCTTGATTTTTATTCACTTGAACAATATTGGATACCCATTCAATCAAGGGAACTGGGTAGATAAAACCAGTGTTAAGAAATTTTTCTACCTCTACCTTAATAACAAGGGCCTTCCTAGGATTGACATATTTGATTAATTTTCGATCAAGCTTAAAATATGGGTAGGTTTTAAACTCATGTTTGAAAATTAGAGGGTATATTCTAGACATCTCTTCATATGACCAAGTGAATACATTGCAGAATTCCTTGAAGAGATTGATGTAGATCATAATTTCTTCCAGCGAACAATTTGCATCGATGTATACATTTTCAATCTTGCTAGGAATACAAGAGATATCGATCGTGACGGTAGGAGAGATACTCACCATATTTCTTTCGACATAAATTTTGTGCGTATCAAGTGGAACTACAACATTACCAACTATCTTGCTCAAGTTAGATCTAAAATTAGCTTGTTCGATTCTAGCAAGCTCTGGGAGAAAACAAGAGCGATGGTGCATATCATACCATGGCCTCTACGATAGCTCTATCCAAAGGTAAAGTCTCATCAAGGAATTCATGTGAACAAGATGATGAAGTGGCCCACATGGGATCAGGAACAAGATCCTCCTCATCCGTCTGCAAGGTAATAGGATTTGGATCAGTGGAAGAGTCAAGAAAAACCTGATACACTATCTCTACTACTAATAGTGGCATGGCCATTCCAATATGTGGATGACCTTCACAAGATGTAGTCGAGGAAGGTAGGGTTCAAGGATTGTTAAAATACAAAGTGTGGAAAGGAATGAACCTCTTTGACGAAGCGGACCTACTGGACATTGCGTATATGTGATGAACCGGTGCCATGAAGTCGAAGGTACCCATAAGGAATGTATACATTCCAACATTGATATTCTCAGTTGTCAGCTGAGAATTGTTGATCATGGGGATCAAAGACCCAACCGATGCATTATGTCTAGCATACACAAAGGACAACTGGTCGATTATAATGATCTTCCCATCATGAGGAAAGAAAAGAGTGCAGAAGATGGAATATATGATTACAGTCATAGCATAATTTCAATTGTGCGCTAGTAACAAGTTATAGTCAAGGGGCGCATCAACCACCTCGACATACACCTCTACTGTCTTCCCACCTAATTGGACTGGGAAGGTAGGAATAATACCATGAGGGAAGAAGGAATGATTTTCAAAATAATTCAACATGGTCGGATATTGAGAGAGGGTCGGAGAGCCGAGGGATTTCCAACAGACCAGGGACATCACACATGTTGCAGTGCCTTCATAAAAAAAAATACGTTTGATGGTAAAATTTGAGTAAACCACGTGGATTTGGAATGCCACATGGTAAGGCAAGCAAGGCTTCACATCTGTGATGTCAAACTTGATAACTTTAGAGCCACAAGGATCTAGATATTCTAACACAGATAGAAAGGCATTCCTCTGTGAAGGACATGTTTCGAGTACCTCCAGAGCCAATATCGCACAAGGGGTTTGACCCAAGTCCTCAACAATAGGGTAGTTCTAGGAGGCTCTATCATTAGGATTGTGGGAATATTACTTGAGTACTCCTTTCAGAATACGAGGTAGCGGTTCTAGTTTTTTGATCTATAAAGGTGTCTCTGGAGGAGAGGGAGACTCTAGACTAGGTACAACCTGCAAAGAAATGTAATCATGAGACCAAGTGGCTACATTAACCTCAGATTTAACCATATTGATGAATAAATGATCATTGTCTTGCGTCGGTGGTTTTTGACTCCCAGTCACCGCATTTATGACATTCGAGGAGCTCGAGGTTGTGTGTTGATTATGTGGAAAAAGATTAGTCAACACAACGGATGGTAGAGATAAAATCCTCACAACTTCCAAAATTTTGGGGCATAAGTGGCTAAGGTGATCTTTTGTACAAAGCTTGCAGGGAAACTTCACCTTCTTCCTTTCTTTCTTTCCCTCACCAACATTATTATTTGACTTCTCATTATTACCACTATCCTTGGGTTTATTACTATTCTTACCACCCTTACGATTGTTACCATGTCCTTTCTTTTTATTCCCTCCTAGTTGTTGGTTACCATTTGGGTTGATCAATGACCGCACAAAATGTACATCCACCAACTGAGTGGGAGTGGAGGACACAAATGAAGTTGACCCTCCTACAGACTGGTTTAGAGATAACTCTTTCAAATGGCTTGTCACCGAGTCTGCAGATTTTACATTGGCAGAGACTACATCATGAGGCCCGAGATTTTATCTAGGGTCATCCTTTGATCTCAATGCATCTGGAAGAATCTTGTATAACATCCTAGACTAAGCATATATGAGATCTAACTATTGGTATTTAAAAATCTCTTGTTCCTTAGATGTAACCCCAGATGTAGAAACATCCTTCAAAATATAAGGCTCTAGAGACTTAAGGAACCACTCTAGAAGGAATTCTGAGGGTATGTAGGCCTTCATCAAATTATTCCATCTACGCCACTCCTAGATGTGATACGAGATATGAGTGGATTTGTCCTGATGGAAGGCCGACAAAATTTCTATGCCTGCATCATAATGTACTAGAAATTGGAAGTGGTTGAGGAAGACTAAAACCATCTGATTAAAAGTTTTGTATGTCCCCCTTGGTAGCTTGATATACCATTTCATGGCGACCCCTGTGAGGGTGTGTTGAAAACATCTTAACCAAATAGAATCATCATTAAGGGAGTGTGAAGAGCACCAAAGGTGAAAATTAGTGACATGATCACTGGAATCCTCACCAGTTTTTCCTTCAAATTTTGGAGTATCCTAAGGAAGATTGATGGGGATGGGGGGCCATGTCAAATTATGATGCATAAGGTCATTCATTAATTTAAACCAGTCTGACAGATTTAGCGTGGCTAGAAAAGGGAGACGAGGTTGCGACATCTGGCCCCAAGCTCCCTGGAAAGATTTTTGTTGGGAAATCACATCCCATCCAAGGTTCTCGTAAGCACCATGGCCCTGTCTAGGATTGCAAGACCCTCCTCCAAACTGATTCATGAGGGGTTGGTTGGGCACCATTCTAGTAGGAATGTTATGATGAGGGTTGTAAAAAATTCCCCCAGTTGGAGTGGCTCTAGGTTGGGGGTTTCCCAAGGTATTAAATTCACTTCCTCTAAGTGTGAGTCTGGAGGATAAAGGTGGATTCGTCATGCCAAATGTGTTGGTCAAAATCGGTACCGAGGAGGTATATGTAAAGGATGGATTGTAAGGAGTAATTTGTCTGCCAGGTTGGTTACTCAATACAGAAGCATTAGGACTAGGATTAGAACTGGGGTTAAAAGGAGGAAGGCCTCCCACTGTAGGAGTCATTTGTGGGATATGAGCACCACCAAGAAAAAATGGAGTATGTGGAGGAGCGATGCCCCCAAGTCTAATGCTAGTATTTAGACTAGATGTTGCGATGGAGGATGAAAATTGCGATGTGAAATTCAACATACCATAAGAAAAAGGGCTAGAGGCCATATGGATGGACTAAATATTGTAGCATGGCGAGTGACAAAGGGACCCAAAAGGGTTCGTGGCTATAGGTTTAGTATTCACTATAGGATGAACATGAGTGATGATAGGAACCTCTTGCACTACAATCATTGTGGTTGAAGGTGTCGAAGGAGTACAATTAACTATAGTAGGTATGGGAGTTGAAGGACTCCCAGTATCTTTTTGACTCAATTCAATACTCATCCTTGTATGATCACAAGTCTAGTAAGTGGAGGTGTGTGTACCATGTTTGATAACTTTATGCCTTTTAGAAGGAAAAGACTCAAAATGTTGTGGTAATTGTAACAAGCGGCGAGACCCACAGTGAAGCTGGTCTAGCTCCACGATGACTCAAGACTCGAGATAAAAAACAAATCCTAAGGCCAACTAGTAATCAAGGAGCACACCAAAATAAAATAAACAAAAGGCCAATATGCACACAAATAGGATAAAGTGGCTGAAAGGGGCCTCCCTCCCTAAAGTAGGCATGCCTCACCCAAGAGGGGCCTGAGACTCCCTGCAAAAGATTGGAGGCATCATAATCAGTTATAAGGGCCCTCGTGGGATTAACAACCAGTCATTTAGATCCCACCAGAGAGGTAATCCTCCATAAAGGTTGTGTGTTGTTCGACCCTTATCTGACACAAGGTACCTTCATAATAATCCCTGCAAGTAACCTATGTGGTACCTATGTCAAGCAACTAAGAAAAAATTATATAACCGATGCGTAGGTGAATATTCGTAAGTCAGGTCTACCATATGGGCAGGGTAACAAAGTATGAAACCTCGAAAGCATTGCCTCTCACAGAGGTAAAGGTACTAGAAATATCCCCATCTACGAATAGATCCCCATAAATATATCTAATGCAAAGAAGGTATTGGGGGGATATCCCCTCACCCAACCTCACACGACCTCGTGCTTAACTCTAGTGTAAGAGAAGCCTCCTGATGCCACCAATTATACAATGGATTTCACCACTCCCTTAGTCGGACACATATGTTGATTTAATATCCTTGGAGAAGTTTACTCACAAAATCCTATTCCAAGGCTCTAAATCCTAAGCTAGTTTGTGCACACTAGAAAATAAAATCATTTCTAATCAATTTTAAATTATCAGCATTTCTTTTAGTGGCATTGCTTACTCAAAAAGGTGTGCTTTTGAAACTGATGATGTTATGACTCAACAAGTAAAATAAATGAATCTGAATAAAATGCAAAGTCCTATATTCAATTCCCAATAAATGATAAGATTTTCAAAATGCAATTTTTAATTTAGTTCTGAAATTCCAAATAAGATGCAATATTTCTGTAAATGTACTAAGATCAATGATAAGGACCCAAAAGATCAAATTCCAACAATGCAAAATGCTTGATATTTTTGTATTTTCAATATAAAAGAATGAAAATGAAAGGACTGAACAACAACTTGATATAAAGACTCTACTGTATGTAAACATAGAAAAAACAAGTAGGATATCAAGAAGAAAACACCCAACCTAGGATGCAAGGAAAATAAATGAAAAGAATGATGATAAAGGCACCTCCTGAAAATTCAACCAAATAAAGGTTTCCTATAATTCTACAGGCACTTAACAATCATAAAAAAGACCCAAGAAGACTCAACAACCATTACAACTAACCCAAAAAACATCAAAATCAACAACCAAATAGAAAAGGATGATGTACATGACTGTTTAAGAGAAAACCACGTATATACCTCTCTTGCAGAAGGACATCATGCATATGTATGCGACTGTCAGGAAAAACACCTGTGTATATGTGTTAAAACATTGCCAGGCTAAGGATAAGGCTAAGAAAATCAGACTCAAAATGAATAGAGACTGTCAAGCAATCAGACGACAAGAAACTCAATATAGATGAGATAAATCGAAGGAGAAAAACACTCCAAACCCTAAAAAGAAGATTCAATCCCCAATATGGTCGCCAATGTTGTTACGAGGAAGATCTCTCTATGGCTAGGGTTAAACCACAATAGATGAAAATGACTGCAGAAATCAACTCTAATCTCAGATATGATATATAAGAAAATATGATAACGAGACAAGATAAAGAGCCTACCTCGTCCAGACATTCGATGAAGTCCATCGTTGAGCACTTGACTCAAAGAAATACACTTGCAACATGTCCTCAAAAACCAAGAAGTGCAAGCATATGGTGATAATATATAAATTTAGCACATTAAATAGCATAATCCATCAACATTCATAACAAATACACCCATGGAATAAAAATTCAAATGTTTGCAAGATATTAATTGGACGAGAAAATAATATTTCTATTAAAATGTAATCAACATAAGTGAATGAATTACAAACTTATGTGTCATCATGGTTCAGAAACAAGAAACTAAGTCCCTTCCAGCTAGGCCTCCACCACTTCAATGCTCCACCAAAGGCAAGATCATATAAGAGAGACAATGAGGTTCTCAATCAAGTAGGGAAGATCTTGGGGGATGAACAATGTGTTCATACTTAAAAGGACAAAGGGATGCATACTCAATATGAAGTGAATAATTTCTCCAGAGTAACTTTGCTCTCAAATTAGAATTCTTCTCCTCTTTTCCATAGCTCGGATATGGCCCTTTATAGCCTTCAAATGGAACTGAAGGGTCGAGTCAGAACGTTTCCAATATATGGAAGGTCAAGGATCATGGATCCCCTAATGTGACATGGAAACATGACACTATTTTTTAATTTTGGGCACAAAACTTGATGTGTGCAGGATGTTGTGGTGCAACCTACATATACACATGATGTATAATAGTTAGGGCACATATATGTGGAAAAATATTTTTTTTAGCTTTGGAATTTGCAAAAAAGGGACTTCAAGTCTACATAGTGAAATGGGAAAAGGCCTTCTGATAAACTTTGCTTAGGGTGAGGAAAATCTTTCTATAACAATAGGAATTACATATAGACTACAAGAATTGAACACTAGTCAACCTTTGTGTATTCCCATTCCTAAACATATTCATACTTAACTCATTCCATTCTTTGTATTCGAGGATTCTTCTAGGATTTGAATGCATTCACACTAACTGTTCAAACAAAATAACTTTAGTTGTGAACTGTGGATTTTCCTTGGTCCAACACAGTAAACCAACAATATTATAATTTGAATGAAAAAACTATACTCTCAATGATATAATCTAAACTTGGGTGCATACCTTCAACAATAGATTTGATGCCACAACCAAATGTTATAGAGGTATCTTCGTTCTGGATTCCAGAGACAGCTACTTTTGTCGATATGTCAAACTGTTTAGTCCATCAGATGTTACTATTCACTAATGATGTAGGTAATTCAACCTTTCAAGGATTCAACACATTCTGGACTCAACCTTTGTCAATATCGCCACAACGATCTAATGTCCACAGTAGTCTTACTTTTCTCAAGCTTCAATGCTTACTCTGTATATAGAATTGTGACCACCAAGTTGTGTCTCAAATCATCTATTTTCCATGATCTGGGTTGATTCCATTCAGAGAGGTATAACGATACCTATAGGACACATCCATGATTTTAGTTTGAATGTCCCAATAACACAATGAGGCTCTGCATTCAAGGATGTATTGCACCACATATTTTAATATTGAATCGCAATACCTGAATCCAACTTTGAAGGAACTGATAAAATAAATGCCAAGACGTGGACCCTCTTACCTTTCACGTAGGGTTTCCAGAACTCCAAATAACAACAATTAATAATTTTTTGTTTATCTTTCCCATTAAAGGTGATATCTCCCCAATGATTGACCACCCTTTGGTCACAGTTATTACCAACATTCAACCATTTTGACAATGCAGAGAAAGTTCAACCAATGCATTTACACTATAAAGAACTCGATTCACCACATTGAATCCAGAGTTCGATTCCCTTAATAGGAATCTAAACCCTCTTCACAAGAATTCATATTCTGAGCAAACATTCATACCATCATCAAATTAACCATAAAGAGCACACTTCCATTTCCATATTAAACAGAGAGTAGAAATACTCAAATGTGGAGATATAAATACACAATGTCTTCATTGATTAACTTTTTACATGGAATTTCTCTCAGTGTTCCTCTTAGTCAATTATATCCACTCTACTTTGCCTAGATTTTACAGAAATGGGCCAACTAACATTTATGCGCAAAATATTACAATATATACATAGAAATTTGTGTCTCCTAAATTGTTCCAGGTCCTAAAAAGTCTCCTATACTAAATGTTATAGAAATGAAACTGAATTATAATTATAGATATCCCAATCTCTATATTCTAATTGAATCATTTTTTAAAACTTGTTGGACTCTACCGAATGTTGCCAACACATATAAATTTGATTATATGACTAAGATTTTAATTCACAGTTATCACTATCTAGACTCTTCTAACACATATACTTGCAATCTATAAAGATTTATAATATTTTTACAAAACAACCCACTCCTTGGAAAATATCAATACCCCTAAGGATATATCAATAATATAATTGTTGCAGATAACCTGTGCTCCTGCATCAATACCAGATATGCATTGTCATATCCCTAGAGGAAAATACCTTCAAATTTTATTATGTGATAATGAAGCCATTTCAGATGTTATCCCTCTAGATGTTCCAAGTTGTAATTGGAACTATGTCAAGGCACCCCAGGGGCTAAGAACTATAACACATATTAAATCCATGTTGATTTACAAAATTTATTGAAATTCTCTCTTTCTCTCTCGTTCAAAACTCTCAACCCTCAAACATTACCAGAAACAAGATCAATATGTTTGACCTAAAGAAGCATGTGTCCACGAGTTCTTTAGACAATTTGATTTTAGTTTGAAAGGGGGGTTAATTTGGAAGAAACACAATATAGACATGTGAGGAAACTTTAAGATGAATCTCACAACGTATGGATAGAATAATGTGCTGAGCAATTAAGAATTCAATAGTTTTTACAAATATATCAGATCATTAAAAAATGCATCAAGCAATGAACATTTTCATACATCTAAATGTATGGAGGCACCCTCTGCACATCATTAAATACATGAAAAAATGACTTGAAGTGGTCATACATTAAGAGGAAATCACTTCAACATCATAAGCTAAACAACACGCAGTCACATTGTACATGTTACAAAACTTGTTGCTCAAGATTTTATTCATGGGTATTTGATATAAGAAACCATGGAATGAGAGGGATGTCTTTTACAAGAGAACATATACAGAAAGAAGCACACACTAAATCATAATGCGGGGGATGAATCCCTTACAGCTTGCAGCCCTGAAATTGGTATGTGTCTGAGGGGTTTTTTGATCAAACAACTCGGGTATAAGACACTCTTTAATTCCCCAAAATGTGGTCCCTACAAATGAGCTTCCTCTGTCAATTTCTCCTTCCCACATTTCTTTCAAAAATTCTTCTCGATACTGCTTGTGTCCCCCTGATTCCAACATACTTCTATTGATCCAAGAGGATCCATAATGCTAAAAATTTATCCAGGACAATCCAAAATACTCAAAACTTGATAAACTCAAACGTTATTTAAAATGAATTCACTATATAGGTCTCAACGATAGATTTCCAACTGTTGTAGGTGAATTCCCCTACGGACAAGTGGATTCCCTCTTGGTCTCTAGACTTCTAAGGCCAAGACAGAAAAGTGCTTAACATGGACACTGACCTCCTTTTAGATATAATCAAGATAATAAATGAAAGAGAAGGAGAAATATATGTACCTTATTAACGATGTTTGTCCCTAAAAAGTCCAGGCTAAGCTTCAATCTCGATCTCCCTGATAGGTCCTACAAAACAAACAAAGATACAATGGAATTCCTACTCTATTGATATTAGCTCAATCATAGATCCATCTACTGCATACAAACTCATATGGAACAAGCACAAGTTTGAAAGAAACAGGCCAAGCATTGATTATATTAATGAGAACAAGTAAAAGTACTTACAATCCTTTGAATGAAGGTGCATCATCTTCTTCCAGTTCTCCTTGTCCAACCCCTTTGCTCAAGTAATATCCACTGATTTCTTTGATGATATCTCACTCATGAGATCATAAGTTTCACATCTCCAATATTTTCCATGTCAATACCACTTATAGGACCATAAGTTTGGTATCAATCTCTAGTGTCTTCCACCCTTTCACCATGAGGAGACCTCCTTATATAACCTTGTGTAAATGTGTTGACCTACACATAATAGATATAGATAAACATTGATACACACATTTGCAGAGAGAATTGGAAAAATAAGAAGAAGGAGAGAAAGAATGGAAAGAATTCTCATTAACCGTTGTGAATAATAAATAATTTACACATGATATACTCTGTATAACTCAATGAGTTCAACTTGAGGTGAACCAAGTCACCATAGTGGTGGTATAGAGTGATATGTACACACACCAATAGTTATGGGAGTGAACTTCCACCTATTCTAGTCTCTCAGGTAGTTACAAGAGTGAACTGCCACCTAGTTGAGTTAACTAGACAACTAGTCTTCAGTTAACTGACTGAACAAAAAGTAGTGAGGAGTTAACTCAAGGAATCAAGGCTAATGTGCCACTTTGGTGATGATACCAAGGCAAGGTCGAATTATCATGGTGATTATCCCAATTTTTCATGGTGATGATCCCAATGCAACATCTAAACTCAACTCAACTAGTCAAACTGAAGTGTGAATTGAAAGAGAATATTCTCCATGTGGAATATTCTCTCCTAAAATATAGGAGACTGGATAATGACTAATTATGAATAATAAAAAAATAAAAACCTTAGGAAAAAGAAATCCTAGGTGTGCCTGAAGTAACTCCAACACCCCCCTGAACATCATTATGGTGAAAATAAAGATTGGGTCCTGACAACGAGGCCATGTTAGGTACCCAAGTACAAAAGATACACTGAAAATAAAGTGAGGAAAGAGGGAAAACCTCCCCCTCAAGGTACAATGTATTGAAAAAAAGAAGAACTACAGTTGCTAGGCAACTCTGTCCTTCACTCCAAGACGACCTTGTAGAGAATGGAATTTCTGCTCAGTGAAGGTCATGGTGAAAATATCCATCATTTGTTCTGCTGAAGGATAGAACTGTAAGTCGATGATCCCCTCGTGTACTAAGTCTCGGATTTAGTGCATGTGGATATCAATGTTCTTCATTCATTGCCTTTGAACTGGATCTCTATAGAACTTTAGAGTACTCTGGTTGTCACACCTTCAGAGTACTCTAGTGAGAAAATATTGTAGCCACATAGCCTGAATGGTTATGTTAACTACCCCTCTGTACTCTGTCTCAGTTGAATATAGAGCAATGGTAGATTGCCTCTTGCTTGACCAACAAATAGGCCCGGAACCAATACTGAGTGAGTAACCAGATGTGGACTTGCAATCAATGCTATCGCCAACCCAATTAGAATCAGTAAAACCAATGAGATATAATGTAGAGTCTACTACATAATTAATCCCAAAGGTGATGGTGCCCTGTACGTATCGAAGGATACACTTTGCAGCTTTCCAATGTAGCTCATGCAGCTCCTGCATGAACCTGGAAACTGCACCAAATGCATATGAGAGGTATGGTCTGGAGTGTGTGAGATACAATAAGCTCCCCACTAGATGTCTGTATAGTGTGTTGTCAACCAATGGAGTCTCCCCACCATCCTCAAGTTTGACTCTTGATAGGAAAGGAGTCAGAGCAGACTTGTAGTATGTCATGTGAAATATCTCAAGGATATCTCATGCATACTTGGTCTGAGACAATTTGATGCCTAATGTATCCTGACTGATCTCAAGTCCAAGGAATAAGTGTAGAGGACCCATGCCCATCATCAAAAACTTGTCATGAAGAATCCTCTTGACTCCAACAATCACTGAAGTTGAGAAAACGATGATCATCAAATCATCGACATACATAACTAAAAGTAGAAGTGAATCAACCATATTGAGCATCTATACATTTGGGTATGATTTACAACGTACAAAGTTCTGTGACAATAGGTAGGAGTCCATCTTGGTATACCATTCCCTCGGAGCCTGCTTGAGTCCATAAAGTGACTTCTTCAGTCGACAGACCAAAGATGAGTCCTGCATAAATCCTTGGGGCTACTCCATGTAGATATCCTTAGAGAGATCACCGTGAATAAATTCATTCTTCACATCCATCTGATGGACTTCCCATCCCTTGGTTATCGCAATGGAAAGTGCCAATCGTATGGAATCCATCTTTTCTACTAGAGCGAAGGTCTCATCATAGTCAATACCATGAACCTACTGAAAGCCTTTGGAAACAAACCTGGCTTTGTATCTGTTGATCTATCCATTCGCTACACTCTTGGTCTTGTAGACCCATCTACATATAACAACTTTCCTCCCAGAAGGAAGGGTAACCAGATCCAAAGTATGGTTCTCGAGGAGGGAGTTGTACTCCTCCTGCATGGCAGATTCCCAAAATGGATTTCTAGCAGCCTCACCATAAGACTCTGGATTTGAAGACTGAACCAAGAAAAGATGCATGGAGGGAAATGGTTCAGTGGCAGTGAGTGCAATAGGAGTCTCCTAAAAATTATATCAATTCCTCCTAGTATCGGTTGGATCACCGACGAGATCCCATGCATCTTGAAGAGTAGTCTGTGCCCACTTGGGCCTCTACTTTGGCTCTGCAAATGCATCTGACTGTAATGAATTTGAATTTGAATCATTTGAGTCTTCTAGATTATAACTCTCATGTGAAGAAGATTCATCATGTGCATGTTCATCATCTCAGATAGGTGGAAGAGTGAAGGTGTCTGCATGCGACTGTTGAGGTACATGCAAGACACTTTCCTCAAATTGGACACTACGCTCAATGATGAGTCGATCTGATGAAATATCAATAAGTCAATATCCCTTCACACTGTCGGGGTATCCAACAAAGATGCACTTAGTTCTCTGTGGATCAAGTGCCTTCCTCTTTTTAGAGGGAATCTGGGCCCATGTACGTGAACCAAAAATGCGAAAGTGGGCCACTTCTGGTTTGAGGCCACTCCAAGACTCGTAGGGGGTCTTATCCTTGACAGATCTATGAGGAGATTTGTTTTGGATGTATGTTGCACAGTTAAGTGCTTAGACCCATAGTCTCTGTGGTAGTGAATTTGCATGAAACATGCAAGATGTCATCTCCTTTAGAGATCTATTTTTCTACTCGACAACTCCATTTTGCTACGGAGTGTAGGGAACTGTATGCTGCAACTGAATCCCTACCTCATGTAAAATATTATGAATCTTATGATTCACATACTCTCCCCCATTATCAGTTCATAGGACTTTGATCTTCTTTCCGGACTGTGTCTCAACCAAAGATTTGAAATCTTTGAGGTGTTGAAAGACCTTGGATTTTTTCCTGAGAAAGTAGATCCAAGTAAAACATGAGAAATCATCAACAAAAATGAGAACAAACCTCACTTTTCTGATCGATGGATGTGGAAAAGAACCCATGAGGTCACTTTGGATCAGATCTAAAGGTGCAGAAGCTCAATGAGACTTTCCTTTGACAAATTTCTCTTGAGGGTGTTTTCCGAGAACACACCCCTCACATACTCCCTTTGAGAAGAGGATGTCTAGTAGACCATCAACTAATATGTTCTTGCTAAGATGTTGCATGTATATGAAATTCAAATGTCCAAAACTTTCATTCCATATCCTACTACTTTCATCATCATGAGTAAGAAGTAAAGAAGAACCAGGTTCAATGAATTCAAAAAATGTATACAATCTAGACTGATGATTTACCTCACCGGTAGCAACCCTGGAGTTGGTTTGCATGTCGTATGTGTCCACGGAATTTTTTGTGAATACAAATTTCTTTCCAATGCTGAAATTCTTCATCTGATACATGGAGAGAAGGTTGACAGAAATCTTGGGAACATGAAACATGTTCTCAAAGCTTCCGTTGGTGAGTTCAATCCTTCCTTTTCTGGTGACTTCGACAGAAGAGTTGTCCCCCATCAGAATAGGAGGACCTTTGCATGCATCCAAAGAAGAATATATTTCTTCTGAGGCATCCATGTGATGTGATGCTCTTGAATCTACGATCCAAGCATCAGGAGAGGAGTTGATGGAAATCAATGCATGGCTAGAATTGTCTTTCTTGGAATTCAGATCTTCTGGCTTCTTCTTCTTTTCACCCTTGGGGATGCGATCTCCAAGGTTGTTTTGCTAAAGTATCTGAGAAATCAGATCTATTTGTTTTTTCATGCATGCAGATTTCAAATGGAATCCTTTGTGACAGTATGTGCATTTCTCTCCTTTTCTTCCCTTTTCTCCTTTGGATCTGGAGGCATCGGTGAAGGGTTTTGTGTACCCTTCCTTCTTAGTATGTGCATGAGATTTCCGCTTATCTTTTTATTTATATTTCTGATATTTTTGGCTGCCATCATGCACAGTGAGTGCATGCACCCTTGGGCCTTTGATTGCGCCCATGTTGATGAGCTTGGTTTGCTCTTATGTCAGGGATTCGATAAAGTCCTCAAGAGAAGGCATCTTCTAGGTGGTTCCAAAGGAGAATCTAACAGTATGGAATGTAGATACAAATACTGATAATTTAGGACCAAGCTTGGAGAGAATGGTGAGAACCATTTGTTTCTCCTCCTTCGATTTGTCAACCCCACAAGCTTTGAGTTGCGATAGTAAATCCTTGAATTTTGTAAGAAATCTTGGATATTCTCGAAGATTTTTGGATCCAATGTGAGAAAAACCACCTCCATAATGTGTATCCTCATCTCATCCTATTTTCCAAAGATCCCTTCCAATATGGTCCAGGCTTCATTGGGAGTCTTACAACAAGATATATGAAAAAGGAGATCGAGAGAAATAAGACTGCAAATTGTTCCAAGTGCCTCATCCATGCGATATAAGTACTTGGATTTTTCTATGGATGATTTCGGCTATGTATCTGTATTCATGGTTAACCTATAAAACCCTTTGGATCAGACATGTATGGCTATTTTCTCCTTCCATGCAAAATAGTTGCAAGCTGTAAGAATGAATTCTTTTTGGAATTCCATCTTTCTGTTGTCTTCAATCTTTTGTACCTGCAAAAAATTTTGATGTATCTTTTTCTTATCATTCTGTCGACATTGATACCATGTAAATGTGTTGACTTGCACATATTAGATCTAGCTAAACAATGATACACACATTTTCAGAGAGAATTGGAAAAAGAAGAAGAAGGAGAGAAAGAATGCAAAGAATTCTCATTAACTGTTGTGAATAATAAATAATTTACACATGATATACTCTGTATAACTCAATGAGTTCAACTTGAGGTGAACCAAGTCACCATAGTGGTGGTATAGAGTGATCTAGATGCACACCAACAGTTACGGGAGTGAATTTCCACCTATTCTAGTCTCTCAGGAAGTTACGAGAGTGAACTGCCACCTAGTTGAGTTAACTAGTCAACTAGTCTTCAGTGAACTGAATGAACACAAAGTAGTGAGGAGTTAAATCAAGGAATCAAGGAAAATGCTCCACTTTGGTGATGATAACAAGGCAAGGTTGAATTAGCATGGTGATGATCCCAATGTTGCATGGTGATGATCCCAATGCAACATCTAAACTCAACTCAACTGGTCAAACTGAAGTGTGAACTGAAAGAGAATATTCTCCAGGTGGAATATTCTCTCCTAAAATATAGGAGACTAGATAATGACTAATTATGACTAATAAACAAATACAAACCTTAGGAAAAATAAATCATAGGTGTGTGTGAAGTAACTCCAACACCTTGGAGAGGTCCAACCACTTGAGAGATCTTTGGGATAAGTTGAGGATTCCTCTCCTTCAGTTGAGGATCCTCCCTAAGATAATTCCTTGATCCAAGATTCAAACCCAACTACCTTCCAATATTGAGGGGATTGTCCCTTGATTTACTCCAACAAACCAAAAATTCTCTCAGAAAGGGTAGTTCTCCCCCAAAAGGGTGCACGGGGTGCTCAAACACTCCACTAAAGAGGCCCAGGGAGCGCTAGCACTCCCTAACAGTGGGTAGGGGAATGCTCCTCTCCAAAATCCATTTTTGAGTGGTTCTTTCAGTGGAAAAAGGTTTGTACTCTCTGTCAACTGATTTCTCTTCTTCAAAACTAGTCTTTGAGGTGTCTTAAGTGTCTTTATGATGTCGTTAGAAGAATGACATAGGAAAGATGGCAGTATGATGTTTGTGACACTTGCAACACTTGTAGTCAATATCAGACACTTGAGGACAAGATGTGACACTTACAACACTTGTAATAATGACACTTGTGATACTATTGAAGTTAGTAATTTTGAGGTGTAACAGATTGCCCCCCAAAGTACGAAGTTAGAAGACAATGATGATTGAAGTACTTTGTAGACTTTTTCGAGCAAGGGTATGGACACAGAGAGACTGGAAAAATATTCACACAAGCATCAAAAAAATATTATGACATGTTTCAAACCCAAGGCATGCATACCTATGCTTGAGTGATAAAGACTTTTTAGATATGGCCGCCATAAAATACACTATGGATCCATAATTATATTGACAAAAGGTATAGACACTGAAGATACAATGTGGATCTATACTCCTATGACCTGAACTAATCGTAGCCATGAAGAATACACAGTGGATCTACGAGATGACAAGACATAGCCGCGACCAATACAAAGTGGATCTATGTAACAGTATATGTGTCATAGTTCAAAAGAACTTCTTTGAAACCTGGGCAATGTATGCATAAGAGTGATAACTCAACCCAAGGTATTCTTACCAATCCTGATGTCAAACATGGCAGAAACCACTTGATTACCGATCAATGAGGTAAGCCATTAACAAGTGCGAGGGAGATCACCATTGATGTCAATGATTCCCAAGGTACTCTAGTACATTCCAACGAATGTGAATAGATGAGATGAATTTGAACATCCGTGGAATCATCCAATCAGGGGTCAATGATGTAAACCCACTTTCGGACATGAGGAGGCCTACCATTGAGGCATGTAGGTCCCAAGTTACTAACTGGTTTCTAAGTCTAGCTCCTAGATAATGTGCTAAAGTCGATAGGAAGAGACTCGTCAAAGGAGGGCCTTGATGTATCCCCAATCAACGACACAAAACTGACACATAGATGTAATTGGTATATCAAATGAACATGGAATGACATGGGTATTGAAACAAGATATTTTTGATGGCTAACTCTCGAAGCAGATACTTCCCTTGAACACTGAGGCACAACAGCAGAAAATTGAAATGGAACAAATCTTAATGATGCAGTGGATGCTATGACTTTCGTCAAGTGAACCAAAGGAGTAAAAGAAAATTAGAGGATTGGCTCAATGTAGAGGTTCAATGGATTAAAATGTTTGCAAAGACAAAGTGTCGTGTTTAAGGGCGACCGTAAGAGTTACTGGTAATGTTCTCAAAAAAATGCTCACCTTGCTTCTTTCAATTTTCCCCCCATCTAGATAGACGAGTACCTCTTTTTAATTTAACGAGCTCGAGGAGGGTAACACATGCTCGATATGACTCACCTTCGGTAAGTCCCTCTTCCTTTGTTTAATGAACTAGAAGAAGTAAGGGTTCGGTCTCATATGATCCCTTCAATGTATGATTGTTTAACGAGTCCAGAGAAGGTAAAATCAGTGGTTTTTCATATTTAGAGAGTCTGAAAACAACTTAAAGATGACTCCAAAGTTGTCATTTTTTGTAATGTTAGTCTTGCGAGGTCAAAAAAGAGATAAATTATCACTCAAAAGATGCCCTTTCAAACCTTTTAACGAGTGGGAAAGGAAGCAATATCACTTGGCAATCTTTTCATGTTTAGAGAGTCTGAAAAGAGCTCAAAGACGACTCCAAGGGGTTCCTTTTTTGTTTAACCGTGTGGGTCTGAAAAAGAGATAAACATTTACCCAGATGCATTCTCATGTATTTACGAGCACGAGAAAGAGCAAAGACTAATATTGGTATGCCCCCAGCTTGAAAGATAGTGACTTAACTCCAGAATGATCATCAAAGGTTGGAGATATGCCCTCCAAGATTCAATTCATTCACCAACTTTGAGGTTGTCACCAATTTCTGTACTAGATGGAGAAAAAAGATATAGGTGGATGAAATGAAGGTTCAAATGCGAGAGCTAACGAAAGACTCGACTTGACATCTACGAGATCTGGTGAAAGACTCGACTTGATAGGAGAGGTGACTGTTTCATTTTTTAACGAGATTGACACAGGAAAAGAACTATACTCAGGGCTCCAGGTTCAATCCCCAGATTGTTGTTTCATTTTTTAACGAGCTTACGATACAGAGGAAAACTATTCTCAAAGCTTTTGTTTTGTTTTTTACCGAGCTTGCAACAGGGAAGAGAAACTATGCTCGTGACCTCTTCTTGATCATGGATTCCAAGAAAATAACTCTCTGGAAGAACACCATGTCAAGGGACAAAAATCGGTCATGGCTTCCAAGAAATCTTCATTGGATGGAATAAAACCACTCTAGAAGGAACACATGTCAAGGGCTTCATCAGGGGTAAGGAGATCAGGCTCCAATAGCCCTACCGAAGAGATCACCATGTCAACTACCAGATCCAAATCATAAGAGGTTGAAGTCATGGGAGACAATGCCACATAATTAACATGAGGTGGGGGTGATACTGTCGTCATATAAGAACCATTCAGGGAGGTAATCCAGTCAGTACTGATGAAGGAAAGTTGATTAATAGTCACAATTCTTCCATTGTGAGGGAAATATATCACACAAAAAAGAGTGGAACAAATGTCTTTCATGGAATAGACATAATCCCACCAAAGGAGTAAAGTGAAATACAAGGGCTATCGAACTACCATGACATCAATAAAGACAGTTTTCCCTCCCAAAGTTACCAAAAATTGAGGAAGGGTCCCTAAAGGTTGACTAGTTCTTCTATTAAAATCTAACAGATTCTATGTAACCGGTGAAAGTTGAGGACAACCTAAAGCGTTCCAAGCAACAGAGGGAAAAATACTAATGGACGCACCTTCATCTATCAGTGTTTGAGGAACGTCCCGACCACAAACCTGTACTGTAATTTGGAAAGGAATGTGAGAGGGAAGATGAGGTCCTATTAGCGCACCCCAATAAAAAAGGATGGCCTCATTACTTAGAGGGGGTTTCGAGGGAGAATGAGGAATTCCCCCCAGCATGGTAGATTCTGTATCAACAATAAAAACATAGGCAGTATCAGGTTTACTCTCTAGAGGGAGAGTAGGATCGACCGATGATGGGATCAGATCGACCACGCAGGCACTCTTCAAAGGAAGAGTGGGATTGACCGATGATGGGATCAAATCAACCACATAGGTACTCTTTAGAGGAAGGGTGGGACTGACCGAGGAAGGGACTGGATCAACCACTTTGGAACTCATCAAAGGAGAAGTGGGATCGATCGATGACAGAACCAGATCGACCACTTGGGTTTCATTATCCATGGGGAGAATGGGGTCGACGAGTGGAAACAGATCGACCTCTTTGGTGTCACTCTCTAACAGGAGAGTGGGGTCAACCGAGGATGAAAACAGATCGACTACTTGGGTTACACTCTTTTGATGAAGAGTAGGGATGATCGATGAAAAAAATGGGTCAACTACTTGGGTTTTTGGTTTAATCGAGGAGGAAACTATATTGACCACTGGATTAATCGGACTGGCCGAGGATGGAACTAGATTGACTAGTCCATCAACTAATGATGGGTTGGGGGAAAGATTATGATAACCTTTTGGAAGTTGAAGTTTTTCCAAAAGAGAAGAAGCCTCATCCATGCGAGGATAAAGGTGTGAATAATGATCACCTTTGTATAACATACAAGGGAATTTGATAGTTGTCTTCTTCTTACCAACCTTGACGTCACTAGGTGATGGGGTATCACTGACATGTATATAAGAGGCTGATGACATGGAGGACCACATTTATAATACCTTGGGAATACCAAGGAAATCCCTTAGAAAGTGGTCACCCTTACAAAGACTGCAAGGGAATTTGGGTTTCAGATTCTTTATTTTAATCTTTTTGACCTCATCAACACCCCTCGTTCTATTAATAGTAACTGGTTGCTTGGATCCAACATCTGATGTTATTGGGGCCTTGGTCCTTTTCGAGCTCTTCTTCTTCTTCTCTCTCTGTTTCTTCTTCTTCTGGTCAACTTCACTACTTTCTTTAAATCTTTCACTAGATGAAAAAGGAGAAAGGGAAGGAGACTTAATGGGTGAAGAAGGTGAAAATTCAACGTGAGGTTGATGTGTGGGTGGTGTACTGACATCTAAAGTATTAAGTGCAATTGAAACATTGGGAGGATTTGAGATCACTAGAGTGGGGAACAACTAAACTGGTAATCTGATGGTGAGTCCCGGAAGACTCAGTGTGACAATGTACGGAGGACCAAAGTTTCCAAAAAAAGAAAAGGTATAAGGTTCCCCAGGAGAAGGGGTTCCTCCATTTGTACTCTTAGGATTTGATGCCATTAATATTGACTCGACCTAAGGTCCACTAAGTAACACAACCAACACACGCTATGAATATGAGAAGCAAACAATCAAACAAAATCTTCCCACAATGAAACCACTAGTTGGTGATGAAATCCAACATTGCGAGATCAAAATAGGAAGAGGAAGGGGTAGAGAAGGTGGATCAGTTATGTTGGTGACCTACTTAATGGACTTATGCCTTGGTGCAAGCTTCCATGTAGTAATTATGGATTTACCCTCCAAGGAGCCTGAGTGAGTTTGACCAACGTCTGTTCCAGGTACAATGAGACTTCCCTTCACTGTCACCTCATGTAAGACCCTAAAGATTATGGATACTAAGGTCACCAATTCACAGTCAGCCCTTGGGAGGGTATATTCGAAAGTCCAATCCGAACATATGGGAAGGATAACAAGTCTGAAATAAACTCAAGAGGCTCCCACACATAATCGTGGATGTACCCTCAAGTGACCCCAAATGTACGATCTGACATCTACAAACAGTTGAACCACAGAGGGATAATATTTGTAACTCTCCTGAATGTGACCTCGTTTGTAACCCCTGTGTGAGAGGGGGATCCCAAAAATTCTATACGACAATTGGATTTTCTCTCCCTATCACAAGATGCTAAGTTTGTTTGATAGCTTTGGAAAGTTATCCTTTCAACCTATTCCAAATCCCTACACCTTAAACTAATGTAGGTTTGCTAACAAAGATGTAAAAAAGTATGATAAATTGTAGTTAAGCGTTTATTTTAGTGGTTGTTGTTTACTCAGAGGTTTATGAGAGTCAAGACTTATGATATGATGACTCAGTTCCCAAAACATGCATAAGAAATGATAAGCAATCTTTTCTTTCAATGAATGTCTAATTAAGGGAAGGAGAAGGATTTTCCTTTCACTATCAAACATTAAGATGAAATGAACTCATGCAATAGTCCTCAATAAGGAATCCAATGAAATGCTAAATTTTTTGTATGTGACTGATAACCAGTAGATGTAAATCTTCTTATGCTAATCGGACTTCAAGAGTTGTGATATTTAAGAAATCTGGAAGCAAACTTCACATAAACTAAAAGACACCCTTGTTATAATCAAAGAATAAATAGAAAGCCAAAAACTCAAAAGGAAGGAGAAAGAGCTTGGACAAGATGACTCAAAGATCAGAAAGAAAAAGTACAAAATACCTTTGAAACCCCTTACAAAGTTCTCACTCATTCAGATAAACGAGAAGAAAATGACAAATTGACTCCAAATTGTGAAGGACAAATTGCAAAGCAAGGATAAATGTCAAAAAATCCAAACAAAAGAGGATGAATTCTCAGAAATAATTGTATTTGAAAGCCAATATAAAGATGGAATGAAAGTATGGGACCCTGAGCAAAAGCCAAAACCAAGAAATAGCTTCAGAAGATGAAAATTCTAGAGAATTTCTCACAAAAATGGGGTAGCTCCCTGGTGTAAGGGGCACCACAACATTCCAACGCTTTGTGTAAGGCTAAAGGGGAGTGCTAGCTCTCTGACAGTAATAGGAGGAGAGTGCTTTGCTCCAAAAACTCAGAAAAAAGCCCAAAAACTCAAAAAACTCAAGGAAATCCAGTCAATCAGGGTGATCTTGATGACATAATGAGGCAATCAAACAAATATAATACTAAAAAAGACAATGTGCAGAATATCAAATCAGTGGGAAAAGGGTCAAAACAAGATCTGGGAATGGAAACAAAAATAGAGCTTCCTCCCCAGTGGAGTTGCCAATTTTTGTTGTAGGTGAATCCCCCTGCGGACAAGTGGATTTCCTCTTGGTCTCTAGACTCCTAAGGCCAAGACAGAAAATTTCTTAACATGGACACTGACTTCCTTTTAGATCTAATCAAGATAATAAATGAAAGAGAAGGAGAAAGATATGTAGCTTATTAACGACGTTTGTCCCTGCAAAGTCCAGGATGAACTTCGATCTCGAGCTCCCTGATAGGTCCTGCAAAACAAGCTAAGATACAATGGACTTCCTACTCTAATGATATTATCTCAATCATATATCAATCTACTATAGACAAAATCATATGGAACAAGCACAAGTTTGAAATAAATAGGCCAAGCATTGATTATATTAATTAGAATAAGTAAAAGTACTTACAATCCTTTGAATGAAGGTGCAATAGCTTCTTCCAGTTCTCCTTGTCCAACCCCTTTGCTCAAGTAATATCCACTGATTTTTTTGATGATATCTCACTCATGAGATCATAACTTTCACATCTCCAATCTTTTCCATGTCGATACCACTTATAGGACCATAACTTTGGTATCAATCTCTAGTCTCTTATCCCCTTTCACCATGAGGAGACCTCCTTATATAAACTTGGAGAGGTCCAACCACTTGAGATATCTTTGGGACAAGTTGAGGATTCCTCTCCTTCAGTTGAGGATCCTCCATAAGATCATGCCTTGATCCAAGATTCGAACCCAACTACCTTTAGATATTGAGGGGATTGTCCGTTGATTTCCTCCAACAAACCAAAAATTTGCTTAGAAAGGATAGCATTCCCCCAAAAGGGTGCACAGGGCACTCAAACACTCCCCCAAAGAGGCCCGGGGAGTGTTATCACTCCCTGCCAGTGGGTAGGAGAGCGTTCCTCTCCAAAATCCATTTTTGAGTGGTTCTTTCAGTGGCAAAAGGCTTGTACTCCTTGTCAACTGATTTCTCTTCTTCAAAACTAGTCTTTGAGGTGTTTTAAGTGTCTTTATGATGTTGTTAGAAGCATGACATAGGAAATATGGAAGTATGATGTTTGTGATACTTGCAACACTTGTATTCAATATGTGACACTTGCGGACAAGATGCGACACTTACAACACTTGTAATGACAACACTTGCGACACTATTGAAGTGAGTAATTTTGAGGTGTAACACCAATGAAATTTGAACAGGCTCAAACAGAGTTCGTATGAGAAACTTATGATTGTTTAAAGTTTAGAAAAAATGGGAAAATGGGGGTGCCATGTGGCAAGCCCACAAGCGCCCACATGTCATGTCCCTATATTTCATACAATTGGTGGGATGTCTTCATGATGACGTCAACATGATGACATGGCAACATGAGAGGCTACCACGTGTCACTTATTTTTGGAATTTTTAGGCACCCATGTGGACTAATAAAAATGTGCCACATGTCATTCATATGATGATGTGGTAGGTGACATGTTGTAGGTATAGTGAGAATTTGTATGTTGATGTGTAAATGACTAGGCAGTGACATGGCAGAGTACTAATTGTGCAGACAAGTGGACCAATTAGAGAGTGCCACATGGCACTCTCCAATTGGCCAATAATGGCTAAGGGAGAATAAAATTCATTGGGGTCGAATAGAATAGAACCTATAACCTCCAATGGAATATTCCTAGAATATTTTGACAACTTAGAAAAGATTCTCCTACTAATGTGCCACAAGGTGTGCTTGTTATAACAAACTGGAATATTATATTTAAAGTGTAACAAATGAAGTTCGATAATAAAGGGGGTTTCTTAGGCCGACTTAGCCTATATAAACTCAGCATTAGACCATTGTTCAGAACATCATAGTGCATGCCTAGTTTTTGCATGGAAATTCATGCAAGTTCATATTACCTAGATTTGTGTGCAAGAGGTGTCTTTAGTTTTGAGTTTGTCTCATTTTGCATGCTATTGAGTTCTTTGAGGGAAGTATAGAGTGTTTATACTCATTTTTCTCATAATTTCGAGGGGAATATGATGGTGATGTTAGTTTTTGTTTAAAAGTGTTTTGTATGAAAGTCTTAGTTTATATTTCTATGTAAGAGACCCTTAGTCTCGTTATGCATGCAAAAAGGGATTTTTGAGTACACGTTCAGAACATAGTCAAGTTTATACTCATTTTTATCAGACTTCCGAGAAGAATTTAGTGGTGACCTATATTTACTGGATTGAGCAATAGAATTTAGGAGTGACTTCAAATTTAGTATTTGTAAGCTCATTCATTGTAATTTTGGCATTTGAGCACCAAAGAGTGGTCTCACTGATTGAAAAGGGACCTAGAGACATAGCCCAAGATGAGTGAACTCTGTTAACATATTGTTTATGTGCCATTTGAATTGTTGTTGATATTACTTTAGTACATTTCAATATTTTATTTCCGCAAGTTATTCACTAGTTTTATTGAAGTTTATGAAAAAGTAAGACATTCACATGTTATTTGAAAATAGTCAAGTCAATCTTCATTTTCCAAATCTATTTGCATGTTTATGTGTATTTAATAAATAATTGACATCTAAGGATTTTCAGATCAAGTTGTTATCAAAGTTTGTTTTCACGTGTATTTGCAAGTGAATGCTTACGAGGTGAAGGAAATATTGCAAGTTATAATATTGAAATTGGTTTAAGGATCTTCACTCGAAGAGAAAAAATGGCTTCACCAAGTAGGTTAGGTCCTTATGACTCTGAAGATGATTTCTTAGAGGCATTTAATTTAATTAAGGCCATGGTGGAGGAAATGTATGAGGATCGAAAGAAATCCAAGGGAGAAAGTACATAGGTAAAAATTGAAACAGTTAAAGGAGAAGAAGAAGGTGAAGAGCCTCAATATCCTCCTTCATCCCCATCATCATCATCATCGTCGTTATCATCTTCTTTCAATGAAAGTGAAAATTATTCTCATAAGAGGAAAAAGAATTATAACAAGTCTTCTTGTTCTCATGATTTTCCTTTGTTAAAGCTAGATGTAAAGTTTGATTTTCCTACTTATTATGGAGAGTTGAATGCAAAAAACTTGGCTAATTGGGTCAAATAGATTGAAGTATATTTCAAAGTACAGAAAATCATAAATGACAGTTCAATGATACAATTGGCTACTCTTCACCTGAGTGACACAACTTTGATATGGTTCGAGATTCGAACACAATATGATATTATTCAACATGGTAAAATCAATTCTTCATGGATTACATTTATTGATGCATTAAGAAAGCAATTTTATCCATTAAATTATATGTAAACATCAATGATTTCTTGGCAACTTTTAAGACAAGGAAAGGGGAAAAATGTTCAAGCTTATACACATGAATTTAAGAGGAAGGCACTATCTTTGGGAATTCCATTACATACTCATGAGACTCTTCTAAAGTATATTGGTGGTATGCACTCATATCTTTGACATACTATATTGATGTTTAATTCTACCAATATTGACGAAGTATCAGTACAAGCTACTCATCTTGAGGCCAACAAAGGAAAACATGTTGTTGAATATGAGTTAGAGGCGCCACATGAATTCGAGGAGAAACTGAAAGGAAAACATAAGAGTAAGAAGAAAAATATAATGAAGAAGGATGAAGAGCAAAAGCCTACATGTTCTCACTGGAAGAAGAAAGGACATGATGAGAAGCATTGTTGGAAGTTGCATCCAGAATTGAAACAAAAGTGGGCTCAGCCTAGGTAGGGTAAAAAGAAGACCACGACCATAGTTCAGGATCTTGGATCAGATTTTGAGGTTGAAACTAACGTTAAATCTATGGGCATATAAGGAAAATATTGTGTTCCATGTTTTAGTTAATGAAATGACCTGTTTCATTTATGAGTTATCTCAAATCACACTAAGATTGATACACTTGTTGATAGTGGATCACAAGTGAATCTTATTTTAGAGCAAGTTGTTCAAAATTTGGGAATGGAAACTAGTCCTCATCCAAGACCGTATCCTTTAGGTTGGATTTTTGATAATTCTCAAGTACATGTAACTACGAAATGCAAGTTACAGTTTGAGATCACATCTAGTTTCATTGATGAGGTAGATTCAGACATTTTTCCACTTGACAATTATAAGATGGTTTTGGGAAGTCCATACTTGTATGAAAGGAAGGCCATTTTATACAAGGAACATAACAAATATCATATTTTCAAGGATGGGATTGAGTTCATTGTGAGAGCTCATTAGATGAAGACTAATTTGACAGTTGTCACTAGAGGGTACATAAAAATGCTAGTTAATGCTAGTATCCAAGATCTATATTTACAATCTACGGTTGAAAGTAAAACAAGTCCTTTGGTTGATGGTGTTCCTAATAAGAAGGGAAAATATGTTGATGGTTCATTCTCCTTCGCATATGTATATTCAATTATATTGTTCAGTTCACTAATCAATGGAGTATGGTTATCTACAACGACACTGAATGGTATAGTTTGTGAATTTACGAGAATGGTTAACTTGGTCATAAATGTTGTTTCATTCTTCGTTATCATTGTGATGAGTCAAGTTCTCATTATCCAAGAAGCAAATATGGATGATACTGGACAAGTGAGGTGGAAATATCCTCACTTCATTTCTAAATGATCCACACTTTTGGAGTTCCACTAGTTATTCAATGGGCAGGTGTGATCCAAGAGGATTAAGAACGCTAAAAAATGATCCAAGAGGATCCAAAATTCTCTAAAATTGATCATCTAAAATTCTCTTGAAAATGAATTCATTATGCAGGGCTCGATGAGAGCTTTCAAATGAAATTTGAACATGCTCAAATGGAATTTGTATGAGAAATTTATGGTCGTTTAAAGTTTGGAAAAAATAGGCAAAATTAGGGTGCCACATTGCAAACCCACATGTTGCCACGTGGCATGTATGTACAAGTCGTACAAATGAAAGGATGATGTCATGATGATGTCAGCAAGATAATGTGACAACACAAGAGGCTACCATGTGTCACTCATTTTTGGCATATTCAGGAACCCATGTGGACCAATAAAAAAAGTGTCACGTGTCATCTATACGAATGGTGTGGCATATGTATGATGACGTGGAAGGTAATACGTCACGGGTACAGTCAACATCCATATGCAGACATGGCGATAACTGGGTAGTGACATGGAAAAATGTTGACTGTGAAGAAAGGTGGACCAATTAGATAGTGCCATGTGGCACTCTTCGATTGGTCAGTAATGGCTAAGGGAGAATAAATATCAATGGGGTAAAATGGAATAGAACCCATGACCTATCAGGGAATATTCCAACGAATTAGAAAATATGATCTTACCAATGTGCCACAGGGTGTGCTTGTTATAACAAACTAGAATATCATATTTAAAGTGTAACAAATGAAGCCCAAGAATAAAGGGGGCTTAGTTAGGCCGACTTAGCCTATATAAAATCAACATTCGACCATTATTTAGAATATCGTAGTGCATTCCAAGTTGTTGCATGGAATTCATGCAAGTTCATATTGCCTCAATTTATGTGCAAGATGTGTCCCTAGTTTTGGGTTTGTCTCATCTTGCATGCTATTGAGTTATTTGAGAGAAGCAAAGAGTGTTTATACTCATTTTTCTTAGAATTTCGAGGGGAATTTGATGGTGATGTCATTTTTTGTGTAAAAGTGTTGTGTATGAAAGTATTCATTCATATTTCTATGTATGAAACCCATAGTCTTGTTATGCATGCAAAAAGGGATTTTTGGGTACCTGTTCAGAACATAGTCAAGTTTATACTCATTTTTCTCATAATTTTGAGAGGAATTTAGTGGTGACCTCTCTTTCTGGGATTGAATAGTAGACTTGAAGAATGACTTCAAATATGGAATTTGTAATCCCATTCATTGTAATTTTGGCATTTGAGCATTAAAGAGCAGTCTCACTGATTGAAAAGGGACCCAAAGAAGTATCCCAATATGGGTGAACTACGTTAATTTTTTTTTCATGTTCCATTCGAATTGTTGTTGATCTTACTTTAATTCATTTCAACATTTTATTTCTGCAAGTTATTCACCAGTGTTATTGAACTTTATGGATAAGTAAGGCATTCACATGTTATTTTCAAATAGTCAAGTCGATCTTCATTTTCCGAATATGGTCAGATGTTTATGTGTATTTAAGAAATAATTGACATATAAGTATTTTCATATCATTTATGTGTGTATCTTCCAAGTGTTAACGACTAGAAAAAATTATGACACAAATTTTCTTTGGATGTCTTTATATTGGATGCGTCGAGAACCACTTGCCCCACTTTGCCTACTTGTGGGAATCTTGAGTAACTGATACATGTAGTTCCATGACTTGCCCATAAGATAGTCAATTTTATTCATATTTGGGACTATCTCATCCAGGTTGGAATATGTCTTGTAAGAGGGTTGAGGAAGGTGCATGAACACCCCTTTTAGCTGGTGGAGGATTTTGAATTCTGGTGCAAGTAACTCCATGATGTCTTTCCCAATAAAGACTCTTGTTATCCTATCAAAACATTTGTATTTATTTATTTTAAGCTCCAGTAGCTCTGCATATGTTTGTTTAGAGTGAATGTATCCATTCCCATCCGAAGGGAGAGGTATTCCTAGGATGATGAGGTCTCTGAAAATCACCTTGAAAGATGATACATCACTCACCATCTCCTTCATCCTATTCTCTACATTATGTAGTTGTCTCCTTTTTGCAAGGACCTTCTTAACATCAACGATAAGGCTACTCTAGTATTTGATGTTCAAATATTGAATCTTCTCTTTGGTTTTAGTATTCAAGAATTTGATGATTTCGTTAGCAAGGTCAGGTTTTTTCTCCAATTCAACTTTCACCTAAGCTATATCAAACTAGGTTTCATTAGAAAGTTCCATCTTATCTCCTATTAGGGATAAATGCGGGAATTGTTGTTTACCAAATTAGCTATTTGGTCCCAAATTACATCTTTACCATCCTTTAAGAGAGGATTCCATGTGGCCTTGACCTGCCATCTTTCTATCTCTTTCATAGCTTCATATTTATCTGCACTCATTTTTTAAACTAAAACCTCTCTACTTTTAACACGTTCCTCTAACTTTGTGATTTTGGAACTTTTATTCTTTAGTTGTGTGTTCAGGGAAATTAATTCCCTTTCTTTGACGCTAAGGTCAACCATTAATTTGTCTAACCCTTATGTTGGGTCTATGCCTTCGATAAACTCCTCCCCTTGTAAATAGGTCTGAGTCATAGTATTATGATGATTTTTCAACAACTCATTCTCTGTTCTCAGGATCTCAACTTCCCTTTGCAATTGTACATTTTATTCTTCCTTTTATTTCAACTATAAAAAATATCACTCCTTTTCTTTAGAACTAACCTGTAGTTCTGGTGTTTGAACATGTTGAGCTTCAGGAATGTGTAACTTCTTTTTCAAGGCCATGATATCAATATCTTTTTTCTTTATCATATCTTCAAGCACTTTGGGATCTTTATGATCTGCACCTAATGCCACTATCTTCTTTTCCAAATCAGTTGCTTGGGATTTGTTAGATTTAGTGGCTATCCTTTCTTATATTAGTCTTTTTTTATATTTTAAGTGTGACCTATCTCATTTCCCTTTCACTTGCAGAAGACTGTAGAACTCCTTGATATAACATCTCACTGACATGCTGCTGAAAATCAAACAAGTAAGGAGATTTGGTGTCCTTAGTATTAAATTTGATTTGGATCATCTTGCAGTCTGCTAGAGAAAGTGGATTTTGTACTTTTGATTACAATAAAGCTAGATTCAAGATACCTGCCTGATGATATGCTACTTTCAGTAACCTAATTGATGGAGCCTCCTTGTTGGTTACTATTTCCCTTCTCAGGTTGTCTGAGTTATTGACCCAGGGTTCATGTCATTTGGGGTTCCAACAAAGACTCTAAAAATATAGGCCCTCCTGGTAAACCAGAAGGAAACACAACACCCAGAAGGTACTGTGTAGTCTCACCCGAGATAGCTTTAAATGGGTGACTATAAGACTCAGGTGTTTACAACCTAGGAGAAAGTAGGGGATAGGGGTTTATTTATTAAATACAGGTACCGTGAGATCTAAGGTAAACTACTTATTCCTTGAAGTCACATACATGTATCCCACAGTTTAATTCCAAAAAAGTATAAACATGGGGGCTTAACCATTAATTGATGAAAGAAAGTAGAGACATCCATACATTCAACACATTACGCAAGTATTATCATGGTTCACCCCCTCTTGGGATATGTCCAAAAAGATTTGACTCTTGGCTCTTTTATTATGGAAGTTCTACATTTCTGGCACTGTGCGCTTACAATTCTCCAAAAAATTGGGTAAGATCTATGTGAGGCGAACTAGATCACACCAGGCTCTACAACCTGCGGTCTAATCCTCAGATATACCTTTCCTCATATCTTATTTTCTCAATAGCTTACAAAATCGGTTCATACAGCTAAAAACATTACATATCGCCTACGCTCTTGCATGGTTACAGTCTCCAAAACTTAACTCCAAAGCCTAACCCTCAACAACAAAAATAACAACAACAACCCTCCCTATATGATACTTTCGTATCTATATTTATACATTTCAGGCTCTTTAGCCTTTTACAGAATATTAACAAAACCCTAACCCTTCTTACATTAGGTCTTTCTCCCATGCACGTGTTGTTCTTCCTCCAGCTCTCACTTTCCTTTGTGCACACTTTCTTGCATGCATGCGTGCTATTCTTTTGCCAGTTGTTACTTCAATTTTATCCACGCTTTCTTTCCCATGATCATTCTTCTTTCCCCTTTGGCCTAGTGCCAACAGGATCCCAACACTGACATGTGACTCATCCCAAGTCACCTAATTGCTCTGTTCTTCCTCGATCTCCTTGGTGATCGTATGGAACTTCTCCTACAACTCTTCTACTTTTGTCAGTGCCTGTGCAGTTTTCTCCTTGATGGTGTCGACTGTCTGAGCTGCCACTTCCTCACTCATCAGTCCTGCGCATTCTAGCTTAGTCTATGCTATCATTTTTCTGGCTTCTTCTTCCTGCACAAGTACTTCTGCTACCCATTCCTTCAACGGTTCTACTTGAGTCCGACACTCCTGTTTCTATGTTTGTGCAGTGATAAGTTTTGCCTGCATCTTCTTCAACTCTTGCGTTCCCTTGACCCATTCTAGAGTTGGTATGGTCTTTTGTCACTGTTTGAGTTCTTGGATCATTTCATTGATCCTCTCCTCCTCCTTGTCCCAGTGTTGGACCTGTGGATTCTCTTCCAGCCTTATCCAAAGTTGCGCTTCTTTATCCAGCAAGTCGGTTGCCATGATAACCTGTTTTTCTAGCTCCTGCAGTTGCATTGATGCTTCCTACTTCCTTTGCTTCTTCAATGCTGGTGGAGTTGTCGGTCTAATCTGTTCACAGAGATTCTCGATCTCCTTCTGATACTGATCAATTGTCTGCGCAATCTGGTCGATCTTTTCTACAGTTGGGAGTTCATTTCCTTGCACAGTAGTTGGAAGTTTCCAAAAAAATTCTTCCACTCTGTGTTCCAACTCATTTCTACGTTCTTTCTCCTCCTGAGTTTCAAATTTGGCCTGTGCACAAACAGTTTCTAGTGCTTCCCGCTTATTTTTTGCTTGATGTAGCTCAACTAATTTTTTATGTGCTCGCGATTGCATCTCGTGATCGACGCTAACTTGTAGTTTGTATATTTCTCTTGATGGAATTCATGTCAAGACCAATTGGCTATGATCCAAATCCCTCAGTGGTGTATGTCCCACAATTTCATCCATTCACATCATGTTAGGCTTTATGTAGACCATGGAATGTGCGTGTGGCATTGAAAGAATTGGGTCATGTTCTTCTACCTCCACCCTTTCTGTGGTATTTGTGGTCGATGGATCTATGCCTCTACCGCTACTCGTGATCTGGTTTTCCCTAAATTTCTTAAGGAGTTGTCCCATTTCTGTCAATTCCTTTTGTAGTTTATCCCTGTGGTGCGCGGCATGATCAAAATCCTTTGTGAGGCAATCTTGGACCATTCTAGCAATCATCTCTCCATGATCCTCTATGATTGTATATTCCGGTGGTGGTCATTGTGCCTTCATTTTCTTGTGTGCAGCTACTTCCTGTATCGATGGTCTCTTAGTTCCCCCTAGTTCCTATGTGATGGGGTTTGATGAGGTTTCCTGTGCTCCCTCAGTTGGTTTCCGCTATCAATTGGTCAACTGAGTGGTTTTTGTCCTCCCCTTCTAGGTCCCTAGATTCTCTGAGCCATCATCTGTCTAAATCTACTTGGTTTGGCCAGTTCTTCGTTTCTTGGGTACTGGGATTTGTAGAGGATGTGTTTCCACCTGCGCAACCCCTCCTTCTATTGTTTGTCCTGATACTTCTTTGGGTATGGTTGGAATCCTCCATTCATCAGGACATTTGTTGATGATCATGTCAATATATCCCTTGGTGACACAATAGCGCATCTGTAGCCACTATTTATCTAGATCCTGCCTTGGTTGTATCCACATGGATTGTCGCCTATCCCAGAAATTGGTGATTCCCCTGTATCATGTGACAGCCTCTAGTGTTATTCTCCATGCTCAAATGATGGCTTCCTGTATCTCCCGTAGGTAAGATTTGAATACGATTCCATTCTCCCTCTTATGCTTGGCTAGTGGCACAAATCTTAGGACGTGATATCTTTCTCCTCCTAGTTGTGGTGTGGTACAAAAGATGACGTGTTCTGGTTCTCTCCATCCCATGAAAGCTATGAGAGTGATCAGTCATGAGTAATGAAATTTCATACTTGCGTCCTGTGTGTCTTTGCAGTCTACTTGGAACAAGTTTGATAGGTATGGCGACCAACTCATGGAGGTGCCTTCTGCACACTAGGATGCAACAACAATGACTCCTACCGATACTTTGTATTTGCAGAATTTTCTTAGTAGTTTGCAGGCTAAGATTTTTACGCCCAATTGCGTCATGAAATTGTTGATTCATTTGATTATAATGCCTCTTGTTCCTCTGTCGGTGCCATATTTCTTCTTCATCTCTTCTCCTAATGTTTTTTCATTGGACGTATCATCCAGAATCAGTGCGAGATCCATACCCTAGGTGGGTAGGCCTGTTATCTGTGTGATAAGTTCGACAATTATGGGGATGGGTTTGTCCAGCCATACATCCCCTCCATGTGTAACTTCTAATAGTTTCTTGACGCATGCCACCGCATATTGGCCTCTGCCAAAGTGTGGTATCTTCAGCAATCCTAGAATTCTTGTTCTGTCCAGTCCAGTTGCCCACTGGTGTGGTTGAGTGATGGTTTCTCCAAGTTGGTTCACAACTATTTTCTGCATGAAGACCTGTGGTGAAATCTCTTGATATTTGGTTTCATATGCTACGTCATGATTGGAATACTTGATCTTCTCGAAGTGACCCAATAGTTGTGGGTCCACCTATACTCCCTCCGGTATGTAAGGTAGCACAATCTCTACAACCAGTTTCTTTTGAGGTGAGTTTGGTATCTGAACTTGGTCCTCCTGCTATGTTGGTTGGCTCTAAGTTCTAACAACTCCTGGCTATTCCCCTTTCATCTACTTTGGCCACGCCCAGGTAGTTCCAGTGGTCTCCTTGGCTGGGTGACCTAAGATAGGTGCTTGATTCTCGTTTGGTTGCTCCTCTTCTCCCAGATGATATGTCGTTCTGTTCACTTCCACAACTGCTTCAGTATGTTCCGGTGGTATTTCCTAGTTGGTTTCTTCTTATTTGTTCTGAGGCTCGTGCACCGCTGCTGATGTATCCTGTTCCATGGCCTTTTGTTTGTGGTTGTAGAATCTCCTCTAGTATTGGTATGGACTCTACTGGGATTTCCTATGGAGATGAGATTTCGTCAATATCGACGATCTCTAGTGGTTGTTGCTTGTTTTCTTCCAGTGGTCCTCATGACCTAGTATGAACCTTGGTTGATCTGGCTATCTAACTTGGTTCTGCAAGCTTTCGTGGTGCCATAATGGTGTCAGTTGAAAATTTTCTGAGTTCGAATGGCTTTGGTGAGCTCTGTGGTTTCACTCTATTCCTTCTAGCTATTGTTACTCTTTTTATGTTCTCCTTTCATGAATAAACTAACTGCTTCCGTGCTCGTGTGTTGTATGGGCTCGTCATGAATATTGTCAAGGATTCTTCCTCCATCATGTGATTAATGCACCATAAATATGGGTTCAATGCATCCACGACGGCTTCCTACTTGCCATTATGCCTACTCTGTCGTCTCCTGTTGGCATGTTTAATGTGACATCCCATCCGTCCTTGCATTGCTTTAAATCTGCCTCATGTTGTCCTATCAACCTGCCTTTGTCGACTTTCCTTTTCCCACTTGTTTCCTTTTTTGATGCGATTGTTATCATTTCCCTTGTTGGCTTTGTGTTTCATATGCGGCTTGTCCCTCATGCTGTGCATTTTTTTTTTACTGCGCGGTGGGTGGTCGACCTTGTACAAATTCAACTGACTCCCATTGATCATTCCTCTAAGGTATATACCTGTTATATCTCTTAAATATACAACTCCCCCGTCCATGACAAATTTTACCTCGTATGGTCCTAGCCAATGCATTCTGATATTTCTTGGGTGCTGCAATGATTTACTGTTGTAGAGAAATACTAGATCTCCTTCCTTGAACGTCTTCCTCTTGATGTGGAGGCCGTGCCAAGATTTGTCTCTTGCTTTCCATACTTGTTGGTGGAATCCTACCAAGATTCGGTCTTCCTCCATCGAAATTAACTGATTTAGTCTTTCCTGTACTATGCCTCATTATGTCGTGTGTGTGATAGCTTCTACATGTAGATTGGGTATTAAACATTCTAACGACACTACTGCTTCTTGACCATAGACTAGTTTGAATGGTGTGTGGCTTGTCAACTTTTTGCATTTGGTTCTATATGCCCATAACACTGCTGGTATCTTGAGGTCCCAATTGTCCCTGTTGATGTTACATATCTTTGTCAAGGTGTTCTCTAGAATTTTTTTGAAGGATTCTACCATGCCATTTTCCTGTGGATGATACGGTGTGATTTTTTGGTGATGAACTTCAAACTCTTTGAGAATCGCTCAGATGGTGTTGTTTATGAAGTGTGTTCCTTGGTCGCTCATCAAAATTATTGGGCACCCAAATCTAGTAATTACTTATTTAAATAAAAAGTGTGTAGTTGTATCTGTGCTCCAATATTTTACCAGTGCGGCTTCTACCCATCTTGTTAGGTATTTCATCGCGGTGATAATATATCTCACCCCCGTTCTTTTGGCTGGTGGGTTAATGGTTCCCACAAAGTCTATCACCCATTTGTCGAATGCCTAAAGTGTCACTTGTGGTCATAGTGGAATTTTGTCCCTTCTGTTGGGTTTTCCTACCCTTTGATAGACATCACATTGCTGACCCCTCTTTCGAGTCTCTGTGGATCGTTGGCCATCATAATCCTACGCGTAGTACCTTATGTGCAGTAGATTTTCCTTCATAATTCCCTCCTTCTATTCCCTCATGGGCTTCTACTAAAATTCTTGGTCGTTCATGGTATAGTATGTATCTTCGTAAGATGATATTTGTGCCCATATTATATAGATTCTCTACGATCAATTAATAGTTGGCTGCGCAAACTACTAGGTTCTTCTTCTACGCAGTGGTATATTCTTCCGGCGCAGTACCTGTGCTCAAGTAATGGATGATATCTGCGAATTAATCATCAAAAATATGTACTAAGAATAGTTGTGCATCTGGAAAGTTATCTTCTAACTTCTTTGGTTCCTCTCCATTAGTGACCCTCGATAGGTGGTCAGGTCTTGCATTCATTTTTCCTAGTTTAACTATTACCTCAAAGTCAAATTCTTGAAATAACAATAACCATTGACAAATTCTCCCCCCCAATACTGGCTTGTTGACTAGGTATTTCAGGGCTGAGTGATCTGTAAACATATTAAAGTGTTTTCCCAATAGGTAATGTCTGTATTTCTATAGTGCATAAACCATAGCTAGGCCTTCTCTTTCTGTCGTGTTATAATTATGTTCTAAGTCTGATAATTTTCTTCTTACGAACAATATTAGGTGATCCAAGTCTCCTACTCCTGGTTGCACCAAGATAGCTCCAAGTGCTATCATCGATGCATCTACATGTACATGGAATGTCTTCTCCCAATCTGGAAATACCAATATTGGTGTGGTGACCATCTTTTCCTTCAGGGTATCTAGACCGTGTTGTCACTCGTCATTCCATTGATACTTTGTATCATTCCTTAACAATTTTTCCATCGGCACTATAATTTGTGTGTAGCCTTTGATGAATTTCCTGTAATATCTCGTATTTCATAACGTTGCTCTTAGTTGGTAGACTATTTTTGGTGTTGGTATATTAACAATGATTACAATTTTGGCCGGATCCACTAGCAAATCCTGTTTGCATACTATGTGTCCCAATAGTATCCCAAATGGTGTTCCAAATATGCATTTCTTGATATTCAATTATATCTGTCACTATCTGCATCGTTCTAACATCAGCCGTAAAACTTCCACATGGTTTTTTATTAATTTATACATTGTCCAATCATCCAGGTATACTTTAATGAATTGATGGATGAATTCATTAAATGTTGCGATGACCACTATAGAAAATATCGCATGTGAATTCTTCAGTCCAAATGGCACGACTGTATACTGATAAGATCCCCATTCTATTGCGAATGTGGTCTTGTGTCTATCCTCCTATTCTATCTTAATCTGATGATATCCTGAGAATCCATCAGTGAATGAGTAGGCTTTGTGGCCTCCTACGTTCTCAAGTACTTCATCCATGAACATTGTGGGGAATGGGTCATGTAGGAATGCATCATTCAACTTCCTCAAGTCGACACATATCCTGATCCCTCTTCCCTATTTCTTGTCATGTACTACCATCGGGATTATCCATTCTGATTCTTCGACTGGTTCGATGATGTCAGCCTTGAGCATCCTGTTGATCTCATATTTAAATTTCTGTTTATATATGGGGTTCAATATATATGGTCATTTTTTAATGGGTCTCACATCAGGTCTAAGTGGTATCTTCATTTCTCCTAATTCTTCGGTTATGCCTTTCATCTCTGTAAAGTTTGTGGGAAAAAGGTCGTTGTATTCGCGCAACAATTCTATGATGATTTCTAGTGTCTGTTCATCCTAGTAATATCTAATGCTGACCATTTTGGGCTACTCGGTGGTCCCTATGTTAACCTTCTTTATCTTGATTGTCACAGAGATGACCTCTGACTCTAAGGGTGGTCCTTCCACATCTCTCTCGCCTTCGACTTCTTTGATCTAAATATCGCATGGATCATCTTCATCCGATGCTTCCTCCTATATGTGGTAGCATGACAATAGATCCTTAACTGTCTGATTATTCTGTTGTTGTACCTCTGTGATAGCTTCCACTTCCAGTTCTTCAATGAATATGACTTCTCTAATTTGTTTCAGGGCCACATCTATGTTGGGGTTCTCATGCTCAAATGAGAAAGTGACTGTAAAGTTCTGTTGGAGTGTCGCCCATGTATTGGTATCTTTACGCATTTCCTAGTCCATATACCAATTTGCTGGTATACTCTCTAAAGTATGAATGAAGTGGTGAGACCATTCCTCTGGTGGTGTTCTGCTAGTGTGCCTAGTCCATCATATTTCTATTGTTTTTTACCTATCTATTATGTGCCAAACCTTATGCATAGTAATCGCTTGCATTGGTACCAATTTGTGATAGTATCTTTGTGTGCACCCCACCATCTTGCGGGTGTATCCTTTAGTGATAAATACACTGCTAGCAATCTTTGGTTTTCTAATACTTCATCTTCATATTGTGTCAAGAAAGTTTCCAAATCATTTAGAACATGAAAACTGGGTGGTTCTTCGATTTTTGTGCCAATCCACCTTATTTCGCGGTCTATTCTGGCACACCTTCTCGTGGATACTTCATGTATTCTTTGCTGCCAGTTTTCTAACCCGGTGTCTGAGTCTGTTGTACATGAAGTAATGCTCTGCCAACTGAGTACCCCATATGTAGTTGGGTTTATATAGTCCGCATCACGCACAGTTGTTCTGTACAACTGGTCGATCTCTTCTAAATCTAGACAAGTGGGTTCTATGAACCTCTCGCCTTCTAATGGGTTGAGTGGGGCTATGACCCTATAGTCCCTCAACTCAAATGTCATTTTTCTAGTTTTTAAGTTAATTATGGCCTGGTTGTCGAATGCCCAATCTAGACCAAGTAGCATCCGGTAAGGTGTTGTGTCATCTACTATTTCGATGACTTCAAAGTCTGCCTTAGTGCGCACACCATCCATATCTATCGTCACTGCTTTTAGTCTACCTATTGGTAGGACTCTATGTTGTTTGGTAGCTTTAATTGAACATTTGAGAATCCCAGTGTAGGCTCTCCCATGCATTTCCATGTAGCTTTTGGTAGTACATTCACTTCAAATCCTAGATCTAGTATAATATCTCCTATATTGAAAAGCCTAATGTTAGCATTTAGTCTAAATTCCCTACTTGTTCTTCTTCTTGTGTGTAGGTGGTTGATAGTTTTCAATTCTGGATTTTGTTCCGTCTCGCTGCTACATTTTTCTAGGATGTTTTGCAATATTTTGACAGATGAAGGATCACTTAACATTTTGATGCATGATTGAAAAAAGTCTTTGATAGTACTTACTTGTTCCTTGGGTTGATTTTGTTGGTATGGTCCAATGATGGTGACATTTCATATTCTAGAGCTTCCTTTCTCTACTCTGTAGTCGACACAATGTTCTCCTTCTAGAATTCTTGTCAGGCTTCTGTAAATATTTCCTTCTCCTTATGCGTGTCAAAATGTTTCTTGGGGTTAGTGTTCTTCTTTACCCATTGGTTCTGCACTGGTTCCTGTCAAACTGTGTCATTTTCTATTTTCCTTCCTCCTCGAGTGACTATGTTGATGTTTTGTCTGTCATCCCTTGCTTCAACTAAAATCCACTAAACATTCTGGTTATTTTGATTCCTTTTTTCTTGGATATTTACAAGTAATTTCGGACATTCCTCTATATCATGGTCTGATGTGCGACAATACATACAAGTCGTTGGTGACAGTGGGCACTCCCGTGCATAATGTCTTGGTTGCTGGCAATTGTGACATGTGACTGGTCCTCTACCGCATCTGAAACCTCCTTTGGCTCGTCCTACTCCTATATAAGTTGCGTGATCACCTCAAGGCGTGTTATACTGCGGTCCCTGATTATACTACATGATATTGACCTGGGGTTGTGATGGGTTGTACTGTGGCTGCACATTATTGTATAGTTGCGATGCAGTATTATACTCCTGTTGTGCGGTGTTGTATGGGGCTGGGGCTTGAGTGAAATGTGGTACTACTTGTCCAATCATCATTTCTTCCTGTACCCTATATGTGTCTGATGTTCTTTCCCACATCAACTCCATAGTTCTACAATCTTTGTTGTCATGACCGACTGACTTGCAAAAGGTGCAATATGAGTTCTTTGGGATTGTTTGGTATTTCAGCATCATCATGCAGTGGTAAGGGTCGTGATCTGTTTTCTTGCATATTTTGCACCATAATCCTCCCTGTGGTAGTGGGTTTGGCATCCCTATCGCCATATACTATGCAAATTTTGGGCATTCATTCTTATGGTGTCCTTCCATCCTGCTGGTAGTGCACCAAACGACTTCTCATTTGTCCTTGTTCTTATTCTGGGTCAGCTGAAATGTTAAGTTCTTCAGATCCTCCTTCAGTTCTTCGATAGCCAAGTCCATCTGTTGGTACTGATTCTCTTCCAATTGCAAGGCTTCCTGTAGAGCCTTTGCCTGTGTCTGAAACTTTTGTTGTTGTAATGTATATTTTAAGTGTGGAAGTAGTGAGTTGACAAATAGGTGTTGATGCTGCATATTAGTCATAAGGTATTTTAACTTTCCTTTTAATCGCTTGAATCTTTGATCAATCTCCCATACCAATTCTCCTGGTTTTTGTCTTATTTGAATCATCTCATTCATGTATTGATCCTCTGATCTCGGCTTCTGAAACTCATTTATCAATAGTTTCTTAATGTCGTCCAGTGTCCTTGTCGTTCTAGGAACACTATTTGTGTCTAGACTCATGTACTAATCTAGTGCTCGGTCTCTTAGCATGATCACTAGCTGCATGAGTTTGGTGTCTTCATCAGTGATCTGATTTGCTTCCCAAATATTTGTACAAATGAATAGATGCTTCTCAGGGTCTTCTGCTGCTTCTCCTTGAAACTATGGTAATTTGATAGTAGGATCATGTCCTTCCATTCCAAATACTGAGCTACTCGCTCCTTCGCACGGTGTAGATACTTGACTAAGGTTTCCTAAATTGGATCCTCCAATTGCTTCTCCTTGTGTAGATGTGCTTCCTGCTGTCGAACTTCCTCTGAAATTTGGTTTTCTAAACGGTGGCATTCTCCTTGGTGTATTGGTCGCACATGGGTTTATGGGTTCCACACTGACATTAATATGAAAGGGATGGTTGCCTTCTCCTCCTGTTCTTGGGCCTCTTATTTCCTCTCATACATGGCCTGTAGGATTTCCTCAATCTGCTCCACATCCTAGATATCCTCTACCTCTTCCTCATCGCTTGCCAAGCCCTCCCTCTCAGCTACAACTCTCTTCTTGGTATTCACCTTATACTAGTAGGGTTCTCTGCTATGCGTCGTTCCTGATGACACCAAGATCCACTTAAGCTGGTCTTCATCCATTAAGATTGGGTCCATGGGTTCCTCCTCCTTCTTCTCTTTATCCTTCCCTCCTTCCATTCCTTCTCTCTCTGTCAGTGATTTCCCCCTTCCCCCATGCACGCAGGGAAGTCTAGCTGTCTGATTCCATTTTCATTACACCTTTGTTATATAGGAATATATTGATAGAAGTATACAGTGATTGAATGTACTTTCCTATGGGTCCTTGTAGGAACTCTTGCTCGGTTGCGCTATATGAATTTGTTGTGTCTACCACAAATTCTGTGATAAATCCTGTCACAATACTGTCAAGCCAAAAGTTGATTGCGCGGGTGAATTTGTTGTTCACCTGTTGCAATTGTTGGATCTATACTAGAGTCCAATATAGCTATCGAATATGGTTCGTCACATGGTTATCCTTTAATCTTAATATCCACTCCTGTAGTAGATGCAGAAAATCATAGAAAAAGACTTCGTGTAAATCCGTAAATACATGTTTATCGAGGTATTTACACAGTGTGATCCTTAGGTTTCTATTGTTTTTCTGTGCAAACTCTAGCTCTTTAGTTCTGAACCAGACCTCGATTTCTACTCTCGTGGGGTTCCAAGGTCTCAACATTCCCTTCTAACGACTCTTTTATCTTATGTTCCTCTCCTTTGGTTCTTATTCATTCTATCACGTCTACTCAGTCCTCTCTTATTTCTCTTAACATGGCAATAGAACCATTTCTTGGTTACTATTTCCCTTCTCAAGTTGTCTGATTTATTGAGCCAGGGTTCATGTCATTTGGGTTTCCAACAAAGCCTCTAAAACTATCATCCCTCCTAGTAAACCAGAAGGCAACACAACACCTGGAAGGTACTACGCAGTCTCACCCGAGATAGCTTTAAATGGGTGACTATAAGACTTAGGTGTTTACAACCTAGGATAGTGTAAGGGATAGGGGTTTCTTGATTAAAGCCAGGTACCGTGAGTTGTAAGGTAAACTACTTATTCCTTGAATTCACATACGTATATCCCATAGTTTAATTCCAAAAAAGTATAAACCTGGGGGATTAACCATTAATTGTTGAAATAAAGTAGAGACATGCATACATTCAACACATTACGCAAGTATTATCGTGGTTCACCCTCTCCTAGGCTTTGTCCACAAAGATTTGGATCTTGGCTCTTTTATTATGACAGTTATGCATTTTTGGCGCCACACGCTTACAATTATCCAAAAAACCAGGTAAGATCTATGTGAGACGAACTAGATCGCACCAGGATCTACAACCTGTGGTCTAATCCTCAGATCTACCTTCCCTCGTATCTTCTTTTCTAAAAATCTTACAAAATCGGTTCATACAGCTAAAAAAATTACATATCGCCTATGCTCCTGCATGGTTATAGTCTCCAAAACTTAACTCTAAATACTAACCCTCAACAACAACAATAATAATAACAACCCTTCCTATATGATACTTTCGTATCTATATTTATACATTTAGGGATCTTCATCCTTTTATAGAATATTACCAAAACCCTAACCCTTCTTATGTTAGGTCTTTCTCCCATGCGTGTGTTGTTCTTCCTCCAACTGTCTCTTTCCTTTGTGCACGCTTTATTGCATGCATGCGTGCTGTTCTTTTTCCAGTTGTTACTTCAATTTTCTGCACACTTTCTTTCCCACGATCATTCTTCTTTCCCCTTCGGCCTGGTGCCAATACTCCTCTCCTCTTGCTGAGGTGTACGATTCTCTTTAGGATTCATTACTACTTATTTGGGATTTTATGTCCTTATAGTGAGAGAAAATGGTGGGTGTCTTCTCTAGTATTCATTTAATGGTGTTGGCTTGTTGGAGTGTTCCTACTGACAGTAGAGTGGATGGAAAATGATTGACAACAATGGGTGGTCCTTTGAGCCCTATCTCCTTTTGTACCATTCATAGTTCCCATTTCTCTTTACTTAGGAAATGAGCAAACCCTTCTTGTTCATATTCTTCATATTTGAGGTCCACCCCTTCAAGATTTTTACCCTGAGGCTGATCTGTCATTGATTCTAACGAAAGACTTGAAAATGGGAACTTTTGTTCTTTAATAGGTGGCACAGAACTATCTTGAGAGAATACAATTAATGAATCATGGGCTTCATTTTCCAACACCTCTCTGATTTCTTCCTAGGTCTCCAGGTTCGTGGAATTCTCCATTTCTCCTTTCGGCTCATTCTTATAGGGGGATTTTCTGTCAGCGATAATTCCATGAAGGTCATATACCCACTTATATTATTTCTCGAAATCAAGGAGATTCAGTAATTATTCAACCCTTGAAAAACATATTCTTTGTTCCACTAGAAACAAACCAACTTCTTGAGGAAATGTAAATGTGATTTCCCTCCTATGTTGGCCAAAAAGGAAATGATCAACTAACAACCTTTGTCTAATATACTCTAGGGTCATCAGTCTGGGCATAAGAACATATTGAATTCTAAAAGGTTCTCTCGAGAATTTTTAAATTCTGATGACGGTAGAATATTGAGCCAGATACTAATCTCTAGTTATGGTATCTTTACTCAATTGGAGTAAGCATTTCATTTATGGGAAAACCCTCAGTGAGGATGAATTGTAAATAAGGGTATATATGGATTTCATTTAATGATTAACATAACAATTGAAACTGTTATTGCATTCCTTCTTTTTAATATTGTGAGATCATTCTGTTATAGGCTTCAAATTCCCCTTTTCATTAGTGACCTATATTCTCTAACCTTTAAAATAAGTATGTTTTTGAGAGATAATGAGGTATATCAAGTAGGACTGATACCTGAAGCTTCAGGTGCTATGAAATTATTCTAATTGAACATGGATGAATTTTTTTAAGAGTGATCATAAATACCACCTTAGAGGGGCTATGGGGTCAATAGACAATAGGCAAGAAAAGAGTCCCAGAGTGACATCATCCATTATCTTGCCATGATCTCGATACAAAATCTAACAAAAGGAGGTTAGTGTGTGCCAAATATTTTGTGAGAAAATTTCAGTTGGGAGTCCAGAAGAAAGAGTAGGTAATGGATAATTAGGGAATACGAGGCTTGTAGTAGGTTTTTTCTGTCATCTTGGGGTAGGGCTTGGTATGTAACTTCTAGGGTATGTTCTTGTAAACTCTGTGAGGGTTCTTGGGGGAAGGAAAGAATTTTGGTTAGGATTTTAGGTGATAAAAGACAAATGAATCATTTTCTATCTATGGTAAATATATTACCTTCAACGACTAGATAATTTCTCAATTCACCAATGAATAGACTCAGGGAAATTATATGTTTGTGGTATTGTTGTGACAGACAGTAAAACCCTCCATTTTCCTTCATTTTTTATTTTGCTTAACCTTTGGAAAATATAGTCCATCATTTTTTTTCTTAAGATAAGTTTTCTTTGGTTTATCCCTACCTAAATATTCTCAAAGAAATATTGTCCCCCTTAGAAAATCGTGTTAAAAAAGGAAGTACTTGAGGATTTGGTTTTTTAAGCTAAGTAGAGAAAATCGACAAAGTTAATATTAACTCCTCCGAGAGAATCAGAGGAGTTACTTCTAACTCCTCGAATTCACATCAAAGGAGTTTATCATTTCCTCATTGATTTCCCTTAACCATCCTATGATTTACATCAGAGGAGTTTCCTCCAGTATATCCAATGACATCGGAATACTTGAGAACAAGTCCTTCTATGAACATTGAAGGACTTTCCACTAAGCTCTCTAATGTTCATCAGAGAACTTGTTCACAAATCCTCCAACCTCAACCACTTCACTGACCGTGGATTTAATGCAAGAACTATTTTGGTCTATATAAATGACTACCAATCAATTTCCATTATATTTCCAAAGGAGACGAGCTAAAGAGAGTACCATAGAGTGCACTGGGTCATTCTTTTTCGGACCCACAACTAGTCAACACCCTCCACGTGGTGTCGGGTTTCTAGGTAAGGGAATCTTTGCATTTTTATTTTACTAGGGTTATGGTTAAGGGGATTTCTTCATTTTTCTCCTTGCATGTTGTCTCTTAACTAAAATCCATCCTTTCCCTTAGTATCCCCCACAATTATGATAATTTTTCACCCAGGTTTGTATGCATAGGCGATTTCCTTACACTGTATTTCTGAATCTTGAGGATGTTTTTTGAGAGGATCTCCATTGGAGCCCGACCTTGGACTCATGCCTAACAAAAAATGATAAGAGAAACCCACACCTTTTCCCTATGAAACCCTTATGGTTCTTTCTATCAAGAGTATTGTAGTTAACCCCTCGAACCACATTAGAGGAATTCTTATTAACCCCTCTAATTCGATCGAAGAAGTCACAAATGACCTCTTGACATTGTTCAATCACTTAGAAGCTTTAACAGTAACTCCTATGATCATATCTGAGGATTTCCTGCTAACTTATCCAATATAATAGGAGTTACAATTAACTTCATCGATCCACATGAGGTTTCATAATCTTATAATCAAACTCTTTCGATGGATTATCAGAACAATTAGAGCTAACTACTCTAATGCACATCAGAGGACTTGTTCTTAATATTGTTTATAAGAGTGTTTTCAAGAAAATTCTCAAATGAATCATAGCACTTAATACAAACTCCTCTAATTTGCATTGGAGGAGTTAATTTATGGACCTCCAATTTTTCCTTTCAAAGCTCAATTTGACCCTTTCCTTCCCATTTTTTTACAAAGTGGCTCAACCATGCCTACCATCACTTGGACATTTTCAGAGGATGATTATCTATCCAAAAATGGTCCCAATGGTTCCTCCCATATTTCAAATTATTTATTTTCATTATATTATATGTTATATATTAATTTATGCGCTAAACTCATTCCTTATGGTAGGTTCGTACATCTCACCTTGAAAGAAAACAACATGAAAGGTATCATGAGCCAAGGATTTTTCCAATGCCCAACAAATGGAAGGTTAGATAGAAATCCTAGGAGATACGTATGAAGACACATCCAGATTTCTAGAGGAGGGAGAAACGTTGAAGTGGGGAGAGATATATTATATGTTCAAAAAGTCTAATTTCTCCACCGAAGTCGAAGATCTGGATGAACTCAAAGTTTTTAAGAATATCAGGAAAGATGGTATTTTCATAGTAGCGTCACACCCAATAGTAGTCCCATGCACAAATCATATCTCATGGATTCTAAAGAACACTGACTTAAATAGAAGATATGTCTACAATGCAAGGAAAGAACCCATAGCTTCATTTAAACTCAATAATTTCGTCAAGTTCTATCACATTGAAGAAGGGATCAAAAGGATGGATAGTAAAATCCTTAGTGAGTTTGAGTACACACCTAAGGAGTTATTCCCCAAGTGGTATAGGGAATATAAGAAACTTATATATAGACCTAAGAGTGGATATCCCATGAGTGCTTTGAGAAGATCCTACCAGTACTTGGTAGCAATGTTGTGTAGATTGTATGGGGAATATGACACAACACAATTCTCGTTGTCCTATATGCCTCTAATATACTATTTCATAGATGAAGGGACTTCATTCAAATGTGAGAATATCATATCTAAGAATGTCACTACAGCTATCTCTTCTATGAAACAAGCACAACCTGGAATGTTCTTGAGCTTCCATATGTCCTCATACCTCCTAGACATCATGTGAATGACTCACAAGTACCCTCATATGGGGTGGAGTTGTATACCATCCAACAGCGCAATCCACATATACTGTAAAATACTATGGGAACACAAATATTGTAAGGATTACCAAAGGATTTGTGAGCATTTTCTCACTCCATTATACGAGTTCATCTTTTGCAACTCTCGTCCATGCATGACTGATAATGCCATGTAAGTTATAAGTATAATTGAGGATTGGTACCACATGGAGCATGGTACTTATATCAGAATATATGGCATGATGAAACCACCACATTTTCTTCCATGGTTCATACCCAACAAGCTTGTGTTGGGTTTTTATATTCTTTACAGTGAAAATCGAGTCGAGGTAGATCGACTGACGGTCAAATTCGAAATGGATCAACAACAAGTCCAAGGTCGAGGAAGTCAACCGAGAAAATTTGAAGTCTAACATATCGATTGAAATTAAACCGAAAAGCGTTCAAAGTGCGGGTGTGAGATGAATGAATAGAGACCAAAGGAATGCCGATTGGTAACCCAACTTGGAAGTCGACTGTAATAGAATCCCAGGATTTTTGGGATTTGTATCTAATAAAATACATGGATGCGTAACCATTTTTTGGGTGCTAATATTTAGGGTTTTATTTGTTGTAAATATTATAAATAGGCATGTTGTAAGGCCATAAAGGATAATGAATGAACCATAATGCTGTAATGCACTTCTGCAGGTTAATGCATGCGTAGGTATAGGTTGTTGTTCCTGCATATGTAAGTCGATTTGGATACAAGGTTGTTTTTTCCCAGGAAAGAGGGTATGATATCAATTGTGTCTTAGGTGTGGACCAAGGTTAGGAATGTAACCTTTTATTTTGATTGAATATGAAAAAGAGAGAGCATAACGCTCAAAGGAATGTTAGTTTCTCCCAATTAAGAGTTCCAGGGTAAAATCTTGATGTATTGTGTGATTTCTTGTTTCATTTACGTTCTTGATTAAATTCTTCTTCTCTTCTACTAGGATTAGTGTGGAAGTGCCCTACATTTCCTGACATGTGGTATCAAAGCTTAGGTTTTCCCTGAAAAGTGAGTGTTCAGAGCGGTTCTATGCTTTGGCGAGTATATCATATATTGATTTTCCAATTTTTAATATCAGAACTAAACCCTAGGTACAGTAAAAGTCATAATTCATAATTTGTGTTAAATATTGTGGTAAATAATGGTGATCATTTCTAGAATAGAGATAGAAAAATTAAATGGCCAAAATTTTGAGCTTTGGAAGCTTAAAATGGAAGATATTCTTGTGGATTGAGAATAATGGACAATGATCTGTCTAGGTACCCAGCTGGCAGGCATGTCGGCGGAATAATGGGAGAAACTTGAAAGAAGATAAAGAAGTATGATTCAAATTTTTATTACAGACTCGGTGTTGCTGAATGTCTTGGGTGAATATTCTGCCAAGAAGTTGTGGGAAAATCTAGGAAGCTTATACCAATTGAAATTTCTAGTAATTAAGTTGTTTCTTAGAAACAAACTGTATCTTCTGAGGATAAGTGATGGAAGTTTGGTGACTAAGAATTTAAATGCATTTAATACTATGTTAATCCAGTTATCATATATGGATATTAAGATCAATGATGAGGAGAAGTGTATCGGCCTATTATGTTCTTTTCGGGACTCTTAGGATATCTTAGTTGTGGCTATTGGGAGTAATACAACCACACTAGCACTAGAGGATGTGGTTTCTTCTCTATTTTCAAAAGAAATGAGAAGGAAGAACATTGAAGGATCGACCACAGATGCTCTGGTAATGAGAGGTCGACTGGTAGGAAGAGATAAAAGAAGATTCTCCAGTAGAAATTTTAAGTCAAATGGTAGATAAAAATCCCTCATTTATTCGACGTGAAGATTCTCGAAATGCAGTAAATATAGGAATAAGGATTGTACATCAAAGGAAAAAAAAATCAATGCTGGATCTAACAAGAAGCAATCTACTGAGAGAAATATGACCTCAAACAAGGGAGGTGATGCATATATGGCGTCGACCAATACACAGTCAGATCAAGATGTTTGGTTGATCGACTTTGGAGCATCCTATCATATGAAACCACATAAAGAATGGTTCTTTGAATATGAACAATTTGATGGGGGTGATGTGTTCTTGAGGGATGACTTGACAACCTGAATTTTCATATGGGGAAGATTCTGACTGACGCTGCAAAATGGGAGGAAAAAAACCCTTCAAGTTGTGCTACACATTCTAGTTTTGGAAACAAACCTGATATATGTCAACAGGATGAGTGATGCATGTGTGAATACTCTGTTTCAGAATGATTTGTGCAATATGGTTATAGGTACAATGGTATTAATGGTAGGAGTTAGGATTGGTACCATGTACAAGCTATTAGGGAATGTCGACTCGACTGGATGAAACAACATTGTTTCCCCTAAAATTAACTCGACCTTGACTTGACCTGACTCGATGTTGAAACAACTCGACTCGACTTGAGCCAAGTCGGTTTAAACCAACTCGAAAAGACATGATGAGATAGACTTGATCGGGTTATGGCATGAGAGGATGTGGCACATTGGAGAAAAAGGACTTCAAGTTATGCAAAGAAAATGTATGGTTGAAGTTTTTCCTGAATGTGTTTTAGAATTCGACTTTTGTGAACAATGCATATATGGAAAACAAAGTTGGGTGAGGTTCCCATCTGGAGCAACAAGGGAAAATGGGATTCTATAATTGGTGCATAGTGATGTGTTTGGCCTAGTTATAGTGCCTTCACTTGGTGGATCCCTGTATTATGTTTCCTTCATAGAATATTTTTCCAAGAAGACATGGATATATTTCTTGAGGAAGAAATCAGAGGTTTTCAATAGATTTAAGGAGTTTAAATATCTTGTGGAAAACCAGACAGAGAAGAGGATTAAAGTGCTAAGGATTGACAATGGTGGTGAATTCTATGGAAAGGAATTTGATCATTTATGTAAGTAGTGTGTCATAGCATGCCAAAATACCACACCGTATACCCCACAACAAAATGGAGCTTCTGAGAGAATGAACATAACGTTGATGGATATGGCAAGGAGCATGCTCAGTGGTGTTGGCCTCACACAAGAATTATAGGTGGAGGCAGTCGATATTGTAAGATATCTGGTAAATATGTCTCCTTCGTCGACGCTAGCCAACACGACTCCAAATGAGGTATGGTATGGTAATAATCCTTTAGTGCCACATCTCAAAGTATTTGGCTGTGATGCATTTGTGCATGTTCACGGAGAAAACAAGAGCAATCTATTTAAGAAGGCAATCAAGTGTGTTTTCATCGGATATAAAAATGGATAAAATGATATAAGATTTGGGATTCTACATCAAAGAGAACAGTGTACAGTCAAGATGTGGTATTCATAGATGTTAGAGGTAAATTCAAGCCCGAGGAATTTTTTCATACCGAGAATAATTCAGATGAGTTGAATGAAGCTAAGGAAGAGGTGGAACAACTTACTCTGGTGGTAATGAGGTCATAAAGAGTAAAGAAACTAGTTGAGAGGTATAGTTTGTCTGACTTCCATTCTGCATTTGTGCTAACTTCCATCGACAATGACCCAAAGTCGGTCTGTGAGGCAATCAACTCGACATAGGGTAAATTCTGGAAGGAATCCATGGTGAAGAGATGGAATCCTTGTACAAGAATGAAACAAGGGATTCGGTCAAGTTACTTAGTGGAAGAAAGCCCATTGGTAGCAAGTGGGTGTTTAAGAAGAAGATGAATGTCACATGTCAAGTTGAGAAGTTCAAATCTCGACTGGTAGTGAAAGGTTATTCCCAAGTTGAGGGAGTCGACTTCGGTGATATTTTTTCCCCTATTTAAAAAATAAATTCCATTAGAGTACTAATGTCTCTCATTGTAGCATTCAATCTAGAGATAGAACATATGGATGTGAAGACAACGTTCCTACATGGGGACCTATAAGAAACAATTTACATAAAAAAACCTTTTGACACTTGAATATATTAGGACTGAAATGAAAACCTCAGGGGGATACAAATCCCCCTGCATTTTTATAGCGGTGGCACTCCTCTTTATTTCAATATTTTCTTGGAATTCTAGATTTTGAGAATGATGTAGGACTTTGAGAAAGTCCATTATAATATTCAAAGGAAGAAAAATATTGCGGTAAAGTAAAATCTTTTGTTTTCAAAAAGGGAGTTACTAAGAGATGACCAGGAACTGCACACATCATATATTTGAAAAAGATATACAAAATTATCTCACATCGATCATAGTTAAACTAAATATTTTGTATGACATAAAATAAAATAAGATGGTATGCATGCATAAGAGAAATTTAATAGAGTAAACACATGGGGAGATCAAATAAATATAATGATATATCAATATCAAATACTTTATACTCAAAACTCATAGTTATAAAATACAGTCAAAACTGATCCCGAAACAGTTCTCTTGGGATTTCCAAAAAATATATAGTCTATTACAAAGCCTTGAAATTTAAATGCATTTGTCCTTAGGACTAGGATTAGGGATCCCATGGACCATAAATAAAATATAAACAAGAAATAAGTTGTAGAAGGAGAATACTGACAGAGTAGCAAGACCTGAAAAGAAGACAATGAGAAGTTATCAGATTTTGGTTACACCTTTCTAGTCAAAGATGCGGTGTAACTGGATGAAAAATTGATAAAGAAAACAAGATATGATGAACATGAACTTACTATGATGGTCTCTCTCTCTTTTTTACTTTCTTGTTGTTGTCCTTTTATTGTCTTCATTGACAGTTATAGGAACTATCTCAACTGTTTCTTTCCCTTATTAGGTTAATTTATCAATTTCCTTTTTGAACCAATCTTCAATGTATTTTTTCATTGGTGTGACATTTATTTCATGCCTAATTTTAATATTGAATAATTCACCTTCCAAGTCTCTTAAGTCAAGAGAAATACCAAGTACTGCTTCCTCAATATCTTGATTTTTCACGGAACAATCAACTAGACAATTTTTTTATTTCTTCTTCATTATATTCAAGTATGCCATCGAAATTTTCAGCTGATAACCCCTTAAATATCTCAACTTGTTTGTCAAATTGTTTCTCTGTTAGAAACATTGAATTGAGAATTAATTTATGGTCTTGTACCTCGTTAGTACCTCCTGCTAGATCTATCTCCGTGAGTCTTTTGAACAATTCTCTCTTTTAGTGTGGCTTCGTTGCATGCTTGAACAATGTTACTCAAAATAATAATCTTTTCCTTCCAGCAAGCATTTAATTGTTTTATTCGACTCTGGGAAGGCAGATCCTCCTCTCTTCTTCTCAATTTTGTCATGTTTGAGATTTTAATTACAAATGGAAAGGAAGCATCAACATAGAAGCCTTATTATTTCTTAAAATAATCTTGTAGATACTCATGAAAGTTATGTTCCCTTGAGACGAAAGAAAAAATGTTTTTTGATACCTCCCATGCTTATGTTATCAATGACATTCTCTTTTTGATGTTTTTATTCATGTAAATTTGAACTGCTGTGAGTAAAAATGAAGATCCTTTCAACTTAATGGCGTGTGTAGTTGGTTTAACTATTGACAAAGGACTTGCCAAGATTGGAAGAGGCATTAAGGAATTTTCCAATTATGTGATCATTTATTTTAACTTAGCGTTTTTAGCTTCCAGACCATTAATATAATCATCAAGAGCATCCCCAGTTGCTTTGTGGATTTTAGAAATTTTGGGGCAACCACATGTCCTTGAGGTCAATCTCTGAGCGATATTTTCCTTTTTTCTCTAAGAGTTTGTTAGCATGGTCAGATATCCTTGGAGTATTTTCACCAAAAAACAACCCTTTGAAGATTGAGATAAAATCATTGTAAACTTCATAAAAATATAGAGAGGTCTTATGTCTCCACAATGCCTAATACCAGAAAGCAACTGGATCTATTTCACAGTTCACCCTCTTACTTATGGTCAAGTTTGGAAATTGACAACAATTCACTATAGAAAATATCAAATAGGAAACCGTAAAGAATTTTTTGTCCCTTTCATAGTGTTATAATTGGGATGAGATTTTGATAGAAATCAATTTTCCCCAGTCAAAGATGGCATGTTCTTTCACTGTAAAATAGAAAATATATAAAATCATGAGAGAAATGGTAGTAGTGATTTCTTGACCTGTAAACCTACTGAACAACCATGTAATCTATCGAAAAAGGTTCTTAAAAGAGTCGACATGGATCCTGGTTATGTATTATGGAATAGACGAAGGATTCTCCAAATATTCATGGAGGAGGTCAAGGCCATTATTATGTTTCTTCAGAAAATCTCTGCAGTCTTCTCCTTTGAAGGTAAGTGTTGGCTCTGACATCTTCAACATCTTGAAAAAAACTTATGGTAAGATGGTGATGCAGGAGCATCGCCATCAATGTTCAAATAGGTCGAGTGGAGGACAACCCAACATCCAGTGAGCACATTCAAATTGTTTTGGATTCCAATTAGAGTGCATCATTTTCATATTTTGAAAATATTGTAATTAAATCCCCTTTAATGTTTGGAGGCTTGAGCCATTGTACAATATTGCAAAAGATTGTAATTTCTTAAATGCATATAGGATTGTACAGATATTGAGCATCAACTCGTATCTGGGTTGTAAATTCCCATTTATTATAATAGGATTAGTAGGATAATGTTTTAATTGTGATAGGATAGATCTAAGTAGGCTGAAGGGAAAGATTTAGAAGCCCTATTATCACCAGAAGTGACCTCCTAATTGCAGGGGAGGTAAGCGCAGTACCCATCAATGTTTGGGGTGGATGTTGGTTTATGTGGATGGTCGATGGACAAAACTCAACAACATGAAATATGTTCAACACAGAACTGGACATGAAATGCATAAGGAAGTGAGGGCCACATTAACTTCAATCAGTAAATTGAGTTAAAGCGAGAGCAGAGGGAAGAATTAGGAGAAAGGGTGAAGGAGACTGCTCTGGGAATCAGGCCTTCCAGTAGCTCAGAGAAGAAAACCCAGGCTCAAGAGCATTCTTGAGCTCAAATTAAGACACCGAAATATGTCTACAAGGGACACAGTTACAACTACAGTATGATCAAACCTCCATAATCCTACAACTGTAATAGCTCGACTGGATCCTCCATGCCCAAGCCATTCAATGTGAGAAGGAAATAGATACATAGGGAAATGAATAAAATTGACCACGATACCACTATAATCAAACCTCCATTACAACAGTATAACAATCCTTAACCGGATCATCCATGCCCAAGTGTTTTAAACAACTTTATAGACAAAATGAAAGAGAAAGGAAGATGACCTCTATTAACATGAAAGTTTCAAATTGATTACATAACCAGAGAAAAGCTCTGATGGAACAAAGTTGCAGATTGGGAGCTCTTCTCAACCAAATACCTTTACAAAATTCCATAAATCCACATATATACTCAAAATAATTTGCCATCCTCAACAGAGGTGTGATCGAACGATTGCATTCAAGGATCAACATCTACATCTTCTTCTATCATTCTACACCCACATTATCCTGTCAGACTAGTATGGGCCCTGCAGAAAAACCATCTTGAAGGGGTACCACAGGCTGACGATCCGCCTCCACTACCAGCTCTTCCATGATTTTCATTTATGGGGTGAGGCGAGGCTTCAAATATCTCCCCCCGCTTTCATTTACTTCTTCATCGGGATTAGAATGAGGCCGAGTCAATTTGGCACCTGGAGAACGTGGTGACTTCTTCTGTGGAAACATCGACATTTTGGCCCTGGGCATAGCTCACGTGAACTCTATACCTTTTCTATATGACCTCGGGCCATGAACTGGGGCTCTATCCCTGAATGTTTTCGGGACTTTACTTTTCAGGGAATCGGGGTGCGAATTCCTATCAAACCTCCGATTTGCGAAACCACGATTTCACGATTTCACGTTTTGTGAACTTACATCGTGCTCCACGCTAAAACCACGACTCGAGAAATCATGAATTTGATAATATGCTTCCATGTGCCCCTCTAATTTGGATGGACCATATATTCTTCACACTTTAGGACTCAGGGATTTCATGCCTTCCTTACATCAAAATTCTCGAATTGGAATTCTCTGTTGTCTTGATATGCGTGTGCCTTAGCACAATGCACCCCGACTTTGGATGAAACACAATTGTGGGTTTTTTAAGCCCCCTTATTTCACATTTGGTCATCAAATACTAAGGGAAACCACCCGCTGCAAGAATATGTGATAATATTAGGCTCCATGGGGGATAAAGTCCTCCCTACGAGGCTTTAAGATCTCTTTTGCAGTTCCAATCGCCTGTTGTTGGGCTATGAAGTCAAGATAAAAACACCATGTTGAGGAATACCTGCCGATAAGTAAAAAATGAAAATAAACACACATGCTCTAGGGATCTTATTTATATACAGTCCTAAACTAATTTATTTTTACACAGTTCTAGGTGAAAGTGAATTTCCACCATAGCCATTCAAGTAACTTTGTGACTGGAAGTTCCTTTACTCTATCAATGATTGATAATAGGCAATGCAACCATGACAATAGAATGGTTACATCCTTCATCTTTCCTTGAAAGGATGAAGTTGAGAAAAATCTAGGCGGCTCCAAGGCGTGAAGGAAATGCAGCTCCATGTACTCGCTGACAGGCTCATAGAATGAGTGGAAAACTCTGGAAAATTTGTAACAGATAGCCCGATCTTCTCCACAACTGATCACACATGGCTACATATCTCTAATAAGAACAGGTGGATAAGAATATTATGCAGGATGGATAGTGTCAGGTGGTGGCTTCTCACCTACAGGCTCTAGGCAGGCTATGAACTTCCCCTTTTGTTGCTCCTTTTCTTCTTTATGGATTTCCCAAGGGTCAGAGTTATAATCATCATAAACAGGACCCATGGGAAAGATCTTCTCTACAATATGCTACTCAGGATGGATGATTTTCTCATGATTATTTTCGTTAATGAATAGAGGATAGGGCTCTACTATATGCTCTTGGAAATCCGACATATCTGACTCAGAATATGATTCGTGGCTGTCATATACATGATGGTTTCTCCCTAGGTCAGTAAATTGCGATGTGGGGCCCTGTTTCTCTTCATCCGAATAATAATTGAATATAGGGACATCAGGCACCTCAGGAGCATAATTCAAGGCCTCTACAACTATGAAATCTTCATTATCATCCTCAGTAAATCTTCTAAGAACATCCACCTCAAGGACTGGAAAATCCTCTGCACTTTCTTCAGATTCCAACCTTTCTAGTTTGGCAGAGAGAGATTTTATCACTTTCATTACTTCGCCCAAAGAATATTCATGTTCCTCATGGCCCTCATCCTCATAGCCTTCACTAGTCACCACCATATCTTGATCATGTCCTTCCCATTCCTCACAACAATTATGACAGATTAAATCAGAGGAATAATACCTTTGACAATGCTTATTAAAGGCTGCATGAAACTGTTCCAGGGAGGAGATGCTAGTAGGGGGCAAGGATTGATACCACTCACAGGCATCCCCATCTAATGAGAACATGAAAATATTCATTAAAACATCCTCATGATGTATCTCCCACTGAAGCATGAGTTCATGAAACTCATGGAGATGCCGAGAAGGGTTGTCCTATTTACGTTCTCTAAATATGGGAAAATAATTACCCCATTCATCCATAGTAGGGATAACATTAGGAAAACCAAGAACATCAGAAAAATTAATAGGAGAAAACCTCTTAGCAAGGATTTTGTTCATTTCGAACTAGTGGAGTCGCCAATCAATCCTTCAACCATGGAGTCGCTAGGTGAATGATATGTAGAATGAGTGTGTCTGTTCTTTGTTCACCATCACAGACCAGACCTGATCGTTGTGTTCTCCCAAGTGTCTACCAGGTGTAGCCAGAAGCAGTCACACTGAAATAATGGAGCCGAGACAGTGGAGTCGCCTCAGTGGAATATCCAGGTGCGAGCACAATATTCAATGGTTATGATACCTGATGCACCTTCAGAATCAGAAGCTCATTGTCATTCTCCCAGGGAAGATATATTCACTTTCGTCCTTGGAAATGACGCAAGAAATTTCAACACTAGAAGTCACCTCCTGATTACAGGGGAGGTAAGCCCAGTACCCATCAGTGTTTGGGGTGGATTTTGTTTTAAATGTGGATGGTCGATGACCAAAAATCAACAACATGAAATATGTTCAACACAGAACTGGACAGGAAATGCACAGGGAATTGAGGGCCACATTAACTTTAGTTAGTAAATTGAGTTAAAGAGAGAGCAAAGGGAATAATTAGGAGAAAGGATGAAGGAGACTACTATGGGCATCAGGCCTTCCAACAACTCATAAAAGAAAACCCAAGCTCAAGAGAATTCTTGAGCTCAAATTCAGACACCGAAATATTTCTACAAGGGACACAGTTACAACTACAGTATGATCAAACCTCCATAATCCTACAATTGCAACAGATCAACTGGATCCTCCATGCCTGAGAAATTCAATGTGAGAAGGAAACAAATACACAGGTAAATGAATAAAAATGACCACGATACCTCTATAATCAAACCTCCATTACAACAGTATAATGATCCTCGACTGGATCATCCATGCCTGAGTGTTTTAAACATATTTATGGACAAAATGAAAGAGAAAGGAATCTAGGTTCTATTAACATGAAAGTCCCAAATCAATTACATAACCAGAGAATAACTCTAGGGGAACAAAGTTACAGATTGGGACCTCTGCTCAACCAAAGACCTTTACAAAATCCTAGAAATCCACATATATACTCAAAATAATTTTCCATCCTCAGCAGAGCGTGATCAAAGCATTGCATTCAAGGCTTGACGTCTCCATCTTATTATGTCAGTATACACTTGCATTCTCCTGTCATACGTGATCTCAGATTAGTATGGGCACTGTAGAAAAACCAGCTCACAGGGGTACCACGGGCTGACGGTCCACCTCCACTGCCAGATCTTCCATGATTTTCATTTATGGGGTAAGGCAAGGATTCAACCACCTCCCCCCACTTTCATTTACTTCTTCATAGGGATCATAACGAGGCCGGGTTGATTTGGCACATGGAGAACGTGGTCACCCCTTCTGCGACAACATCGACATTTTGGCCCTGGGCTTAGCTCACGTGAAATATCCACCTTTTCTGTATGACCTCGATCCATGACCTAGGGATATGTCTTTGAATTTTTTTGGGACTTCTCTTTTCAGGGAATCGAGGCGCTGCTTCCTGTCAAACCTCTGATTTGTGAAACTGTGATTTCGGGATTTCGCGTTTTGTGAACTTGCATTGTGCTCCACTATAAAACCCCGACTTGAGAAATCATGAATTTTCTAATCTATTTCCATGTGCCTCTCCAGTTTGGATAACCCATATCTTCTTCTCACTTTAGGACTCGGGGGTTTCGCACTTTCCTCACTTCAAAATTATCGAAGTGGCATTCTTCGTTGTCCTGATATGCATGCGCCTTAGCATAACGTGCCCCAACTTTGGATGAAACATAGTTGTGGGTTTTTTAAGCCCCCTTCTTTCACATTTGGTCATCCAATGGACATATCCTAAGGGAAAACACCCCCCTGCAAGAATATGTGATAACAAGCCCCCTCATGTATAAATGTGTGTAATGTATGCCGAAAGAGGCTGCTGAATATTATTGTATTTTGTTGTTGAATTTTGTTGAAGAAATCTTGTTGGAGAGTTGTAAGAACCTGTGTAAATATTTTCTAAATGAATATACTATAGGAGAATCACTTTCAGATCTCTACACATGATTTCCTTTGAGTAACTGGGTAATGTTGTGTTATTAAATTTTTGTTTTTTATATGCTTGTGTGTGCATTTAATGGTTAGATGAATGAACCTTTGATGTTTTATAAGTTTCAATTGTTTCTCTTCTGAAATCCTCGTACAATGAGTGCACATTGCCCACGCAAGGAGTGTGAAGGTAAAGTTGTTTCCAGACTCCATATCTCAAGAGAGATAGTGTGAAGTCTTGTCGAGCGAGTGAAAGGAGTGAAAATATACTCATCTGAGTATAAAAGCTATAAGAAGACCTGTGTAAGGTGTGCACAGGGCCAACACTTAGTCAAGTATTGAAAGAGTTTCAAGGAAGATGAGCGCAAGGAGTGTGCAGGAGGATTTTCCAAAAATCATCAAGTTTCAAGAAAGTGCAAGGTGTGTGCCAGAGTTCCAAATCACTTAGAGTGATAAAGCTCAAGAGAAATAGTGAACATAATCCTTTGGAGAAAAAACCCTTTTCATTTTCGAGGTCGAGTTTACGAGATCCTCTCAAGGAGGAGTTAGATCTTTCCTAGCCATCGTATATAGGAAAGTATCACGAGTGTTAACCCTTTAAGCCCTTCAAAACTCATAATTTCGACGATTTCCATGTTTTGGACGTAAAGGAGACAAAACTCCTGAAGTCCCATAGTTCGAAATTGATCTGGATTGTTTTTTGTAGAGGGACACGTTCCCATAGATCAATGGTTATTTGGAAGTCCAATTGTCTAAAAACACTTAAGTGTGGTTGTAGCAGTGTGCAAGTTCCTCTAAGCTTCAAAGGCTAGAGTGAATCCTAGCCATTGGCATTGGAGCCACGTGTCAACATGTTTTTGGTTGTTCGAAAGTCCATGGAAACAGAGATGTAAAGGGTTTTGAGTCAAGAAATCCCAAAGCCCTGAAGGTCGTAGTAGATATCGATCATCGGTTGAAAGAGACATATGGATAGAGGATCCAACCTTCACTAATTCAATGTTTAGAGATTATGGAGGGTTGTATTGTGGATATCCCTGAAGTCCTGAAGCCCAAAGTAGATCTAGGCTTTCCATTTCAGAGGACACATGGAATGTTGATCATAACTCCTCGCCATTTCAAATTTTGATTATCCTAGAAGTTGTGCATGTTAACATATTAGAACTCCCAAATCCTGGAGTACCGAAGAGGATCATAACCACTGGTCATTGGAGAGGGAAGGACCATTGATATGGGAGTCCTCCGGAGGTTCACCAATTTGGTGTTCGGAGGTATTGAAACTCGAAGCAACCAGAAATCCTAAATCTCGAAGCTTCAGAGTTCCTATGTACCATCGATTAGTGGCACGTAACGAGGACCATCGATCCCTTCCTTTGTTCAACTATGCGTGGGTTTGAGGTTAGGGATAAACGTTGTGTGTTTTTTTTGGAACTCTCGAAGCTCAGAGTTCCAAAGCCCCGAATTCTCTGCTAAGTTGAGAGTTAGCCCACGATTTTGGCTCGGGGTCACTTAGAAGACTTCGTTGGAGTAAAAAGACCCTTGCGAATCTGAATTTTCACATAGCTAAAGGAGAAAATGCCTATGGTAAATAATTCTAAGGGTTTAGTGGGAACCTAAGAGCCACTTCAGCTCCTATGTAAATTGATCCTAGACCAGGAGGTCATGCGATCCCATGAAGGAGGGGAGGGGGTTTACATCAAGTGGTATCAAAGAAGGAAATAATCTCTATAAGAAAAGGAATTTTGGATTCATGCTGCAAAGAAGACGTAGAGAGAGACCAATGGTCAATGCCACCATGGGAGAAGAGATGAGACAAATTTGTGCAGGTTTGAATGCCATGGAGACAACATAAAGAAGAGAACCCAAAGATGGTGATGTCAGTGAAGATGAAAGTGAATATTTTGAAGCATAAGAAGTTGTGGGAGAAAAAGCAGCAGATGAGTGATTGCTCAGAGTTATTTTCAAGATGGGAACCAAAGAAAATATGTAAGTCCCAATATATGAAGTTAATTTGAATTTTGAAGAACTACTCGACTGGATAATTTCTTTAGAAAACTACTTTGACTATGAGGAGATTCATGATGAGAAGAGGGTGAGGCATGTTGTGACCAGATTGAAGGGACATGCAACACTATGGTGGGACAAATAGCAAGCTAATAGAAGATGCAAAGGTAATTCAAAGATTAAGAATTGGGATAAAATGGTAGCTAAGTTGAAGGCTAATTTCATACCCAAGGATTACCAGTTGAATTTGTTCAGGGAGTTGCAGAACCTAAACACACTGGAGTACACTAAAGTTGCAGAACCTAAGCACACTGGAGTACACTGAAGAACCTCTAGAGTACACTGAATAATTTTACAAGATGAACATAAGAGCAGGACATAGGGAGAATGATGAAGAAAAATTTGGCAGGTACATTAATGGCGTGAGATATGAAATCCAAGATGAGATTATAATGATGACAACGAGAACTGTAGAAGATTATTATCAAGTATCCTTGAAGGAATAAGAAAAGTTGGCTAGGAAAAAGAGTCAATGAAACAAAGGAAAAAGTCCTAATAGAGGAAGGGGTATTGTTAGAGAAAATTTCTAGAAACCCAGAGGATAAACTGTAAGATATCACAATCAGAAAGAGAGAGGAGGAAGTTCTAGAGGAGGACACTATGGAGGGAAAAAATATTTTCCTAGAGTTATAGGAAGAGGTAGAGGAGGAGAAGTGAAGTGTTATGCTTGTGTAAAAATAGGGCACATGTCTTGGGAATGTCCTGAAAAGAAGAATGCATGAACTGGAGAAGCTCACATTTTTGAAGCGCAGAAGAGGAATGTGGATACATATATGAAGGAAGAAGAAGTGAAAGAAGGAAGATCACGAGTGATGAGGAAATTTCTCGTAAAGACAAAGAAAAAATCACGAGAACCATTCTAGAGGAATAGTCTGTTCAGAAACTTCTTGCAAGGCCAGAGATAGGGTATGCAAGGTGATTATATATAGTGGGAGTACTGATAATTTAGTATCCACATAGATGGTGGAAAAGTTGAAGTTGGAGTTGAAAACACATCTGAATCCGTATAAGGTGTCATGGTTACATAAAGGACATCAAGTCATGGTAAGTTGGCAATGTAAAGTTGAGCTTAAAATAGGTGGTTATATGGATGAAGTTTTATGTGATGTCATACCTATGGATGCTTGTCATTCTCTATTGGGAATATCGTGTCAATATGACAGGAATTTCATACATGATGGGAGGAGGAATACCTATACCCTTAAGAAAAATGGGTGTAAACATATGTTGTTTCTAATAGAAGAAAAATGAGTCCCAGTATACTTATCATGAGTGGGAAGGAAATCTTGAAAGAAGTCAAGAAAGAACAGGAAATGGAGTTTATTGTTGTAGGTAAGATGATATTCATTCTCACAAGCACTTGCATGAATGATTTTCCTGTGAAATTTCAGGAGTTATTGGATGATTTTTTTTATATTGTAGTGGATGAGTTACCTCACTCTTTACCACCCATCAGGAGTATCAGTCACGATATTGACCTTATTCCAGGAGAAAGTTTTCCAAACAAAGCAACATATAGATTTACCCCTAAAGAGAATGAAGAGGTCAAGAATCAAGTCCAATAATTGTTGTATAAAGGTTTTATCAGAGAAAGTTTTAGCCTGTGTGTCGTACCAATTGTGTTGAGTTCGAAGAAAGATGGAGGTTCGAGAATGTGCATAGATTCTAGAGATATCAACAATATAACCATCAAGTATAGATTTCCCTTACCCAGAATGGATGATTTAATGGATTTCTTGAGTGGAGATGGTTATTTTTCCAAGATATACTTGAAGAGTGCCTATCATCAAATAAGGATGAGAGAGGGAGATGAATGTAAGACAACATTCAAAACAAATGAAGGATTGTATGAGTGGCTTGTTATGATGTTTGGCTTAACCAATTCCCTGAGCACGTTTATGAGGTTAATGAATGAAGTACTCAAAGATTTTATTGGTAAGTTTGTGATTGTTTATTTAGATGGCATCCTAGTTTTGAGTAAGACTGAAGAGGAGCATTTGAGACACTTGAAGATGGTGTTGAGGAGGTTGCAACAGGAAAGATTGTTGGTGAATTTGAAGAAGTGTTCTTTTATGAAAACTGAACTTGTATATTTGGGGTTTGTAATCTCTTCAAATGAGTTGAATATGGATCTAGAGAGGGTGAGGGAAATCAAAGAATGGCCTTATCCAAGGAGTGTGTTTGAAGTAAGACATTTTCATGGGTTGGCAAGTTTTTACAGGAAATTCATTAGGAATTTCAAAAATATTTGTGCACCCATACCGGACACCACAAAGAAGGAACATAAATATTTTAATTTGACATAAGAGGCTGAGAAAGGATTTAGGGTGTTAAAAGCAAAGATAATAGAACAACCTATTCTAGTTCTTCCATATTTTAAGAAGACTTTTCAAGTCAAATGCGATGCAAGTGGAGTATCCATTGGTGCAGTTTTAAGTCAGGAAAATAAACATGTTTCTTATTTCAATGAGAAGTTGAATGATGTTAAGAAGAAGTATTCCACATATGAAAAGGAATTTTATGTTGTAATCAAAGCCTTGAAAAATCAAATACATTACCTTATCCTGAAGGATTTCATTTTGTATATTGATAATCAATATTTACAGTTTATAACGAGACAAGAGAAATTGAACCAGAGACATGCCAAATGGTTATAATTCATGTAGAATTTTACTTTTGTTATCAAGCATATTAGTGGAAGCACTAAAAAAGTTGCAGATGCTTTGAGAAATAATTGTTTGATCCTGCAGGAATTCCAAGTGTAGACTTTGGGGTTTGAACACCTCAAGGAGATGTATCAAGAAGATCTAGATTTCAAGGAAGCTTATGAAACATGTGAGAACCCTTTTCTAAAGGACAAAAATCAATGGAAAAAATATATGATCCAAGATGGACTATTGTTTAAGGGAAGTCGATTGTGTATCCCGAAATTCTCAATGAGGGATAACTTGATAAAGGAGAAGCATAGTGGGGGATTGGCTTGACACTTTGGCCATGATAAAACATATGCACAGTTGAGTTCTTCATACTGTTGGCCAGGCATGAGGTCTGATGTGAAGAAATTTGTGGACAGATGCAAAATCTACCAATATGAAAAAGGAAAGTAGTAGAACATTGAATTATATCAACCATTTCCTATTCTAGATAGGTCATTGGATGCTATAAGCATGGATTTTATTCTGGGATTTCCAAGAATCCAGAGGGGAAGCAATTCTATCTTTTTGGTGGTTGAAATATTTTCAAAGATGGAACATTTCATACCATGTCAGAAAACCAATGATGCTACCCATAAGAAAATTTGTTTTTCAAGGAGATCATGATATTACATGGGTTTCCCAGAAGTATAGTCTAAGACAAAGACACTAAATTTGTGGGAAACTTTTGGAGATCCTTATGGAAGAAGTTGGGGACAATTATGTCTTTCAATTCATCATATCATCCTGAGACAGACGGACAAACTCAGGTATTAAATTGAAGATTAGGGAATTTGTTAAGGAGCTTGGTCACTGGACATAACAGTTAGTGAGATAAAATTATGCCCCAAGCAGAGTTTCCATATAATGACTCACCGAATAGGAGTACTAGAAAGAGTCCATTCTAGATAGTATATGGGATGAATCCAAGAGGAATTTCAGAATTGAGAGATTTAGGATGAGATGAATTCCAAAGTGTAGGAGCATAAGACTTTGCTGCAAAAATGCAAAAGTTGCATGATCAAATCAAGAGACAACTACAAGATAGAATCCAAAACTACAAGAGTCGAATAGACCATAAAACAAGAGAGGTAAATTTCTAAGTTGGAGATCATGTCTTAGCACACCTAAGGAAGGAAATATTTCTGAAAGGGAAGTATAACAAGTTGAAGATGAAGAAGATATGACCATGTAAGATCCTTAGAAATCTTGCTGCGAATGATTATGAGATTGAGTTGCTAGAGGGCATTGGAATATCGCCAATATTCAATGTATCGGACTTATACCCTTACATGATAGATGATACAGAAGGGATAGATGGTCAAGAGGAGATTTAAAGGAAGCGACATATGACCATAATAGAGAAACCACAGATAGAGAAGATTTTAGATTAGAGGATTGCTAAGAATACCAAAAGGAAAGTTTATTATGAGTATTTGGTTAAGTAGAAAGATCATCCAATAGAAGATGCTAGTTGGGTAGCTGAGACTGATATCCAGAAGCATGGAAAGATAGTGGAGGAGATCATGGATAGGAGTCCATGAATCTTTTTTTCTTGAGGAGTATATGATATAGGAGCATTACCATCAACGTTCAAAGAGGTTGAGTGGAGGACAACCCAACATATAGAGTGCACATTCAAACTGATTTGGATTCCAAGGAGAGGGCATCATTTTGATATTTTGAAAATATTGTAATTAAATCCCCTTTAATGTTTGGAGGCTTGAGCCATTGTATATGATCACAAAATATTGTAATTTATTTAATGCATATAGGATTGTACAACTATTGGGCATTGACTCGTATATGGGTTGTAAATGCCCATTTATTGTAATAGGATTAGTAGGATAATGTTTTAATTATGACAGGATAACTCTAAGTAGGATGGAGGGAAATCTTGAGAAGACCCCTCATGTATAAATGTGTGTAATGTATGCCAAAAGAGGCTACTGAAGACTATTGTATTTTTATGTTGAAGGTTGTTGAAGAAATCTTGTTGGAGAGTTTTAAGAACCTGTGTAAATATTTTTTGAATGAATATACTAGAGGAGAATTGATTTCAGATCTCTACACATGCTTGCCTTTGAGTAACTCGGTAATGTTGTGTTATTTTTTTTGTTTTTTTTATATGCATGTGTGTGCATTTCATGGTTATATGAATGAACCTTTAATGTTCTCTAAGTTTCAATTGTTTATCTTCTGAAATCCTGGTGCAAGGAGTGCACAGTGCCCATGCAAAGATTGCAAAGCAAATGTCATTTCCAGACTCAATAGCTCAAGAGATATAGCATGAAGTCTTGCCAAGCGAGTGAAAGGAGTCCACATATACTCATTTGAGTGTAAAATCTCGAAGAAGACCCATCTAAGGTGTGCACAGGGCCAACACTCAGTCAAGTGTTGAAAGAGTTTCAAGGAAAACGAGTGCAAGGAGTGCACATGAGTATTTTCCAAAAATCCTCAAGTTTCAAGAAAGTGCAAAGCGTGCACCGGAGGTATGAATCACTTAGAGTGATAAAGCTCAGGATAAATAGTGAACAAAATCCTATGGAGGAAAAACCCTTTTCATTTTTTAGGTCGAGTGGACGAGATCCACTCAAGGAGGAGTTAGATATTTCCTAGTCATTAGATATAGGAAAGTAGCGTAGGTGTTAACCCTTGAATCCCTTCAGACTTCACAAGTTCGACGATTTCCATGTGTTGGATGTAAAGGAGAAAAAACTCCCAAATTCCCAAAGTTTAAAATCAATCTAGATCATTGGTTGTAGAGGGAAACGTGTTCATAGATCAACGATTATCCGGAAGTCTGATTGTCTAGAGAAACTAAAGTGTGGTTGTAGGAGTGTGCAAATTTCCCAAAGCTTCGAAGGTCGGAGTGAATTCTAGTCATTGGCATCAGAGCCATGTGTCATCATATTGTTGGTAGTTTGGTAGTTTGACAGTCCATGGAAATAGAGGTGTAAAGAGTTTTGAGTCGAGAACTCCTGAAGGCCCAAAGGATAGAGTAGATCTCAACCGTTGATTGAAAGAGACACATGGATAGTGGATCCAATCTTCACCAGTTTGGCATTCGAAGATTTTGGAGGGTTGTATTGTAGATATCCCCAAAGTCCAAAATATCGGAGTAGATCTAGGTCATCCATTTCAAAGGACACATGGATCACTAATCACAACTCCTTTCCATTTAAAAGTTTGATGATCTGAAGAGTTTTGTGTGTTAACATCTCAGAACTCTTGAAGCCCATAGTCCTAAAGGGGATCATAGTCTTCGGTCACTGGAGAGGGGAGGAATGTTGATCTAGGAGTCCTTCGAAGGTTCACCAATTTGGTGTTCAGAGGTATTGCAACTCGGAGCAGCCAGAACTCCCGAAGTCCGAAGCTTTAGAGTTCCTTGTCCCATCAATTTGTGGCACGTAATGAGGACCGTCGATCCCTTCCTTTGTTTGGATGTGCACGGGTTCTGTTGAGCTCCACTTTTTCCATGTTTTACGCTATACAAAAAAATTCATTATTACACCTTTTCTTGCATTTCATTGTTATTACACACCATAAACCCTAATTAAATGCCATCATTCGTCATTTTATCTAGTGTGGTTAATACATCATCTTTTCTATATTTTTAGTGGTTAAAATATGATTATATCATGGTTTACTTATGATGGTTTGTGAAGTGTGATTGTTGTACTATCACAATCCATGTTCTTGTACCATAACAACAGTTCAACATTTCTGCACCAACATTGTCATTCTGGTACCTATTGTTGTTTGGCATAATCGTTCACTTTGAGGAAAAAATCAGAAACATGGGTTTTCTCTGCAGCGACATCGACATATAGACGTGTGTGTCGAAATACACCTGGGTTGCACATGTGGATCTCCAACTCAGGGGGAATAATTTAGAAAAATTAATAAAAGTTCTAGATAGTTAATTTTGGCCTCAATGTTCGTGCAAATAAAGAATAATATGAAGAATCTGGAACATGGGGTTTTCTCCTAGCATGGAAAATTGGGTCTCATGAAATCGTTTTCCAAACAAAGGAATGGTTGAGGAGTTATTGTTGGTTCTGTAACTGTCACTTGCACAAATTTCATGATATGTCCATATTTGAAAACACTACGCCCTGGGTTCGACGTCAAATAACTGTTTTAGTTACCAGATTGATCAAATTGGCATCAAGATCCTTCATTGGTTGCAACTATTTATTTATTTTGTATATCCGATCCAAGAATTTTGGGCATGATTCACTCATTTCTAAGGCACCCAAGAAAAATATCGGGGCATGATGTAATGTATATAAATGCAATATTATTGTTGAATATGATCATGATGGGATAACATGATTTTTATTATCATTGTTTAAGTTGCTTATTGTAATAGATCTAAGCATCCACTTGTAAGCAGAGGATGGGGTTTATTTAATGAAGATTTGATTGTTGAATATTTTAGCAAGCTTTCAGTTTTGATCTCATTTAGGCAGCGTTACTTAGAATGAGAAGGGCCCCTCAATCTGGTAACGATTTTTCCTTGTCTTCATTATTTTAATGTATGTTTTTATTTAGTGATTAAAGAGATTTATTTTTAAATTCACAATTCATTTCTTGTAGATTGATTTTTAATTCATTGTGTTGAACTCAGAAATTTCCCCTGAGATTGATGCACCCAAACTATCTCATTATTTTCTACATTTTCTCTTCATGATTCTGCATCATTCTTTACTTTGCACAATATACTATTTTCATATTTGCAAGCAATCCCATTCCAACACTTCATGCATTCTAGGACTTCACATAGATCACCTTCTTTTTCTACGCTGCATGCTCATTTTCACCTGCACACAAACATAAAATAAAATAAAACCTTTCATTTTACATATCAAAGAAGTAAAATTTCACTCTCACAGTATTCCATTCACTCTTCGATCATATTCTTTATTTATGTCACATCCTCATGGATTTGATACAATAGGTCTCTTTACATGCACTGTTGTATATAAGCTTAATAGAACCGACAAGATTGGGAAAAATGTTAGAGACTCTACATGTATATTTGAATGAAGATACATGTGTATATATCTCTTAATGCGTGGTTTTTTTATTCCATATGTGTGTATATATATTCATGTGTGTGGTTGTTCGTATGAGTGATTTATTTCAACTTATATGTATTTCTTTGTGCATAAATTATTTCAATCATGTGGAAGTTCCATTCCATTATTTGCTTTTACTTACTTTGTTATAAGTAGTACAATGTACATATGTTTAATTTAGTTAAGTGTGGTAAATTTCATTTATTATATTTATATTTTATTCATTTTCTGTATTCTGTTCATATACAGTTTAATTAGTTTTGTTATTTAGTTAGTTTATAGTTTTTTTTATTTTTGTTATGGTTAATAATTATTATATGTTAATTTTTTGTTATTTGTATGAATTGTTAAGATATTTATGTTATCTTTTTTATTATTATGTATATATTATGATATGTATGGAGTTAAGAACAAGTGCGTGTGATTCTGATAAGAGGACAAAGTTTAAAATAATTTGTTTTTACTTCTTCTCTTCATCTTTCTCTCTCTTCATATTTTTCTTTATTTCAATTTCATCACTTTCCCCTCTCGCTTTCTTGGGTGTATCTTTTCGAGGACATTTCATTTGGGTAGTTTGAATTTAGATTCATATTTATTTGTTTTTCTCTTTAAGTAGTTTGCTTTATTTTTTCTTTTTTTGTAGTTCCTTTCATTTCCCACACTTGGCTTTCATTTAATTTCTTGTACTTTGGATTCCTGCACTTTGATTTTAATCCCAACTTTGATTTCATTCATTCCATTTTGAAGTGTTTTTTTTGTCTTTAGATTAATCTAGAATAACTCCAATCATGCACATATTGTGCATGCACCTTGAAACTTACGAGCCCTGGTTGATAATTTGATGTTGGAATTAGTATTGCATATATTTTACCCCACATTTTTTGCACCGTTTACGGGGAGGTTCTAAAGGGATTGAAGTATAGGTAGGTAGGTTGTATTTAATTTACACAACCTGGTGGAGGACAAGATTCCAACACGAGAGGTAAGAACTTGCAAATCCACTTTAGTGGGTCTCTACCCAAACCCAGGTATGTTCATTTTGCAAGTGTGTTTCTCTTTCGCAAAGTGTGTTTACTCTCCTRCAAAGTGTGTTTACTTTCATGAAAGTGTGTTTATTTTCATGAAAATGTGGTGTGCTTTTCAAAATTTTCAATCAGTTTTTTTTATTTCTTATGGTTTGCTTAAAATTGCTTTGAATGTTAGTTACTTTTCATTTTATTTTCATAAAAAATATTAAAAAACAAAAATATTTTGGGTGCTGTAAGAACCCTATGCGCTAATTCACATGTGAGGCAAGACCCATCGACCAACAATATGGATTCAAAGATGATAATGAGTTTGGAAGAAATATCTGAAATCCTAGCAGTAGCTGGGGTCTCTTCTTCTCAGGAAGAGCACATCTTGACTGTAATCAAGAACCTATCTACTTCTCCAAAAGAAATAGAAGAACCAAAGTTCCATGAGCCACATCCATGAGAATATATAGAATCCTTCTGTAATCACCCTTTCCAACTTATAGAGGAGACTAAAGAATCATGGACCACATTCGATGGAGAGAAACCATTAGAACATGAGATATAGGAGTTCCTAATATGCATGTCTCAAGGTCCTCTATGGACTAACGAGAACAGTCATTCGACAAACGATAATCCACATAGGATGATAGAGGGAGACATGTAGATTGTTCTAAACGAGGAAGTGAACCAAGAACATCATGAATTTATCGAACATTGGTTCTAGACGACGACCATATTGAACCACCACTCTCTTCTTCGACAACTCTTCACATCATATTATTTGAATCAGTTGGTTCCTCATGTCTGGGTACTTATTAAAGTATATTGTTCAAACCTGAATGTGAGTCTATTCATGATCTTGTTACCCACATGGCTTCATTAGAAATATTCATATACTTGAAAATGGGTCTTTTCTTAGGTAAGATAGGATAATAAATAAATGAATAAATGTTTCATATAGTTGTTAGTTTGGTGCAACATCGTTTTTTATGTCTTTTTCAATAATTGTAGCTATCGGGATGAGAAACTAATATTAAGGGAGTTTGTTGTTCCAAAAATTTTAATATGGAATTTACAGTTTAGACAATTATTAACAGGGTAAAACTAAAAAGAAAAATAAAATATCAAACCCAAGACTTCTTGACATAACCAATCATTTTCATTTCTTTTAGAAATTTCTTCTCCCTTCTTTATACAAAATTTTAGACCATTTATTATAACAGTAGTTCATCGTCCTATTTTTTTAATTATGGGATTACATAAAGTTAAAAATCCATATTATAAGATCCATAGGAAGCTAGTACAACATGATCTTATCTCAAAGTTGGTCAGTAGAGAATATTTATTAAAAAGTAGCAGGAGAGTACATGATGTTTCTACCCATGGGAACACTACTACAATCCTATGTGAAGATGATGACCTATGTGAAGATCTCCAAATATTCAGAGTCTCTCTTCAACATCTCCAACATCTTCAACATCTTCAGTTCATCTCAGCCAATTTTTTTTTTGGGATCTAGCAGATCAGCTTCCGTTCTCTTCATCTCTCATCATCTTTTTTGTAGCTCTTATCAGCTTCATTCTCTTCAGTAGTCCTCAGATTTTCTCCTCCTCATCTTCATCTTTTGGCGGTCCGCATCATGGTTCCACAAATATTTCATCTTGTTCTGCATGGTTTCCACTTCAACGTGCATCGAATTTCAAAGAAAAGTTAACTTGAGGTAAAACATGTATAAATCTCTTTAATTTACTAAGAATTTGGAAAACATGATGCATAACCACTATCACCTACTCCACACTCCACTACACATTATTACCACTTAGAAATTTCCATCACAACTACTCACTAAACCTTCCATTTTCACTCTACCAATCATAATGAAAATTATACTATGATCATAAGACCAAGCAATGAAAAGGAAATATGTGGTATACAAATACAAAAACAAAGAAAAAACTATAGTTTCTTCTCCCTGTACACCATAAATCATTCATAAATCATTTGAATGATTCTGAATAAGAGGATGAAGTCATGGTTGCCTATTCAAGCAAAGAACCACATGTAAATCTTGGTCTTAGAATGAATATATGATACAGAGTATAAAGGTGTCCAAGTTCATACAACCATCATCCCCATCATTTCAAATTCTCCACATTCATACCATTCACTATCACCCTCTGATAACCCATCCCTTTCTTGTCCTCCATTTTCATGATAATTTTGTTTCTCTGTTTTAAATCAATCTGTGATAGTATAATCAATTTCTAGAGTCGCTCCAAAAGAACCAACACCTACACAAAGAAACAATGTCACATATATTCATAAGAAAACTATCATGAGTTCACCTTGTTTGCATGAGGACATGAAAATTCTTGGGTTTGGGGGTGTGTTGAGCTCCACTTTTACCATGTTTTCTGCTATACAAAAACATTCATTATTACACTTTTTTCTGCATTCATTGTTAATACACACCATAAACCCTAATTAAATGCCATCATTCGTCATTTTATCTATTGTGGTTAATACATCGTTGTTTCTATCTTTTTAGTGGTTAAAAATGATTATATCATGGTTTACTTATTACGGTTTGTGAAGTGTGATTCTTGTACTAGCACAATCAATGTTCTTGTACCATAAAAAAAATTCAACATTTTTGCACCAATATTGTCATTCTGGTACCTATTTTTGTTTGGCATAATCGTGCACTTTGAGGAAAAAATAAGAAACATGGGTTTTCTCCACAACGATGTCGACATACGGTTACATGTGTCAAAATCCACCCAAGTCACACGTGTGGATCTCTATCTTAGGGGGAATAATTCAACCAAAATAATAAAATTTCTAGATAGTTAATTTTGGCCTCGATGTTTGTGCAAATAAAGAATAATATGAGGAATATGAAGCATGGGTTTTTCTCCCAGCACGGAAAATTGGGTCTTTAGTGGATCATTTCCCAAACAAAGGAATCGTTGAGGAGTTATTATTGGTTTTGTAACTATCACTTGCACAAATTTCATGATATGTCCAGACTTGAAAACATTATACGCTGGTTTTGATGTCAAATAGATGTTTTAGTTACCAGATTGATCCAAATTGGTGTCAAGATCCTTCGTTGGTTGCAGCTATTTATTTATTTTGCATATCCGATCTAAGAAATCTGGGAATGATTCGCTCATGTCATCCATCAAATAAGGAATTGAGGCACCCAAGAAATATATTGGGGCACGATGTAATGTATATAAATGCAATATTATTGTTGAATATGATCATGATGGGAAAACAATGATTTTTATTATCATTGTTTAAGCTGATTATTGTAATACAGCTGAGCATCCATTTGTAAGTAGAGGATGTAGTTTATTTAATGAAAATTTGATTGTTGAAGATTTTAGCAAGCTCTCAATTCTGATCTCATTTGGGTAGTGTTACTTAGACTGAAAAGGCCCTCTCAATCTTGTAATGATTTTCCCTTTTCTTCATTAGTTTAATTTATGTTTTTATTTAGTGATTAAAGAGATTTATTTTTAAATTCACAATTCATTTCTTGTAGATTGTTTTTTAATTCATTGTGTTGAACTCATAAATTTCCCCTGAGATTGATGCACCCAGACTATCTCATTCTTTTCTACATCCTCTCTTCATGATTCAACATCATTCTTTACTTTTTGCACAATATACTATTTTCATAATTGCAAGCAGTCCCATTCCAACACTTCATGCATTCCAAGACTTCACATAGATAGCCTTCTTTTCCTGTGCTACATGATCATTTTCACCTACACACAAACATAAAATAAAATAAAACCTTTCATTCTACGTATCAACGAAGTAAACTTTCACTCTCACAGTCTTTCATTCACACTCCGATCATATTCTTTATTTTTGTCACATCCTCATGACTTTGATCCAATAGATCTCTTGACATGCACTGTTGTATATAAGCTTAATATAATAGACAAGTTTGGGAAAAAATTTAGAGACTCTACATGGTTGTTTTATTCCAATATATCTCCTAATGTGTGGTTGTTTTATTCCATATGCGTGTTTTATTCCAATATATCTCCTAGTGTGTGGTTGTTCCTATGAGTGATTTATTTCAACTTATATGTATTTCTTTGTGCATGAATTATTCTAGTCCCGTGGATGTTCCATTCCATTATTTGTTTTTACTTACTTTGTTATAAGTAATACAATGTACATATGTTTAATTGCGTTAAGTGTGGATAGTGGTAAGTGTGGTAAACTTCATTTATTATATTGATATTTTATTCATTTGTTATATTTTGTTCATATATAGTTTAATTAGTTTTGTTATTTAGTTAGTTTATCGTTTTGTTATTTTTGTTATGGTTATTAATTATTAAATGTTAAATTTTTGTTACTTGTATGAATTGTTAAGAGATTTATGTTATCTTGTTTATTATTAAGTATATATTATGATATGTGTGGAGTTAAGAACACGTGCATGTGATTCTGATAAGAGGACAAAGTTTAAAATAAATTTATTTTACATCTTCTCTTCATCTTTCACTCTCTTCACATTTTTCCTTATTTAAATTTCATCACTTTCCCTTCTCGCTTTCTTGGGTGTATCTTTTCAAGGACATTTCATTTGCATAGTTTGAATTTAGATTCATATTTATTTGTTTTTCTCTTTAACTAGTTTGCTTTAATTTGGATTTTCCATAGTTCCTTTCATTTCCTGCACTTGGATTTCATTTAATTTCTTTTACTTTGGATTCCTACACTTTGATTTTAATCCTAGCTTTGATTTCATTCATTCCATTTTGAAGTGTGTCTATCATCTTTATATTAAGCTAGACTAACTCCAATCCTTCACATACTCTACCTGCACCTCAAAGCTTACGAGCCCTGTTTGATAATTTAATGTTGGAATTAATAATGCATATATTTTAATCCATAGGTTCAACGTTCAGGAGAAATGTTGTGTGATTCTATTGGAACTCCCGAATCCCAGAGCCCTGATGCCCTGAATTCTCGGCTAAGTTGAGAGTTAGCCAACATTTTTTCCATCCAAATTTTTGCGTATCTAAAGGAGAAAAGGCATGTGGTAAAGAATTCTAAGGGTTTATTGGAAACTTGAGAGTCGCTTCGACTCCAATGTAAATCGATCCTAGATCAGGAGGTTGCGCAAGCCCCCGAAGGAGGGGAGGGGGTTTGAATCAGAGGGAAATAGTGGGAATGATCCTTGAGTTGTATAATTATTTGTCTTGGCATGTACGTCTCCATGCACCATGAAACAAGTTCTTTACAGTCAAATACCTCAGGAACACATCATGTGTGAGCAATCATGGATGCCCAAATTATGTCTTTCTGTGCAGGAGGGGAGGAATAATATGAATATGCTTTGGACCATTGTTCTTTCTGGTCTTCTCGACCAAACACATTTAAAGTATCACCATAATTTTTTTTTTCTAGCTATTGTTGCCATAGGTTGACGAGAGTATTCTTTCAGTTGGATAATAACTTGAAATTAATCTTTTTAGATAAGTGACAATAATATAAACTTTGGAAAATAATGTTTTAATTCAATTTAATGAGTAATATCCTCTAGACCTTCGCTATCAATGACGATCCTTTCGAAGCCTGCATAAACAGTTATTATCATTAAACCACACTTAATGAATATTGGTAAAAGCACAAGAATGGAAGGGACATACGAGAGAAATTTTGAAAATGGAGCTTTTTGTAACCCTCCAACCCACGGTTATGGATGATAAAAAATAAGCTAAGTGTAGAAAAGTGGTCGGTCAGACTTGCATGTTGGATAAATGAAATACTCAAGGGTTTGGCACCCATGACAAATATGATGGTCATAATGCAGATCAAAGAACTTTGGGTGCAAAGTGGAGATCACATAACTTTGGAGGATGATGGCTTTAACCCACAAACCTGTGAAGTTGGAAAAATGGCTAAGTATAATTTAGCAAGGAAATTGGTCAGACTTACATGGCATAGGAAAGTAGATGGAAATGAAATCCCACCAACCTTCCAACCCAATAATTTTTTGAAATACAACTAAGTATGGTAACTGGAAAGGGATAGAAGAAGTGAAAAAGGGAAAAGGGAAACAATGGTAGGTATAGAAGAGGGAAAAGAAATGGAAACATGAAGTTGGGAAAATAGAAAGGGAAAGGAAATTTTAGAGTTGGAATTGAACTCAACAACTAGCTCCAATTGTGGGATGATAACCCCCTATGGGTTATCAAGAATCCAAAATATTCATGACCAGGTGCTTCCATCCATTGGGGTATGGAGTTAAAGGTAAGAATATAAAAACTGAATAAATGAAAATGGAAAATTATGTACAGGGAAATGAGAAAATTTTAGGTGAAGAAACCTTTCAAATGTTTCTCATTAACAGGAACCATTAACATTTTACCCTTCACGTCTTTGAGCATATAAGAATTAAAACCCGTGATTTTTTCGTTGATGTATTGTCCAATCCAGAGTGCTTCAAATTTTGTGTGCATCGATGGTTTATCCTTAGTGTTTTTTCCAGAGTAACACAAGTTATCCCTTTTGAAAATTCTTTATGGTTGCATTCTGGTCAAAATTTATTTTCATACTTTGTTGTCTCTAAGAATTTCTATTCATGGCTTTACTTCGTTCTTCCTCCAATTTCAATAACTGGTTGATCCTCTTTTTCATAGGAGGATTGTCTTCTGCATATTTTGTATTGACTACAAAATTCAAGGCATTGAGTTTGAGGATAATTGGCATTTTTTCTTCTTTCCCATAAACCAATGTATATGGAGACATCCCAGTGCTATCTTTCAGAGTCATTATTCTTTCCCACAATGAATTAGTCAAGTTTAAATGTCAATTCCTTTGGTTATTGTCAATAGTTTTGTTCAATATATGAATGAGTATCTTATTAGTGGATTCAAAAATACCATTCCCTTGTGTATAATAGTATGATGATTTCCCCATAACAATTCCATATTCTCCACAAAATTATGTAAATTTTGAGCCAATGAAAATCGATCCATTATCAGTGATGAATTTGTCTAGGACATTGAATCTTGAAAAAATATTATCCTTGAGAAACTTAATCAACTCTTCAGAATCATCCCTTTTTAATGCCACTTCCTCTGATAACTTTGTAAAATAAAATGTAGTGGTAAGAATGTATATATGTCATTTTCTTGACTTTGGATTTATTGGTCCAGTGACATTGAGTTCCCATTGGGAAAATGGTTGTTCTACATATACATGATGTAATGACATTGTAATGTTTTTCATTTTCCCTAAAAAAATTTGACAAGATACATGCTTCCTTATGGTAGCATATGAGTCTTTAAAAATTGATGGACAATAAAACCCAAACCTTATTACATTATGGGAGGTGGAAGTAGGTGAAAAATGTCCACCACATATTCCTTCATGGAATTATCTCATTAATTCTTGAGCTTTCTTTTCATCAACACATCTTAGCAATATACCATCATAGTTTATTCTGAACAATATATCAACAATCAACACATATTGATTTGACTTCATCTTCAAGGTTATTCACTCTTTAGGGTTCATGGTGACTAGAAAATGTTCGGACCTCAAGTAGAATAAAATATCTCTATACCATTTTGAATCTGCCATGGGTTCTACTACTGAGATTGAAATCATTCCATCCAATAAATCACTATTTGCAATGAGCTTACATAAACCCTGTCCTTTGACTTCCTTTAAAGGTTTAATTTCAATATCATATTCTTGAATCTTCACTAGTGAGTTTGCCCATTTTTATTCTCTCAATTTATGATTCAAAAGCATATTCATGGGAGAGGATGACATGAGAATTTAGTATGTAAGTCTGAAAGCACACCACTTCTTTCACATGAGATAGTGATTGCTTCTCCAATTCTGAATATCTTAATTCATAATCATAAAGGGTTTTTCTCATGAAGATAATTGGGTTTTCTTCACCCTTGGTATTCCTCTGAGTAACAATAGATGCAACAACCATTTCTGTAGTGAACGAATAGATGATAAAGTCAATTTGAAAGTATGGGATAATGAGGATTGGAGTTGTAGTGATTTCATTTTTGATATTATTGAAAGATTTTTGTGTATCCATGGTCCATTCAAATATTTGGTCCCTTTTTAACAATAAATTTATCATTTTGACAATACTTGCATAGTCAGGGACAATATTCATATAAAGTTGATCTTTCCAAAAAATGATTGAACTCCCTTCTTATATGATAGGGGGTTGAGTTCATTTATATCTTTAATTCTTTATGGATCTATATAGATCCCTTCTGTTAGTCCCTAAAGTTGCACTGGACTGCTAAAGGGAAAGCTAGGGCATCATCAGATTATTTCAATAGTTTTTATGGATAAATGTATATTGGTTTTTTGAAAAGGTTGGAGGTTTCAACAGTAAATGAAGAAAGACAATATCAATCTTTGATTGTAAAAAAGTTCCACTCACACTTACTTAGTCAATGGTAGTAAATTTAATAAAACATATAAAACCATAAGAAAGAAATATGCAAGTGTCCAATCCGTTCACTCACATAGGAAGATTCCTGATCCTAAATTCCATTCATAAATAGAGAACAAGGTACTAAAAAACAAGTCTTGGAATGGGCAAGAAATCAGTGAAATCTTTATTGCCTTATCAACATAACAAGATATATTTAATGCATCGTAAATATAACATGATTTTTTTTAAGTAAGAAAAGGAAGAATGAGAATAGAGGAGAAAGTCTACTCATCAAAAGGGTTGTAGCATTGAGTGTAAAATGAAATAGTTTCTTCTTTACAATCATAAAAGAGAGTCTTAGTATTGCATCCTAATCTCTATTGAACCCTCTCGGGCCTTCAGAAACTGAATCCCCCCCCCCCCCCCCCTACATTTGTCTTTTGATAACATATATATAGAAAATCCTATGATAACAACCTTTACTAATAGTTTTGATCTCATATCTACAAATAAAAATTTATTACAAATGCTTGGAACAACTGGTATCGAAGCCTTCATAAGTGGGTCTATAACCCCTGCCACCTGTGCATTCCTTCTAAATGGATAAAAAATCATCTTACTGATTTGGTGCCTGAGAATATGATATTTGAGTCTTGTTGCTTCGAGAACAAAATCAATTAAATTAACTGCTAATTTTCTTCATTAGATCTTGAATTTGTTTCATGAATGTGACTGATATTGTGCCTGGATAAGAATAAGATACTTTGCCAGTGATTATCCAGTTCAAACAACATTAGAGATCAAATAAAATTCAACTACAAATTGCATAGCTTTTGGATCATAATTTACTCATAAATTCAAGAATGCAAGCTACTCTTCTAGTCCACCACACCATCGGGAAACCAAAGTGTTATTTCCTTCTTTTCACTCTCAACTGCATCACTTCCATGGATGAAATTCCTTCCAATATCTACAACAAAGTCACCTTTAATAGTTCTGGGTTCAGAAGCTACAGGATTTGTAGCTCCAATGATTTTACTACCAGTTGCAACAACACCTTTCCCCTCCCAAACCATGGCTATAACAAGACCAAAAATTATGTACTCAACCAATCCAGTGAAAAATGTATTTGAAGACAAATCCTCGTAGTTTTTCTCCGCAAATGATCTCTCTACACCCACCATATTCAGTCCTTTCAAAATAATGCCCTTCTTCTCAAACCTAGATATAATTTCTCCCACCAATCCATGTTGCACGCATCGGGCTTGATCATGATAAAAGTCTGCTCCATGATGAATCTGTCGTGCATTCAAACAACAACCGAATACATCAATACAAATCCATTCTTTCTCCTTTTCTTTTATCTATATCCAGGTAACTTCAATCTGCTTGAGATCTAAAGGTGTTGCCTCAAACTTCTCGGCCACCAAAACTATCATATTCGCCTACACATCGGAAGACACTACCCACGGGGATAGAATTTTGAAACGGGAAACACTTTTGGAAGGTACTAATGGTGTGTTTTTCAATGTTTGACCTAGGGATGATGAGAAAAAGCGAGGGGGGAATTGCATAAGACCTAATTTGGGAGAATATGAGACATATTTGAATGGGGAAAGTGATTGAATTATGTGGTGATTTATCTAATGGAGAGTCCCTAGGATTCCCATTTCAATCGCCATTTCTAATACTTAACATTCCCTTCCACCTAAATATCTTCACTTTTTGAAACAACACTAGCAAACTTGGATGTGACATCCACAATTTGTACCTGGATTGATTTTAATGGTTCTTGGGGAGAAACACAAAGAAATATCCTTTCTTCGCTTAATCGCAAACCCCTTGTAACTCGTTGCTTGGAATTTGTGCATTGGGAATGTATGTTGTTACTTGATTTATGTGTTGTGTGGCAGGTTGCATGTAACTGGAGCTCCGGGGTGTTGGAGCTGGAGTTTGTCCTTTGGGCCCACAATTTGATAAAATACAACAACTTTGCATAAGGATGAGAGCCAAATAAAAATTCCCAAAGTTGGTTAATAAAAGAATCCTTAAGCCAAATTTGGCTTAATAAAACCAACCACATTTCAACTAATAATCCATTGTCACTAATTTTTTAGGCCAACACAAACATTGCTAAAAAGAAAGCAATCTAGATATGGAGCGAAAACAAAACTGGTGAAGAATTTAAGAATTTTTTTAAGAAATGCTATGATGTTTTATGATGGTGCTACGAGAATAACACTTTTCCAGTAGTGTGCCTATATTCAACACATGTGCGGCTGTAACATAGCACCAAATTAAAGATTTTTTTCTCTTGTAGATTAGAGTACTAACACCTTCCTTGCACATAATATGACCTAATATTTTTCCTTGAGTTACAACAAATAAACATTTCTTTGGATTTAAGGAAACACCATGTAATATGCATCTATCAAAAATTTCCTTAGGTGATGAATGTGATCGCTCCTTTATTTTGAGTGTACTGTCAGATCATCTTGATAATCCACCATGAATTTTCCTATTAGCCCCTCAAAAGCATGATCCATAGTCCTCTAAAATGTATCCCCTACATTATTTAAACCAAAGGGCATCCTAGGATATGCATATGTCTCCCAAGGTGTTATGAAACTTGTCTTTTCTCTGTCTTCTTCAACAACTAAGACTTGATTATACACAGAAAAACCATCTAACATGGACATGCAGGTTGATCCTGTGACTTGTTGGAAAAGAAAATCCATGTCAAGTAAAGGATAATTATCCTTTACACTTGACTTGTTAAGATCCCTAAAATATACATACATCTGGATCTCCCCAGTCTTCTTTCTTACTATTACAGGGTTTGAAAGCCAATCAAAATGTCTAATGGGGTATATTATTCCAGCCTTCTTTAACTTCTCCAATTCAACCTTTACCAATGATTTTAATTTTGGGTTCATTATTCTTATCTTATGCTTGACAAGATTTTCCCCTTCTTTCAAGGGAATAATATGTTGAAATATTTTTTTATCATATGCCTTCAAATCATCATAAATACATGTGAACACATCAATATATTCTCTAAATAATGAGACATATTGGTCAACTTCATCAATTGCAATCAACCCCCAAGTTGATGTATTTTTGGGAACTATCGGTTCCAATGTTAATTTTTCTTCTTTCTTGGACCTTTCGGGGCGACGCTTCTTCTAGGAGGTTTTTAGCATGTTAGTCTCTTGTAAAAATAGACTTTGATTGAATACAATTTCTTGGGAAAATAGTTATGTGGCTTTCTTCATCTTCATCATCATTCATAAAAATTATTTCCAATTCTTCATCATTCTCAAATACTTGTAAATATTCCTGGTTATCAAGTACATAAGGTTGGAAAATTATTTTTACTTGAAAAGATGGTTTACCCTGCACATCATCTGGGTTTGACCATGACACCGCCAAAGATAATGAATCTTCCTTCTAATTTTTATCCCTGGAGATGAAAGAAATGTTGAAAGAGATGAAGGCTTCCATCAATTCGTTAACTCTCTTGAAATATAATTTGGGTCTTTCCTTTTTTATTTATACCTCTAGGTAACTTGATTTATTACCAACTTGGAGTCGCCAATTACAATTAGATTTTCTATCTTCATTTATTGTGCAAGAATCATTCCCTGAATCAAAGCTTCATATTCTACCTCACTATTGATACATGAAAATTCAAGTTTGATAGCATATGGATGCACAATATTTCCTAGACTTACAAGGAAAATTCCAACTCTACTCCTGGAACTTGAGCAAGCTCCATAAAATGACATTCTCCAATAACCTTAAAACATATGCTATTGATTCTCCATACCTTGAATTTTCTCTAGGATTTCAATATGTTCCATGTCCAGGATAACATAGTTTCTGATCTCAACGTCTATATAATATTCCATTAATTCATTATCCTTCTTTTTGAAAGAAAAGGGTCTCCTGGGTTCATGAGGGACTTTAATCATTGTTCCTTCTTTGTTTGGTAACATCATGCAACTTACATCGTTCATTATGTATCGTTCGATCATAGAATCCCAATCTCCTCCTTGAAAAACTCCATATGCAGGAGGAAGGTCTACCACAACAATATTAAAATTTGTAATAATATGGGGAGCCGTCGTGATCCAAGCATAAAATTATTTGATTTCACCATAAGATGGAACTTGTCTAGAATCAATTGCATATATACTTTCACTAGTCTCATAATATTTGGTGCAGTTCATGCACAATGCCTCCATGACCGCTAGTCGCATAATATTATTGGTCGCGCCAATCTCGACTAAACAATTATGAAGTGTAACATCATAATTTTCAATTGAAATATTAAAGGACAAGATTTTACCTATAAACTTGACAATTGATTTGTTCTATCTTTGTTTCAGACTTATAACAAAAATTTCCATTTTTCCAGATGGGTCATCCAATAATCTCAAAATGTTTCCCCTTGTTGGGGAATCTTCACCACTTCTGTAAAACAAAGAGTTATCCTTAGTTTACTTAGTTCATCTACGACATTGTATTTCATCTAGGTGGGGTTTGACATCAAGTGTTTCTTCTTGCTTCCAACACTATCTAACACATTCTCATTTTCCTTTTTCTAATTCCTTTTTTATTTATCTTTTTCGTTTTCTCTTTTGGAATAATTTTTATTCTTGGATTTATTTACAAACGCTCGTATTTGGGAAACATTCTCTTGTGAGTTAGGGTCATTATTTCCTTCCTCAAATATATACATGGAAATATTGTATCCATCCATATGTACATTTTCATAAATTTCATCAGGTAAATAATAGTTCCCTTGCTCAACCATTTTCTCATCATATACATCATCTAGAACAACTACATTGGGGATTGGTTTCCTAGGAACCCTTTTCCTTTGCGAATTATCAATGTTTTCAAACCTCACTCTGTTTTCTTGGGGAGGGTTCCTTCTTTTCTCTTGGATCAACATTCTCAAATTTTATACATAATTCTCCCCCCTTCTTAATATGGTTATCTTATTCTACATTTTCCTGATGGTTCTTTTCATTTGTGCAATTTCAATTTTTTGCTTGGTTTCTTTTTCCTCAACAAGGTCTACCTTCACATATGGTATGGTTCCCTTGAAAAATCATCCTTCAATTATTTTATTTTGGGTTGGTAGTGGATTCAGTTCTTTGTTCTTTCTTGAGCTAGAGGATCCATGATTATCAATCTTAAGCCTCCCATTTGTGTTTGTACTTTTCCCAGGATAATGTCGAGGTCGACACCCATCTCAATCATAATTTCTTCCATCTCAGTGGCTTTAATCATTTCTTCCTCCAAGGTATCCATCTAGGATGTTGTGATAACATATTTTACATTTGGGGGCATCACATTCTTATAAAAACTGAGTATGATTGGGTCATTAGGTATTTTATCTTCTAGAATCTTACTCAAGTTTGTATTGAACCTAAGATTAAAATATCATATTCTCTCATTCTTCCTCAAACCAATCTGGGCGAAATTGGTGAAAATGGTATGATATGAAACTGGAGGGGAGAACATAGTCAGGAACATGGCTTTGAGGTCATTAAATGAGAGAATTGACCTACTGGGTAATGTTGTATACCATTCATAAGCTCTTCCCGATAAGGTTTGAATAAATAACCTTACCATCACATCGTCATATTCAACATGATGAAAATAAAAAACATCAAGAAATAAGTTGAGGTGTCTTTTGGAATCAATTGTTCTATATCCAGAAAATTCCTTCAAGGTACCCTTAGGGAGAACAGGGAGGTCATGTTTTCCACCTCAAATATTTAAAGGGGAATCATTTACTCTTCTTCAGTTTTTGAATATTAGGGTTTCATGATTTCTTCCTCCACCTCCTTATCTTTCCTCATGAGGTTCTCTTCATAGTTCTTCTTGCAGTTGTTTATTTATAGATGTTTAAGGAATATATTTTCCACTTCTTAGAATACATAGTTTATTTTTTTTACTTTTGGTAATGGTTCTTGTATTTGTCCAACTTCAATCCCAACCTCGTCCTTTTGATTCTCTATCTAGCCTTTCGTTTCTTCTGTCTTGTCGCTCATCTCTCCTTTGTCTTCAAAGTATTTCCCTTTCTTATTCTTGGGCCAATGTATTCCAAGACCTTTGAAATTATTCTTGGGTCTCGGTCGTCATTATTACCATATTATATAGCTGATGTAATATACTTCATTGATTATTCAATCCAATTTACAGGTGGGGTTGATCATCCCAGGGAAAAGTCATCTATCTTTTAAATATTTAAATTCATTCCCTAGTATGGTTTCCAAAAATTTTGACACTTGAATCCATTAGGACCGAAACAACAACCTCACAAGGATACAAATCCCCCTACATTTTTATAGAGGTGGTACTCTTTATTTCAAGATTTTCTTGGAATTCTAGATTTTGAGAATTATGTAGAACTCTAAGAAAGTTTGTTGTGATATTCAAAGGAAGATAGAGATTGTAGTAAATTAAAATATTTTTGTTTTCAAAAAAGGAGTTCGTGGGAGATCACCAGGAACCACAGACATCATATATTTGAAAAACATAGACAAAATTTCCTCACATCCATCATAGTTAAACTAAAGATTTCTAATCACATAAAATAAAAGAAGATGGTATGCATGCATAAGAGAACTTTAATAGAGTAAACACATGGGGAGATCAAATAAAGATAATGATATATCGATCTCAAATACTTTATACTCAAAACTCGTAGTTATAAAATACAGTCAAAACTGATCCCGAAATAGTTCTCTTGGGATTTCCGAAAAATATATAGTCTATTACAGATCCTTGAAATTTAAATGTGTTTGTCCTTAGGAATGGGATTGGCGTTCCCGCAGACCATAAATAAAATATAAACAATAAATAATATGTAGAAGGAGAATGGTGGGAGATGACAGAGTAGAAAGACCTGGAAAAAGAAGATAGGGAGAAGTTATCAGATTTCAACTAAACCTTTCTAGTAAAATAAGTGATGTAACTGGATGAAAAAGTGTTAAAGAAATCAAGATATGATCAGTATGAACTTACTATGATGGTATCTCTATATTTTATACTTGTTTTCTCCTATCCTTTTATTATCTTCATTGGCAATTATAGGAATCGTCTCAATTGTTTGTTTCCCTTCTTCGATTTAAATATCAATTTCCTTTTTGAACCAATATTCAATGTAGTTTTTCATTGGTGTGATGTTTATTTCATGCATGATTTTAATGTTGAATAATTCACCTTACAAGTCTCTTAAGTCAAGATAAATGCCATGTATTGCTTCCTCAATATCTTGATTTTTCACAAAATAATCAACTATCCAATTGTCCATTTCTTCTTCATTATATTCAAGTATGCCATAAAACTTTTAAACTGATAAACCCTTAAATATCTCAACTTGTTCGTCAAATTGTTGCTTTGTCAGAAACATTGAATTGAGAAATAATTTAGGGTCTTGTACCTTGTTAGTACCTCTGGCTAGATCTATCTCCGTGACTCTTTTGAACAGTTCTTCTCTTTTTAGTATGGCTTCGATGCATGCTTGAACAATGTTACTCAAAATCTTAATATTTTCTTTACAACAAACATTTAATTGTTTTATTCAACTTGGGGAAAGAAGATCCTCCTCTCTTCTTCTCAATTATGTCATGTTTGAGATTTTAATTCCAAATGGAAAGAAAACATCAGCGTAAAAACCTTCTTTGTTATTCAAATAAGATTGTATATACTCATGAAAGGAATGTGCCCTTGAGCCAAAAGAAATAATGTTTTTTTATACCTCCCATGCTTATGTTATCAATGATATTCTCTTTTTAATGTTTTTCTCCATGTAAATTCGAACTATTGTGAATAAACTTGAAAATCCTTTCAACTTAATGGCAGATGTAGTTGGTTTAACTATTGATAAAGGACTTGCCAGGATTGAAAGACATATTAAGGAATTTTCCAATTCTATGATCCTTTCTTTTAAATTAGCGGTTTTCACTTCCAGACTATCAATAGAACCATCAAGATCATTTCCGGTTACTTTGAGGATTTTAGAAATTTGGGACGACCACATGTCCTTCAGGTCTACCTCTGAGTGAGATTTTCCCTTTTTCTCTAAGAATCTTTTTATCCTGTTCATATATCCTTGGAGTATTTTCATCAAACAACATCCCTTTGAAGATTGATACAAAATCATTGTAAACTTCGTAAAAATACAGAGAGGTCTTATGTCTCCATAATTCCTGATACCAAAAAGTAACTGGCTCTATTTCAGATTTTACCCTCTTACTTATGGTCAATTTTGGAAATTGACAACAATACACTATAGAAAATACCAAATAGGAAACCATAAATATTTTTTTTCCCCTTTTATAGTGTGATAATTGGGATGATATTTTGATAGAAATCAATTTTCCCCAGTCAAAGATGGCATGTTATTTCAGTTTAAAATATAAAATATATAAAATCATGCAAGAAATGGTAGTAGTTCTTTCCTGACCTACCAACCTGGTGAACAACCATGCAATCTCTCGAAAGGGGTTCTTAAAAGAGTCAACTTGGATCCTCATTATGTATTCTAGAATAGATGTGAGATTCTCCAAATATTCAGGTAGGAGGTCAAGGCCATTGTTATGTTTCTTCAAAAAATATTTGTAGTCTTCTCCTTTGAAAGTAAGTGTTGGCTCTGGGATCTTCACAATCTTGCGAAAAACTTGCGATGAGAGGGAAATGGGGGGAACGATCTCAGAGTTGTATAATTCTCAAGCTTGGAATGTACTTCTCCACGCACCATGCAACAAGTTATTTACTTTTAAATACCTCAAGAACACATCCTGTGCAAGAAATCCGAGATGCCCAAATTACGCATTTTTGTGCAGGAGGGGAGGAATAATATGAATATTCTCAGACCACTATTATTTTTGGTCTTCTCGACCAAAGACATTTAAAGTATCCCCAAAAAAATGTTTTCTAGTTGTTGCTTCCATAGGTTGACGAGAGTATTCTTTCAGTTAATAACTTGAAATGAATCTTTTCAGAGAGGTGAGAATAATAAAACCTTTGTCAAATAGAGTTTTAATGCAATTTAATGAGTAATCTCGTTGAACCCTTCATTATTAATGTTGATCCTTTCATATCTTGCATAATAAGATTTTAGAATTAAACCACACTTAATGCATATTGGGACAATCACGAGAATGGTGGGGACGAACGAGACCAATTTTGAAAATGGATCTTTTCATAAACCTGCCAACCCAAGAACCTGCGAACCTATGGTTATGGATGATAAAAAATAATCTAAGTTTAGAAAAGTGGTTGTTCGGACTTGCATGCTAGAGAAATGAAATACTAAGGGGTTCGACACACGCGACAAATCTAATGGTCATAATGCAGATCATGGAACTGTGGGTGCAAAGTGGAGATCACGGAACTTTGGAGGATGAAGGCTTGAACCCGCAAACCTGCGAAGTTGTAAAAATGGCTAAGTATAATGTAGCAATAAAATTGGTCGGACTTACATGGCATAGGAAAGTGGATGGAAATGAATCCCGCCAACCCACCAACCCACTGATTTTTTGAAATACGACTAAGTATGGTAACTAGAAAGGGATAGAAGAAGGGAAAAGGGAAAAAAGGAAACAAGGGTAGGTATAGAAGAGGGAAAAGAAATGGAAAAAATAAGTTGGGAAAATAGAAAGGGAAAGGAAATTTCGAAAGCAGGAATTGATCTCAACACAACCTGAAGGATTTTTAGTAAAGGGAAAGCAACAATTGGTGTGCAAACTCAGAAGATCCCTTTATGGCCTAAATCAATTGCCAAGGATGTGGTACCATAATTTTGACACTTACATCCTTATTTTGGGATTTGTGAGAAGAAAAGTTGACCATTTCATATATTCCAAGGAAGAAGTTGAGAATTTCATATATGTAGATTTGTATGTCAGTGACATGTTGTTGATTGGATGCAATAAAGGAGCTGAAGAGGAAGATATCCTCCAAGTTTGACATGAAGGATATTAGTGTGTTGGCACTTGGTTATGGAAGGAAGTGAATATTGAGGAAGAAAAGGTCAAACGCAAACTGCGTGAGAGACACAGTGACTGTCACTGGGTCGAAGTAAGCAAAAGAGCATAAAATTCGAAGCGAAGTATGGGAAAGCAAGTTGTTGGATGAGGAGAATGAGGATGACAGATAAAAAAGGAAGATGGTTCGAGGACAACTCAACAAGCAAAGAAAGCCACCATTGGATGCTTTGGAGCACCGTGCGAGAAGGGAGGAAAGACAGGCTGATGAAGCCCTGAAAAGGTGGGTCAAGTTAACCTAGGGTTTTAGACACCTAGGGTTTTGGGTAATTAGGGGTTTTACACCTAGGTTTCAACCTACGGCTACCAATGAGGGACTATAATGTATAAATAGAGTTCGAGAGGACCTAGGTCAGGTCGGTACTAGTGTTGGGTATTGATATTGATTGTTTTTGGTTGAGAGATTTGTTGGGCCCGAGATATGATCATCTTCATGACGTTATTATACACTTTTTTCCATATGTATATATTCTTTTTTATCTTTCAAAGGAGATTTTTGAAGAATTTTATGGTAAAATGATGCAATCAACATGAGGTACGTATAATTCATGTTTTGTGATTCAATCAAGTTTAATTTATCATATTTTATGGTTTCCAAGAGTTATTTCATGTTTTTCTGTTATTACAGGGCAAAACGCACCATGTTCCTTGGTCCGACACTTGTTCCGGCACTTGATCCAGCACTCGTTCCAGTACTTGATCCGACACTCGTTCCGACACCCAATATTGCACAAAAATGCAAGGCAAGTTGGTGCTTATGGTATTGGCAGCCAGTGGTGGACAAATCGAGCACATGGGTTTTGTTTTTCATCACCCCCTCCAGCTACCAAGCTCAAGACAACTCGATTCCAGTTGTCCAAAGAGGGCGCTTATTGGGTTCCTCTGTTTTGTTAGTTATGGCCTCATTTAATGTAATTTGTTGAATTTAGAGGTGGTTCGACCCTCCTGTGGCCGACCAACTGGGTTGTAAGCTTATATATACCAATAGGATGATCATTAGATTGTTAACCAAGTAGCATAAGCATTAGAATTGCCAGAAAAATGATTTTACTCTGTTTCAGTTATTTTTTCATTGCCAGAACTGTGTTTTTGGATTTGTATGGTGAATTCGGCCTGCTAAGCTCGTGGTATAATTTTAGAGAGTGACCACGACTTGATGGGGGGGCCACCATAAGTCTAGTAACTCTCTTCATGTTGATTTATGCATTTCTTAATTTAATTTCTCTTTCTTTATTTGTTGTACATGCATATTTTTATTTAGTTAATTAATTTGTTGTAGCTTAATTAATTTGCTTCTCTTTTACAGGTTAGAATGATGAGATGTATTAACATGCATTAATCTCATAGATTAGAAAAGGCTTGCAAGTCTCTCTCTAACTATACTAACCCCGCATGTAGTTAGAAGATAAATTGTGCTTTCTTTTATATTTTTACAATCAAGCTTAGAACATATTTTTAATTAGAACATAGCATAGTTTTAATCTGATTTTCTTCTGACAAAGATTGATGGATGGATATATTTTCTTCCAATTTTTTAATCATAGCTTGCTTACTTTAGTTTTAGATAGATTTCACTTGATTAGTTATTGGTTAAATGTAATTGTCAATTCACTTTTTAATATCATGTTTTTAATTTCTGTTTTCAGTCATTTTCTTATCATAGCTTGAATGATTAAACTAGACATAGTATAGTTTCCTTTCACGCAATTTCCTTTCATAGATTAAGATGCAATTGAATTTMTTAATTAGATAATGATGATCTCATCATGATGTTGATGGTTTATACATAAATATGCAGGGTATTTGACGTTACTTTTATCATGGCTAAGTTTTCATTGGACTGTTTACTTCACACCTTTCATTTTTCCATTGAAATTAGTATTGAGCTTATACCATTAGAACCGTCCTTTGTTGTCAAGTGTCATCAAGATATCATCCATCACCACCGAAGGAATTCACTCAACCACCAACATTACATTTGAGTGTTTCATAGATTAAAGACAGTTTCTTGCTTTTGTAGATTAGAAGAGATAGTTTCTTGTTTTCATAAGTTTAGTTGATAGTCTTTCTTGCTTTCAATAGAATAGATTTCCTTTCATGCATTGAATTGAGCATTTAAATTTCCTTTCACGCAAGAGAAATAGTTTTTCATTAGGCATTTAGTTCACTTGCCTCTTAGGCTAGGTAGTTGTTCAATGAGAATTCTTTGCTTACTTGTCTTTTGCTTTATGCTTTTGCTTTCTTGTCTATTTGCTTTAATAGGTTAGTTAGGTGCTTTTGCTTACTTGTCTATTTTCTTTAATAGGTTAGTTAGGTATTTTTGCTTGCTTGTCTATTTTCTTTAATAGGTTAGATAGGTTCTTTTTCTTACATGCTTATTTATTTTCTTTCATAGGGTAGTTTCTCATTGAATGTAGGTTGGCAAGTTAAAGGTAGTTTGCTTTCATCATTTTCTTAGTATGCTTAGTAGTTTACCTTTGCTTACTATCATGAACTAGTTTTCTTTACATAGAGTTTTCATTCGCTTTCTTAGGAACTATCCATCAGTCCTTGGCCCAAAAGTACTTAGGTTACCTAATTTCAATTTGCTTAGTAGGGTTTGTTCATTAGATAGGTTTGCTTGAGTAGATTATCCCTAGATAGATTCTTTCCTTAGTTATTCTACACTCCTACCAAACTTTTTACCTTTGGCATATATTTTGCTACAACTCTAAGTTTACTTACCCTAGGTTGACAATTTAATTGAGGGTAGTTTAGTGTCTTTTTTAGTACATATAAAACACCTAACATTTTGGCACCGTTGTCGGGGAGTTGTCTTAAGGTAAGAAGTAATTAGGAATTAGATCATTTTTAGACCTTATCATTAGCTTGGTGGCGGGGGATCTTTAATATGAGAGGTAAGAACATGCGCATCTGCTATAGTAGGTTCCCTCAAACCCAATAGTAGTTTTTCTTTTTGTTTCTTTCATGAATAGACATAGGAATCAAATGGTAGCTTTTTCTTTTTGTTTTTTTCATGAATAGTTCTAGAGACCCACAAGGTAGATACATTAAATCAAAATCATACCTTTCAACCAAGGTTCCTTCTGATCTCTTTGGGGGAAGGAATGAAGGAACGTTCCGCTTATAAAATCCGCAGACCGATACCGAAAAACAGAATCTAGCTCGACTCAAAGAGCTAAAATAGTCTCTGAAGGGACTAACACAGGGAGCACTATAGAACAAGAAACTGAATCATCAATCATATTAGGATAGGAGGCAAGACCACTTGAGTCTTCCACAGAACCAAACAATACAACCTTTGCTTTTACACCACCACCAGAGGACTCTAATTTTAAAGATATCATAGACCTTGAACAGGTGAATATTTTGTTTGGTAGTTCAGCCAATGTGATTATCTCTCAGATTAACACATAAACTTTGGCACCAATAATATCGACCAGATTGAGTAGAGTCCCAGACATCCAATCAGTAGGAAGACATTTTCATTAAAGGGAAACCTTGTTCTCTTCAAAGATAAAACCACTTAAGTACTCTCTTTTTGGAAACCAATACAATATGGATGATTAGGAGGACCATAACAATGTAAGACACAGAGAGGAAGAAGAAACTGGAAACCAAACCGAAACTACCTTCGGGTTTCCGATTTTAGACACCACTCTGAATGTCAACATGAAGAATATTCCTCTCTCAGCACTGCCTACCTTTTATGGTAAAAACAGTGAAGATCCAAACACCTTCCTATTTGAATTTGACATCTTGTGTAGGAGATACAACTATGTGAAAAATGCCCAGAAATTAAAACTCTTTCCTGCCACCCTCAAAGAATCTGCATTAAGATGGTTCATGGGGTTGGGAGAATCTAGTATTAGGTCTTGGGAATCCATGAAAGACATCTTTCTTAAGAAGTACCAAGACCACTGCAAGACCAAAGAGTCTCGTAATGACATCTTTAAAGTCCAATAGTTAGAAGACGAGACCCTTGAATACTATATGGGAAGATTTGGTTATATCTCCCAGAAGTCAAAATACCATGACCTCCCAGAGGATGCAGTTACAACTCTTTTCCTTAAGGGAATTTCAGAAGAATATTTAGAGATGCTTAACCTGATGGCATCAAGTGATATTTCTCATAAACCATTTTCTGAAATATGTGAAATGTGTAAAAACTACTCAAGGAGTAGAACTAAAACAGGGAAGAATGTTCGAGACCCTTACAATAGAAGCTTAAAACCAGTTAGTTCAGGTGGTATCACGAGAGTAGAGATATGGAACCTTTTAGAAAACTTTAAGAAGGACATATTTATAACAATAGGTTCCCAATTGGATACCCTTAAACTCAAAAAGAAATAGGAGGAGGAAAATACAGTAATGAGCATATATTGCCCAAAATGCAGGAGGAAGCATTCCTCAAGGGAATGCTCATTAGATAACATTTCAGTTTGTGGCTTCTATACAGAAGACCATGTGACTAAAAAATGTCCATCATTGCCTGATTTATTAGCCATATATAGGAGTGGAGATCCTGGGGAGTATTCTTATGCACCTAGGAGGCCATGGCAGCCTAGGAATCAACCCACATACCCGAATCTATAGTCCCAAGTTACACCCTATTATCAACAACAATAGTGGAACTCACCAGGTTGGAAAAACTGGTCTACTCAATACCAACATCCTTGTATTCAAGGATGGAGGGTGTTGTAACAGATATTAAAATTTTTTGATTTAACTGAGGCACTTTTGCCCAAATTTGATAGCGGATGAAAGCCTTCTTCGTCTCCTCCTCAGCCCTCTCTATTTCATAGAAACAGACCAGAGGCAAGGTGGGCTCTGTGGAAGTTTTCTCATCAACTCTTTTATGTGAGAGTGCATTTTTTCTTCTTGGAGGTCAGGCTCTCCTTATTGCAGGGGTGAGTGCACCTGTTGTAATCTTCATTGTATCGGTGTTGGATGTAGCTGACAGACTATTGATTGATTTCCTTCCTTGGATGGGTTGGGTAGGCATTTGGGTTTCACTGGTATTGGTGATCTTGGCAATTTCTGGTGTTTGCAGGTTTACAACAACATCAATAACTTTCTTCACATGGGAGGCTATTCATATTCTTGTAGGTATGTATTTCATTTGGAATGTTGTGGAAGAGATTGTTAAGGCTTTTACCAATAACACCAGTTTGGATTCATCCATGTTGTCTATGTGGCTGGCAGCATTTTCATTTTTTGTGTCTACCTTCCTAAGTCAAGCCGGGCATTGCAGACTTTTTAACAGGAAACTGTGCATAGATGTAGGCAATTGTGCACATCCTATAACCCTTCTACTATATACAGGTGTGACATATTTTCCAAAACTAGACCGTCCGCACCTTCAAAGACTAGCTTTTCCCAGAACTGGATTTTGAACTGATGGAGTGACCGAGCTTGGGATTTTAGGGAATCATTTATTGTGTTAGAGGCTCTAGCCAAGACTCTTTCAAATCTTCATTCAGTAGATCATGGGAAAGATGATGAATTTTTCTTAATGGTGAGAATTCATTACCAACAGAAGCGTATGTTGGATTTGTAACATATGTTTTCCCCGAGACTGTAAAAATGATACTAGCTAAAGGAAACCCTCACTATGTCTACAGTGCTCGTGTTCTGGTTAAGCTATGAAAAAAGAATATGTGTTATCTTATCAGAATCGACTCCTGAAGTTCGCAACATATTTGGTCAGCTTTCGGGAGCTGCAGGAGAATAGGAGCTATTGTCCGAGTTTTTGAAAAAAGATTATATGTACCTTGGTGAAGCTGCACAAATCATAGTTCAAAATATCAATTATGAAATTCCATATAAAGAAGGGATGGACGTTGGGTTCTGCAGTGCGTTTAATGTCGTTGACAGATTTTAATTATCTTTGGAAGTAAAACGGATATTGTTAAAAAATTTGCCCGACGAAAAGAAAGGTTGCATTGTCAGAAGCCGCCTGCAACAAGATTAGGAACAGTCACGGTTTCTTCTGGAAACATTGGAGCTGCCTCCTCCAGATTTCAACACGCGCTATGAGATTGGAATGTATGAGATAGACAACCTAAATATAGAATGTGATTCTCTCTTGCATGGATAAGATATGACTAATATTTGGCCAACTACAGATTTAGTTTCTTCCTGCAAACTGTGAATTGCATGGGGGTGTATGAGCAGTTCACTCATTGCCCATTCTAACGCATCTGTCGATGTCTCCATTCCGGTGGTGAAAAATTACTGCAGAAATATAAAGACAGTAAGCAAAATGTTAGGCTATTCAAATCTTTCAAGCTTGAGAATCGGAATAGGATGGCAATGGGTGAAGTCAGAAAGACATATAAATATAAGTGCCTTGATGGTTTCCCGTTTGAGTTTTGTATCCGTGGTATTGGTCTCAGCTACCTCAAGGAGTACATCGATGAAGTTTTTAATATCAGGCATTGTCTCTTCCTGGCCATTCGAGGCCCTGGCCATGCGATGATCGACATGGTCATTTATAATTTTCTCAGCGAATGCATTGAATCTTATGTTGGCCTTCTTCAGGGACCATTTGATACCTTGCAAATCAAGCCAATCCAAATGAGGAATGAAGTCTCCGGTATTGAAACTTCCTGCCACAGTGGACACCTCTAGCATCAGATCCTTGAATCCTTTTCCATCGACACCCAAGTCCTTGTCGAAAAATTTCTTCCTCGCCAGTATTCGCCAAAATATATTCACCAGGGAAGACGATATGGCCTTGGTCACATTCATGATGATTCTTCCGCTCTCACTCTCCTCCCAAATGGAGCGGATCATTGCAGAAACCTCCTCCTGTCACACATGTTTGAAAGACTTGATTCTTTTAGCAGTCAACAGTTCTAACACGCATATTTTTCTCATTTTCCTCAAGTGATCTCCATAAGGAGCGAAGGAAATATCTTTGAAGTTATACAAGAAATATTTGCCTACCGATGTTGGTGTTCGACTGGCAAATATAAAATCATGAGTTTTAAGAAACTGTTTGGCCATCTCAGACGAAGAAACGACCACAATTGGTGTAGCCTACTTTGTTGTGACGGGAATTCTGTGTTCGTGCTATACTACAAGAGCAACTGTAAAGCCATGTTGAAATTTGTTGGGAATTGGTTCTTAGCAGTTTACATCGAGTTTTTTTCGCATCTCAAACTTGTGAATCATTCTTCATACGATTCCAATAGCTCTGTTATGCATCAGGTACAGTAATAAAGAAAATGGGACATCAACCTTCTCACTGCAGTCTACTCTGGAGTGGTGGCGTCGGCTATTGCATATTACGTACAAGGGTTGTGCATGGGTGTAAAAGGACCAGTAGTTGCTATAGCATTCAGTCCGTTGATGATGATAATCGTGGAAATTATGGGGTCTATCATTCTCTCTAAGAAAATATTTTTGGGCAGTGTGTTGGGAGCAGTTCTGATCGCAATAGGGCTATACGTTGTCCTGTGGGGAAAGGTGAAGGATAGCAAGATCTCAATGAACAAAAATTCCACGAAAGTGCTTTCAAATTCTCAAGTAATGCTCCCAGAAAATCAAAATAAGGTGGACGATATAGAAGTTGCCTCCAACAAGATAATGTGTAAGGGACCTCAAGCTCATCAATTCAATACTGGAGATACAACTATTTCTATCACTGAAAACAATAATCCAAAAATGTAAGCATCGTGGGAAAACAGTTTTTATAACATCGCTTATAGTTTGCGTTGTTGAAAATGGGCAACCAGAGAGACGTGCAGAACTGTTTCTCCTCCTCACCATTGAATTCCAACAAACAAGTTTTCAAATGTTAAATAGAATCGACGTTCTACATATTCTAAGTTGCTGAAACTAAAGAGGCAGTTCATTTTTCCAAGCCATGGCACTAGAAATTGAGCCAAAAGAGATAATTTCTACAGAGTGGGATTGATTTCATTATTAAGAATAATGATTATAGAATTGAAAGGCAACCAGGGAGAAATCTGTTACAGCTGCAATGATCATTCGGTCTACTTGTCAAAGCCATTGGTAGTAGTTCGAGTAGCCTGCAGAGCTGGCAGATGCACTCAACAGCCGCAGAGTTATAGAAGACAAAACATTTGATATTCCTGGAACTCAAAGAGTTTTAGGTTAGATTTTTTCTCTTTTTAAAGAGTGATGTATGTAATACCAAGGGGGGGCGCATGATCACAGGACTGGGGAAACCTCTTTCAAAGAGGCTTCATTGTAATGACTGAGTTTTTTGTAAACTAGATTGGAGTAATAAAGATGATTTTTGCTTAAGACTGTGAGATTCATCACGGTTGATTTCTTTCAGCATGTTCTTCTTCTTTTCAGCTGTGTTAAATTTGTTTGGATTTCGTTATGTATGTTCCTTACTCACAGTTGATATTGTCTTTACCATAGCTTTATGTCTTCCTTAATCCATCACGACTGCATTACATTTTGTTTTCCTCTAACTGATGGGCTTCGTTATACTTTAGTACGAACACTACTATAACAAAAGGATTTGGGTTTTTTGTAATTGTTTATTGCCTTTCCTCTACACCAACTATCAGTTGTGTATGACCAATCTGCATTTTCAGAATTCTGCATGTATCCTTTGCTACGTCGGCCTTTCCTTTTTCTTTCCACTACCGCATCATGATTTATCAAAGCGCTGAAAGATAGACTTACTTTGCCTCACTTTCCGCAAGTTAAATGATCTCTACTATTGTCTCCTTTCTTCAGTTTTCATTTGAATCCATGCCCAATGGACCATTTCCTGGTTTAACCCCCAAACTCCAAAAATCCAAGACCATCATATACCCATAAATCTGCCCACCTTTTTCACGTTTACTTCAATTTATTTTGTGAAATTTTTTGAGAGATCCCTCTTGGGGTGGGGGAGGGAAACCTTCCAATCCAAAGTGGTTCGAGGTTTCCTCGGGATTGATTTGCTGCAACCCATTTCAATTCTGAGTGTCAACATTTTTGGCGTCGTTGCCGGGGATTTTTGAAGTTGATATCTATCCCTGGGAGAATGACATTGTTACAGTGCTATGGCCTAGTTGAGCAGCCAGTCATAGGTAAATATTGGTTTCACATGCTCTGGCGACTCCATTAAAATTTTTTGATGGTGATTTCACTGGCAGGAGAACTCAGAATTACAACTTTCATGTTAAGGCCACCTAGTCTACTGTTCTTGGCACTTTATGAGAAAGTACCATCCCTAGATGGAGCCTATGTTGTAACATATATTAAAAATTTATGATTTAACTGAGGCACTTTTTCCCAAATTTGACAGCGGATGAAAGCCTTCTTCGTCTCCTCCTCAACCCTCTCAATTTCATAGAAACAGACCAGAGACAAGGTGGGCTCTGTGGAAGTTTTCTCATCAACTCTTTTATGTGAGAGTGCATTTGTTCTTCTTGGAGGTCAGGCTCTTCTTATTGCAGGGGTGAGTGCACCTGTTGTAATCTTCATTGTATCAATGTCGGATGTAGCTGACAGACTATTGATTGATTTCCTTCCTTGGATGGGCTGGGTAGGCGTTTGGGTTTCACTGGTATTGGTGATCTTGGCAGTTTCTGGTGTTTGCAGGTTTACAACAACATCAATAACTTTCTTCACATGGGAGGCTATTCAGATTCTTGTAGGTATGTATTTCATTTGGAATGTTGTGGAAGAGATTGTTAAGGCTTTTACCAATAACACTAGTTTGGATTCATCCATGTTGTCTCTGCGGCTGACAGCATTTTAGTTTTTTGTGTCTACCTTCCTAAGTCAGGCCGGGCGTTGCAGACTTTTTAACAGGAAACTGTGCATAGCTGTAGGAAATTGTGCATGTTTTATAATCCTTCTACTATATATAGGTGTGACATATTTGCCAAAACTAGACCGTTCGCACCTTCAAAGACTGGCTTTTCCCAGAACTGGATTTCGAACTGATGGAGTGACTGAGCTTGGGAGTTTAGGGAATCATTTATTGTGTTAGAGACTCTGGCCAAGACTCTTTCAAATCTCCATTCAGTAGAGCATGGGAAAGATGATGAATTTTTCTTAATGGTGAGAATTCATTACCAACAGAAGCGTATGTTGGATTTGTAACACATGTTTTCCCTGAGACTGTAAAAATGATACTAGCTAAAGGAAACCCTCACTATGTCTGCAGTGCTCGTGTTCTAGTTAAGCTATGCAAAGAGAATATGTGTTATCTTATCAGAATCGACTCCTGAAGTTCGCAACATATTTGGTCGGCTTTTGGGAGCTGCAGGAGAATAGGAGCTATTGTCTGAGTTTTTGAAAAAAGATTATCTGTACCTTGGTGAAGCTGCACAAATCATAGTTCAAAATATCAATTATGAAATTCCATATAAAGAAGGGACGGATGCTGGGTTCTGCAGTGCGTTTAATGTCATTGATAGATTTTAATTATCTTTGGACGTAAAATGGATATTGTTAAAAAATTTGCCCAGCAAAAAGAAAGGTTGCATTGTCATAAGCCGCCTACAACAAGATTAGGAACGGTCGTGGTTTCTTCTGGAAACGTTGGAGCCGCCTCCTCCAGATTTCAACACGCGCTATGAGATTGGAATGCATGATATAGACGACCTAAAGATAGAATGTGATTCTCTCTTGCATGGATAAGATATGACTAATATTTGGCCAACTACAGATTTAGTTTCTTCCTGCAAACTGTGAATTGCATGGGGGTGTCTGAGCAGTTCACTCATTTCCCATTCTAACGCATCTACTGATGTCTCCATTCCGGCGGCAAACAATTGTTGCAGAAATATAAAGACAGTAAGAAAAATGTTAGGCTGTTCAAATCTTTCAAGCTTGAGAATCGGAATAGGATGGAAATGGGTGAAGTCAGAAAGACATACAAATATAAGTGCCTTGATGGTTTCCTGTTTGAGTTTTGTATCCATGGTATTGGTCTCAGCTACCTCAAGGAGTACATCGATGAAGTTTTTAATATTAGGAATTGTCTCTTCCTGGCCATTCGAGGCCCTGGCCATGCGATGATCGACATGGTCGTTTATAATTTTCTCAGTGAATGCATCGAATCTTCTGTTGGCCTTCTTCAGGGACCGTTTGATACCTTGCAAATCAAGCCAATCCAAATGAGGAATGAAGTATCTGGTATTGAAACTTCCTGCCGCAATGGAAACCTCTAGCATCAGATCCATGAATCCTTTTCCATCAACACCCAAGTCCTTGTCGAAAAATTTCTTCCTCGCCAGTATTCGCCAAAATATATTCACCAGGGAAGACGATATGGCCTTGGTCAAATTCACAACAATTCTTCCGCTCTCACTCTCCTCCCAAATGGAGCGGATCATTGCAGACACCTCCTCCTATCACACATGTTTGAAAGACTCAATTCTTTTAGCAGTCAATAGTTATAACACGCATATTTTTCTCATTTTCCTCCAGTGATCTCCATAAGGAGAGAAGGCAATATCTTTGAAGTTATACAAGAAATATTTGCCTACCGATGTTGGTGGTCAGCTGGAAAATATCAAATCATGAGTTTTAAGAAACTGTTTGGCCATCTCAGATGAAGAAACGACCACAGTTGGTGTAGCCTACTTTGTTGTGATGGGAATTCTATGTTCGTGCTATACTACAAGAGAAACTGTAAAGCCATGTTGAAAGTTGTTGGGCATTGGTTCTTAGCAGTTTACATCGAGTTTTTTTCGCATCTCAGACTTGTGAATCATTCTTCATATGATTCCAACAGCTCTGTTACACATCAGGTACAGTAATAAAGAAAATGGTACATCAACCTTCTCACTGCAGTCTACTCTGGAGTGGTGGCATCGGTTATTGTATATTACGTACAAGGGTTGTGCATGCGTGTAAAAGGACCAGTAGTTGCAACAACATTCAGTCCGTTGACGATGATAATCATGGAAATTATGGGGTCTATCATTCTCTCTAGGAACATATTTTTGGGCAGTGTGTTGGGAGCAATTCTGATCACAATAGGGCTATACGTTATCGTGTGGGGAAAGGTGAAGGATAGAAAGATCTCAATGGACAAAAATTCCATGAAAGTGCTTTCAAATTCTCAAGTAATGCTCTCAGAAAATCAAAATAAGGCGGATGATATAGAATCTGCCTCCAACAAGCTAATGTGTAAGGGACCCAAGCTCATCAATTCAATACTGGAGATACGGCTATTTCTATCACTGAAAACAATAATCCAAAAATGTAAGCATCGTGGGAAAACAGTTTTTATAACATCGCTTATAGTTTGGGTTGTTTGAAATGGGCAACCAGAGAGACGTGCAGATCCATTGCTCCTCCTCACCATCAAATTCCAACAAACAAGTTTTTAAATGTTAAATAGAATCTACGTTCTACATATTCTAAGTTGTTGAAACTGAAGAGGCAGTTCATTTTTCCAAGCCATGGCACTAGAAATCGAGCCAAAAGAGATAATTTCTACAGAGTGGGCTTGATTTCATTATTAAGAATAATGATTATAGAATTGACAAGCAACTAGGGAGAAATCTGTTACAGCTGCAGGGATCATTCGGTCTACTTGTCAAAGCCATTGGTAGTAGTTTGAGTAGCCTGTAGAGCTGGCAGATGCACTCAGCAGCCGCAGAGTTCTAGAAGACAAAACGTTTCATATTCCATGGAACTCAAAGAGTTTTAGGTTAGATTTTTTCTCTTTTTAAAGAGTGATGTATGTAATACCAAGGGGGGGCGCATGAGCGCAGGACTGGGGAAACCTCTTTCAAAGAGGGTTCATTGTAATGACTGAGTTTTTTGTAAACCAGGTTGGAGTAATAAAGACAATTTTTTCTTAAGACTATGAGATTCATCACGGTTGATTTCTTTCAGCATGTTCTTCTTCTTTTCAGCTATGTTAAATTTGTTTGGATTTCATTATGTATGTTCCTTATGTCGAGCTGTAGGTATACCATTTAAATCAACATTTAATTGTCAACCCAGGAAGGTAGACTTAGAGGAACCAGTACAGGAAATGCAGGGCTGAAGAGGGGGTTTAAAGGATGCCAAACTAATATCTGAACTGCTAAAAGAAACTCGTTGGAAAGAACTATTGTACCCTACTTTGCTCTGTACTACTCGGTACTACTCGGTACTAACTGGTATTGTTCTGTATATGCATGTAAAAGATAAACCCTCTACTATAATCAAGAGAAACTTCTCTATCTCATGAGATATCTGAACCAGTTCCTGAATGTTAAGCAGTCTAAATGTGAAAACTGAAGAAGTGAAATCAATGGTTGAAAAGATAATGCTAAACCCTCAGTTGCAATGAAATGAAATGCTACTTCTATTAAACCAACGGGAAAACTGCTGAAAGATAAAATCAAATCTGGAGTCTACTGTAAATTCCATATATACACAGCTTTGTTTCAATCGAAGGGGGCCCTGCCTTCTTTGTCAATAGGTCTTTCTCTAAATCAACACATACTGGGAAATAAATAACCCACAGCAAACTTACAAACAACATCAGTCGAATTAATGGAACTCTTACTATTTCATTGAGAATAAGAACAGTACAAAATGCTTGGAGGTTCAATTTCTTGTTCTATTCCCCTATCTAGTCTATGCTCTGTCTATCTCCTTTTTCTAAACCATAGCAGCGTTAGATCCCCTCTACATATTTCTCTGCATCCTTTTCTCGAGCATAGAAGCTCTCATCTCACGTTTTCCAACCCTCTGGCAATGCATGGCATCTCTTTACATAACGTTCCAGATCTCTGGCAATGCATGGCTTTCCCCTAGATGAATAAGGAGTTACAAAAATGATTTCGGGAGATCAAGGAGGATGAGACACATTTTTTACATAATTAAACGCTGCCAGATTGCCTGTAGTCATGTCATGAGATTACATAGACTTTGACAAATGGTTTCCCTCCGTTATGCATGAATCTATATATGTTAAATACTCGATGTCAGCGATTGGGTTCTCAAACAAACCGTTTCCCCCCCTGCGTTACACATGCACAAATTTAGGAAGTGGCAGAGGTTGCCAGCTATTCTGTCAAGGAAAGGTCCAGCTGTAGAGATTCCTCCTCAAATCGTAGAGTACTCTGTCAGAGTCAAACTGATCTTGGCATTTTGCATATTGCCCAATAACCCCAGAAACTGAAGTAGGTGATGATCTTAACAAGTTGCACATCTTGAATAGTATTGACAAAAACATTCTACTTGGAAGATTGAGAAGAAAGCATTCCCTTGGACCAAATGAAACATGAACATACCCCGTCCTCCACTAGCACTACCAGGGATAACAATAACCCCATGTCTTTTTGCAAACAACTTCAATCATCATCATAAGCATCACTTGGTAACTTTTCCCAGAGATAAATTACTCCTTGTCTGCCCTTTACAGCATTGGCACCAAGAGGTGACAGTGCATCCACATTATATCTTTGTTTTCAAACCCTTTCCTTCACCCATTCAGGGCCAAGATCCAGTGAATACAGAGCAAGCTTTTGTCCAATGATTGAAACAGTTGTGCTCCAAGGCCCTTGACTTCAGAAGGATATGCTGTCTATCCAATTTGCCAGCCCATCATACCATAAGCTTTAGAAAAAGAGAATACATTGATAATGTGTGGAGCCTCTACACAAGTATGTTTCAACCCATCATAAAATAATCATAAGTATTATCCTCTATAAGCCAACACCTTGCATTCTTGCAAAGTTCAGCTATTCTCCACAGGAGAGGATTATTATTGCATCTATAGTTGAATTCTTCGCTCATTTGTGGTTTTGGAAGCACTTCATGGTTTTTGTATACAATGGAACATATATGTGTAACAGAGCATGAATAGCACAGAAAGAAAGCCATTTTATTAACAAAAGACTTCAGGAGAGTAAACAATATCAGCAAGAACCAGCAAGAAAATGTTGTAAATCTGGAGCCCAACATCCCCCCATGCCCTGCCTTTTGCATGTCCTCATGCAACGAATTCACCTCTTTAACACTGGCACGGTGATAGAATGTTAACAGTCCCAAGAACTGTCCATCTTGATTAATAGGAACTGCTGAGAAGAACCCCTACACTCTGAGCATATGTTGTCAACTTATCCAATCTCCATATCAAACCTTTCAAACCTTCTAAGAGCTGGGTAAATTTAGCAGCTTCGTTGATATCTTCACTTGGTGCGAGATGGTACCTGGTACTGGTAAGATCTGTTTAGTATGAACATTATGTTAAAGAGACAAATATACCAGGAATGGTGCTCATCATTTAAACTCTTGATGGCCACGTCCAGAACCCAGGAAAATAAATAGCTTAACCAATGCACAGATCCTTCATCGTTATCTGCCATTCCATTGTTACAATGAGTGATACCATTAATAAGATTTGGAACGCCTCTATTTAGTAGCTTGTACCCACGGCTGGGAGTGCCTTATGTCTGAAGGTAGTAGTGATAACAAAATGGATGCATAGTGTTGCAATGATATCAAAAAGAATGCCACAACAGTGAGTGAGGTTTTGCAAGAATCCATAAGAAGAAGACTTCATGAGCATGAAAAACCTTAGCAACCCAATCATGAAAGAAGCCAAGAATATGCAATAAAATGTATCAAATCAGGGATGAAGATTGTATGAGTCATCATATGGTTCGAGTGAGATGAGATGAGACTCTGTCTGAGTGAGCTAGAACAGTCTGAATTATGGAGAGTCCTCATCGTATATGTCCACCTGAAATCAAAGAATGCTGCATTTCTAATACAATAAGTCATGAACCTTCTAAAAATTGTATTTAATCATTAAAATAAAAGGAAATTAAGAGATGACCATACATTACTAGACTTGTTGGGTATAGTTGTATGAGTGAAAATATAAATGCGTTTATAAGGTGAGAGAGCGAAATAAGGGGTGCAGAAATTAGACATGGAATCGTGTCTCTGAAGTTACTTCCATTTGGAATGACTCTAGCTTCTACCAAGCCCTCCTTTACTAGCTCACTTGCCGAATTGCCTCTGCACTTTTAACATCACCTTGCTTCTCAAAATGTTTTTAAAATGGCTAGCACATTGTCAGACTTCGGCTGCCATGAAGTATTTTGTCGAGCTGATAGAGATTTTATCATTGCCTCCATAGCCTTGTCAAATTGTTCATTCTGTATATAACCCTCTGCAAGGATTTCCCAAGTATTGGCAGTTGGTTTGACCCCACACGGTCAAGAAGCAATTCTACTTTTTGTAGCCACCCTTTTTTATATAAACAAGAAGGAGGACATGGAGTACTCTGATATCATCAAATATTTTCACAGATCCCCATTTCTTAAGAAAATCCTCAGCTCCCTCAATGTCACCAATCCTTACTAATGAATAAAGCAAGCAATAATAGCTTTTGTTTGTCATTTTGGGAAATGCCAATTCAAAATATTTCCAAATCCTGTATACTTCTGCTCTATTCCCTCGACTAGCATGAAAACTAATTAAATGATCATAAGAAATTTGATCCTTTCGAGCCATCTTAGCCTCCATCTCTTCCATTTTATTCTCCATTTGTTTCAATACAGATTCTGCTTTGTCAAGAACTTTGGCCCTGATATAAATATTTGCTAGAGTGTTGTAAATGTTCCAATCAACCTTATCATCA